>JBBPDA010000009.1:16750928-16792857 GCA_037974385.1 Arnoldichthys spilopterus
ACTTTTCATTTCTTTGTCATTGGACAAACTTACAAAATCAGTGAGGGGTCAAATAATTATTTCCTCCACTGTATATACTCTAAGTCTGAATTAAATTAAAAGACATATTGGTTGAATGGTTGATTTAAATGGTTTCCAGCAGTTCAACTTACCGTATTTTTTTTAATCCAACTTCTGGTGGTGCGTAGAGGAGCTGTCATCTGTTTCCAATGAGGAGTTTTTCTCTGATTGTTGAACTTGTTGAAGGGCTGTCCAGAACCTGTCGCTCTTTCTTTCTTTTACTAAATAAACAGGAAAGAAAGCCTTGTAACCAGATGCTTAAAGAGGATAGGACCCAGTGGCAGGGATTTAAGCTCACTTGCTACTTTATTCTCAATACTGTTGCTCTAAATGTTGTTCATGACTGTCTTAATGAACCTCATTCCAATTATTACAGAGGATTATAAGTGCTAAGTTGTGACGCATCTCATGATACTAATATAATTATTTAAACATCACATTGGAAAAAGATACGTATGTCTGAAAAGCAATGAAAGAACAACATTGTCAGCTCATTTAGTTTGTTTGTTGTAACCTGTGTGAAAATGCCACTTGCCCTGTACATTGTGTGAACATGTGCAGGTCAATAGGAATGTTAGACAAATACTTGGAAACTGTTAAAAATACTTTTTTTTTTATTAACCTTCTATTTGAAATACGACATGAAATTCTGTTTTGACAGTGACAAACTCTTTATGACTTAGCAAGTGTGTATGATTTAGATTTTTTTCTTACCACTTCTCTCTTCTGCTTCTGGCCTCATAAACATAAAGGAAAGACAATTCTAACAGTGAACTACTGATGCCAGCTTATTCTCTTCATAGGCCTACTAGATTTTTTTTGGTCTTGGTGATTATCATTTCTCCATATCATGACAAGCACTGCAGGGTTCTTACAGGAATGGCTGATATATGAGAGAATATTGTGTTGAAAAGCTTTGGTACTTTATATGGGTTCTAAGAGAGGAGGAGGGGGATGGTGTGGGAATCATGTATTGATGCTGGACAATGGAGTTACTGTTTTAATCTACTCAAAGAGTTATGAGACTTCTCTTTTCTCCATGTCCCAACACATGGTCTACTCTGTCATCGCCTTATCCACAGCCCATTGAAACTCTGGCTTAATTGAAACAAATTCCAGTTGTAGCCCCCCGTTTTCTGAAAACTCTAGGAATATTTTTCCGGAAACCATAAAAAAAAAGTCATAAATTTAAGGGATAATAAATCACTAAACAAAGCTACACTTCCTTCTGCCTGCGTTGCGGTTGAAGCTCAATTTGCTGGTTGCTCTTAAGTTAAAGCCTACAGATTCTCTAGCAAAGCAGAGAAACACTGAATAGAAGCAGATGCACTAGTTTTTTTACTCAAGCATTCTTCTGTAGGAACCCACTGTTCAGTGAAAGTGTCGTATCAACATCCTCTAAGCTGTAATAATTTGTTAATAGCACAAAGACGAAGTCTACCGAGGGCTGTAGGAGAGCTATCAGAGGAGGCAGGGGTTAATGGGTTGATGAGGATACCGAGGGTGAAGAAGGCATGTCCAGTGACAAGGTGGAGTAAACACCTGACGATGACGTTCCTGCTAATGGGCTGACAATGGTCTCGTTCCATCTTGCTGCTGAGAGATTTATCTAAGCTCAGTCAGTGCACTCTTTCACTGTCTACTTCTTCCCCACCATCAGCTCCACTCTCTCCATCATTCTCTCCCTCCCTCTCATCCTTCACTCGTCCCCTTGTGCCCCTCTCATGGGCTGTCCTACCTGCAGACCCCCGGAGCAGCATCTCATCTGTCTGTCTGTCAATGACTGGGTAATTGGAGCCGTTTAGGTCATAAAATCCAGGTGGGTGGGGGAGGAATGTGTGATGAACCAAGCAATGGGCCTTCCCACGCTTGTCTAATGTGGTGTTTGCACTGGACCACCAGGTCAAACAAAGCAAAACTTACAATTCAACCACCATATGTCATTTTTCAAATTTAAGGGATGCTTGCTTTGTTCATGTAAACATTCCTATAAACTGTGGACCAATTTTCAGTGGGGTTTTCAGTACCTCAATCTGTAATTATAGCCTGGTTGACCACCCTGGAGCTTTCATTTTGTTTTGCTATACAGTATCAATGTGGCTATGCTGTCATGGCAAGCCTAATTTGTTATATGTAGTGGATAAAATGTGTAGTGCGCTATCCAGTCACAGGGATGACGTACAGGTTGCATTAAAAGCATAATGCAAGATCACAGTTATTAACATACTATCAGAAACAATTTGATATTGACTCTTAAACTTAGCTCAGACTTAAAAAGATATGAATTTGCTGAACAAAGATTTAAGTTTAATGTACCAGTTTTACAAACCTAATATTATTGGTTATTTAGGTGTTTAAAAAAACATGTTGCCACTGCTATAAATTGAATATTCCTGTTGTTATGCCTTGCTTGACGGTAGACTTAATTCTATTTATGGAACCTGTCAACAGGGACCGGTTGAAACCCCTTTTCTGTTGTGTGGCATAAAGATGAATGCCCTGATATGGTTTTTGTATAGATGAAATTGGTTAGGATGAAATGTGTGTACTGTGAGCTGTCAGATGTAATTATCCTGATGGCCTGTACTTTAGCTTCTTGCTTCACTATAAATGAGCACAGAATATAATGTCAGATCACTTGGAAATCAATAACAGGCAAGAGGCAGACCGGCATAAACAATTTTGACATATGGAATTTTCAGAGGTCATTTTATCTGGATGTGTCCAAGACGATGGAGCAGCCTACATTAAAAATTAGTCATAAAAAAAAAATCAAAAAGTTAAATAAGTTTAAGTATTTAAAGTTTAAATATTTACAAAGTGAAGAAAAATTGAGGTTTCTGAATTGAATCAGCTTTCAGATCTCTGCCAACCATGAGGAAGTGTGACTTAGATTAGATCGCAAATTTTAGATTACACTCTTAAAAGTCCTTTAATGATTCTTAGCATAAATTTACAGTTCGGGGTAGAAAAAAAACTAGTACATAACCTGCCTATGATGTGGAAGTTAATTAACAAAGGTTTAAAAATTATTATTTTCTATAGAACTACTCAAAAATTGATCTTCTATGACATCAGTCCAAATATCAGTCCTTAAATTATTTTTAAGTCTACACAGTTAGCCCACATATTATCAAAAAATTATATATATTATATATTTACATTGCATTTGTCTATTTGTCCAAACTGCTTTCCTTTTCCACCCACAAACGCTATCCATTCCTGCGTTTTTGGCAAGCCCTGTCAGCTTATCTGCTTTCTTTACTCTGTTCCTGAAAATGAACCATCACTGCACCTTTCTTTGAGGCTGCTAAGATCACAGCTCTCAGATTTCCAAGATTGTTTCTTAATGAAGCTTATCACTGTTGATTTCCTTTGTCAGTCAATGCGTGCAAAAATGATTTCCTAGACAAACAGCACAACCTAATCGCATATCTAAGAAAAAAAGTTCTCAGGTTCCAGGTTGTCAGATTCCAGGAGGTTAGAATTTTGGCAGGCCATGCTTGCATAATTCTAAGTTATAGGTATGTTTTTACAAATGCTGTAATTTCACAATGTTACTTAGGTTTTTGGGTTTAAAAAATAAATAAAAAATTTTACATATAAAACTGGTGTATTGAACATACTTATTCTCATCTGCAGGAAGAATTCTGCCAGGATTCCTGGGTTTCTCAAGTGTAAGCAAATCAGTGAGCTGTGATAACGGTGAGGTATGAGGTATGAGTGTGTTATGCAGAGGGTTTGTTTATAGTATGCTAAGAATTTTTTATGTCAAGCTAAACATCATATCTATGTGATGCCAGCACTCAACCCTCAACAACTTAACTAAATGGACTCAGCTATCAGAAACTGTGTATACTGTGTAAACACTCTTAAAAATGTATGTTTCTTGGCTTGGTTGTACAGTTCTTATAGCTTTACATCTTTAAATGGTGTAGAATCTTTACATGAGGTGCTTTAAATGTTAAAAAGGCACTTTACTGCTACACATTTCTTTGAAAAAATTATACTTCAAAGAACCCTCCAGTGGCAGAAATAGGGGTGACTAGGGGTGGTCAAGGTTCTTTCAGGGGGTCCAAACAGATTACCTGATATCTAAAAACCATTAATAAATGAATAATTGCTGATTAGAGGTAGAACTGATAATTCGCTTAACCTGGAACTCTTCAGTCTGGTGCATATTGTGGTCCACTTGGGTCACTTCACTAGAATTATTTAACATACTATGAGTAGCCAGTGTCTCTACTTAGGAACTACAGCTCAATTTCTCTCTCTTACTCTCACTTACATAAACACACACACACACACACATTACATACTGGAGAGAATCACTGGAGGTTCATTAGATGCTCTCATGCTCAGTGGTAGACTGGTCAGTGTGAAGTCTGACTAGACTGACTTTGGCTAGCCTTAGGTTAGGAGTTGCTCTGGGATCCAGTGGTGATGCAAGGGCTGGGGTCTGTTTGCACCTGCTCTACCTTATCTACTTAAAAATAATCTGACACACCTTCTTTCACAATGGATATATCTGATCCCCAACACTGCACTCCACAAGATTCTGTTTTGAGTCCAGCTTTGTTTTCCTTATACACGCATGACTGTCTGACCAGACACTGCTCCAACACCATCATCAAATTTGCTGATGACACCACTATTGTGGGCTTGATCACCAAAATAAAGAGCTGGTTATGAACTTTAGGAAACAGGCTGTGGCTCATATACCCATACACATTGGTGGAGATGCAGTGGAGAGGGTCAGCAGCTTCAGACTCCTTGGGGTTACCCGTAGTGCTAACCTCAAGCGGTCAGTTCACACAGCAGCTGCCAAAAAGGCCCATATATGCCTTTACTTCCACAGGCATCTGAGAAAATCCAGAGTGCCCACCACAGTCCTCACCAGTTTCTACAGGTGTGCTGTGGAGTCCATTCTTGCTGGGTGTATTACATCCTGGTATGGCAGCTGCTCTGCCCAGGACAGGAAAGCTCTGCAAAGAGTGGTGAAAATGCCCTGTAAGACCATCAGGGCACCACTACCAGCAATACAGGACATTTACAACACTTGCAGTCTCAGGAAAACCCTGAAGGACTGTAGCCATCCCGCACGGCCACTTTTCTCTCTTCTGCCCTCTGGCAGGAGCCTCTGAAAAATCAGAACACATACAACAAGATTCCGAGACAGCTGCTACACCAGTGCTGTCAGACTGTTTAACCCAGCAATGTGATATGTAGAACTTACAATACACAATAATAATTGTCCCAAAGTGCAATGTTGTGCAATATTTTCAGTGCAATGTTGTCTAACAGTGTTAACTCAAATTTAACCCACTCATATGCAATAGTGTTATACACACTCCATACTCAAACCTGCACTGTACGGTCATTTGATAGTTTTATAGTTAGAGATTTTAACTTTTTTTATTGTATTTATTGTCATGTTTAATGTTTCTAGTGTCTATTTTGTAACACCGTTAATTGTGTAGTCTGTGAAGGAGGCGTTCAAGTTAGAATTTCATTGTAATCTGTACTCGTACTTTTTACATATGACAATAAATCTTTGAATCTTTAAACATCTAAGCATCCGGTCACCTAAATTTTAAGTCAATATCAATTTTAATTACAAATCCACATTATCATATCTTTACCTATTCTCTTGAAAAAACATACTTCATAAGTAATCATCAGCAGTAATTAGCAATGATTTCATACATCTTTACAATTGGAAACAGACTCTCTGATAATTGTGATAATCTTTGGACTAACGTTAACAACTGGATACTAATAACTGTTCATTTTTAGTTCAAGTAGGAAAATATAAGCTATTTAGTGGATTTCAGATAGCTAAATCTTTACCTGCTGAACACACATGAGCTAAAGACTTCATACTGTGATTTACCACACTTTACCTGTGTGGTGTGTATTATGAATATAATCATAAAAATTATGTTAGATAAAATTGAAAACTGATCTCTTTTATCTGATTAAGTGTCTATTATGGAGCTAAACAGCAGAGATGTATCCACGCAATGACTCAACTTTGCAAAGTTGTTCAAGAAACTTAAACCCATTGCTATAACAATTAACAATTACTTCAAATTACTTTAAATGGAGCTTTCACCACAGTTGTCTGCATGACTCATGAACAGTGGAAATTTTGGCTGCATCACAACTGCATATTTACACACTAAAGAGTATGCACAACTTAAGTCAAGTTAAGTAGACTTTTGTTGTCATTTCAACCATATAAAGTTAGCACAGTACCATAGTAAAACATGTTCAACCATTGCAGGGCAGTGCAGAGACAAGGGTTACAAATAAAGACATTGCAGAAGTGATGAGTACACTGTTATAGTGTCTACCAGGTGCAGGTTGGGTAATTGGAGGTTGCAAAGATACAACCATGTTTAGGAAAAGAGCAGTTATCAACATGTCATGATATGGACTAGTTGAGTGGGAGGGTGTGTGGGTGTTAACATTCTCTTTTGGTTTTTAATTTAGCAAATAAAATTTTAGGGTGGCACATGGAGTAGATAGACTCTGCCCCAGAAGCTCCAAAGCACTTTTAGTTGTAAGTGTCCCCTCTTATTCGTGTTGCCTTTTGGTAAAAAACAAGCAAAAAAAAGACATATTCAGCAGAGGATGTCTGCATTGATTTCACAGCTCAGTAGGAAGTTAGGCAGGAACTCTAACGCACACTTACTCACAAGCTCCTCACCTGGCAGACAAAGGAAGTGGAATTCTTCATAGCTTCTTGAGTGCCTTGGAGACAGTAAGTATCTTCGTGAAGATGTCTAGTCTAGTGGCTTGTGTTTTGACTGATATGGTGATCTTTAAGAGTGAAAGACCATGAAAAATGGGGAGAAACCACACACATTCCCCCTTCTTCTCTGATGACAGAGAAAAGGTGGATGTAAAGTCCACTGCAGACTAATTTATGTTATTTTGTCATTGAAACAGTTTTAAATTAAAATAAAAAAATGCTTCACTGCAGCTTTTAAATTAATAAAAGCTTATTTTAAAACCAATGTATAACAGTACTGATAGAAGCAGCCGAAGTGTCCATGACCAATGTTTTCATATTTCTTGGATTCTGCTAATGTTGACATAGATTCTTGAATAAAGAATCACAAAGACATACGCGTTGAGATGGTTAATATACTTAAACATCTGCAGTCAGATTCTATACACAATACTACTGATTCTCATTAGCATATTGATTGTTTTAGCAATAAAAAATATCATTAATACTCTTTTTTGTGAGTTTTTGTAATACTCAGTGTAGTGAATTATACATCATTAGGGACTGTATACAATGAATATTTTTTAGTCATCCTCCATAATTTCATTTTTATCCTCAGCTACAACATAGACATTTTGTTAAAAGCTGCAGTAAGAGCTGGGCTCTAGTAACTTCTGCTCTGTGGAATAATGTTTTAACTTGAAAAAGGTGGAGAAAATGGGCATAAAATACATATCCTAATGACTAAGACACTTCGTTAGACACTTAATTCTGTTTCATTTGACACACACTAAAATATCAAAATATATTTTTGGAAATTGGTTTGTGTTTAAAAAATTAGATTTCTTATGAAAATTTAGTTTAAATAATTTTAAATTAAAGTAAAATAAAGTTTCCCTATAATAGCAATTTTTAAATAATTTTTAGCAATACTGTCTTATTGGTGCTACAGAATTACTGGACAAGAGAAACCTGTGGAATCGAATAAAAGGCATGAGCCCAGACATTTAGCACTGAAGTGTTACTTTAATTTTTAACTTCATGATGCAATTAATGCATCCTGCATTGACAGGATTGTCAATTCTTTCTTGAGGATTATGACAGGAAAAGGTGTTTTATGTTACTATGCACAGGTTTAATTTCTTATCATGTTTCATTCTGATGAATCACGACACTTCTGACCAGTGCAATTTCATAACCCTGGTACGGAGAAATGTTCCCATCTGTGCCTATATATCTATAGTGCAGTTTACAGATTTGGCTGCTATGTCCTTAGTGACTTGTTGCATTGTAAGTCATTAGGCAACACCACAGTGCAGTATATCCTGCCACTGCCTCAGTCCAACTCTTAAAATTCCACTGCTCTGCTGTATTGGATTACAGTCTCGCATTGGGGAAAGTAAATACCTCCTTTATTGCAGCTCATCCATTTGGTTTATGCCTTATTAAATTATGGACCAGGCGGAGTAATAACAGGTATGTCAGACATGTCGTCCAGCCAGCTAACCCCCCAAGTTTATAATGTTTTCATTTCAATAGAAGAGATAAAACCAGATAAACCATTTTCAATTTTCATTTCATTTTGTATTTATAACCGTGGGCAAAAATATCAGGCACAGAAAACAAGTCAATATTTAAAATAGTATACTACTTATTCAAACATATATCTTGACATGTTTCATTTCTATGCTACACTTCTTTATATAATAGTCTATAACTAATCAAGATTGCCAATAATGACGGATTTCAACATGTGGAGCACTCCTTGTACTCTTGAAATCAAGGTTTCCTAAATAACTTGATCCTGGAATATACCTTCATATCTTCTTCACACTAAAGGTGCCAAAATGCACTGTTTGGCCATGATGTTTGTCTTAGTCCCGCATGGAACGTTTAACGAAACATCTTATCGACAGCTGTGGGATCACCACGGTTTTTCTCCATAGTGATAAGGGTGAGGGGTTTGGGCATGGTATCTCTCCTTATGGGCCAAAAAAAAATCGCTGTCAATTCCCAAACATGCTCAGGCAGTGGCATAGAATGAATTAAGTCTGGATGTGTCGCAGGAGGATGTGTCCAGTATGACATGTTTAGAAAATGCCAGGTCCAGTAATATGCAACTGAAACAGGAAATACTGAAAACTAGAGGTAAAATTAGAACATTTCATTCAAGGTGTATAAGTAAACATGCATACACAATACAACTGATTACAAAAATATATCTAAAAATGAACATGTAATCTTTTCGTGTCTAGTCTCTTAAAAACCCGTATATGGGGTGCAAAGGTTCATTTTCATAACTAAATTGCAACATACATCAAAAAGCACCTTTGCCCACTTTGAGCCCCCTATAGAACAACTGTAGATGCTCAAATTCTTCATAAAATATCAATTGATTATTTAGAAGATTATTATTAGAGCTAAGGATAGATTTGTACAAACCCAGAAATTTCCAGAAAACCTGGGATATTTTCCAAAATGCCATAAAAACAAACATCTGTAATATGTTAATTCACATGAACCTTTATTTAACTGACAAAAGAACAAAGAAAAGATTTTCAATAGCTTTACTCAACAACCTAATTGTATTTTGTAAATATACAAAGATTTAGAATCTGTTTTTAGTTATGTCACCTTCACTTTAAATAACAATTTTTAATCGTTTTTGGAACTGAGGATACTAATTGCAGTAGTTTTTGCAAGTGGGTATTTTGTCCATTCTTGCTTAACATAAAACTTCAGCTGTTCAACTGTATATGTGGCCACTGACAAATTCTCCTCTTTATGAAGCTCCATACATTTTTAATAGAAGATAAATCTGGACTGGCAGCAGGCCAGTCAAGCACATGCAGTAGTCCAGATGGGGTAAATGAGTATATATGCCTGTCAAGATTGTGGAAGTTCACCCTTTTTATTTGACAGATGAGGATCATACAGGCCAAAGGCTTCAGACTTCCCTTTGGGACCAACAACAGGTAACAAACCCTTGTACACCGGCTCCATAGAACACCAGCAGAGATATGAAACGTGAAGTGGGAATAAAAAACAAAAGAAAGGATGGGAAAAATAGATGGGGAATTAAGGAGAAATCAGGAGAGAGAACACCAGAGGATCAGATAAAAAAAATGAGACTTGAAATGTGTCATCATTAAGGAATGCAGTAAAGATATAATAAAGATAATAAAACTCACAGATAACAATAGACATATTTCCAGACAAGGATCAGCCTCTGCTGCCATTGCTCCAAATGTCTATGCCAGAACGCTAACTATGTGACAACACTACCTTGCTCACCTGACACAGATAATTCTTTGTGATGATATCACCACAGTGGGCATTCATTCCTCTGGTATGCCCACTTCACTTCCCCTATTTCTTCCTGTTTATGAAGTAAAGTGAAATTAAGTTAAAGTAACTATTTGTCATTGTGAACTCACCCAAGCACCACAACGAAATGTGACCTCTTAACCCATCACATGTGCACACATGGAGCAGGGGGCAGCAATCAACAGCACCCAGGGAGCAGTGTAGCAGGACGGCACCTTGCTCAAGGGTTCCTCAGTAGTGCCCGGGCCGGAACTTGAACCTGCAACCTTCAGGTCCAAAGGGCAATGTCCTAATCACTAGGCCACCACTGCCCAAATGATGTCTCTTTTATTTCTCCCTTGCATACAAAATTCCAAGTTTATGCTCTATCAGTGTACCACATTTAATTTGTTGTTACAAAGCTTTTATGCATTTGACACTTGTTTGCCACTTGTTTTTGCATTCCTGATGAACAACCATACTCAGAATACATGCCTAATGCTTCTTTAGTCAAACGGGCTTCTTGCTGAATGTATTGCATTGTTCAGTTTTATTGCCTTTGTATGTTACAAGTCAGAGTAATGTTAGTGATGACAGTTATGGTTTTGTTTGGAGATATTTCTGTTGCTATATGTGACAGTTTGCCCTTTATTACATTCTTGTCATTATCCCATGTCACCTATTTCTATCTCTATTGCACTCATTCTATCCTCATGTGCCCTCTCTTTTCCCCAACACCATTCTCTCTTCCCATCCCTTTTCGATCACTTTCATCCTTGCCCTTTTCCTTTATTAAGACATTCCTGCCCATGAGACCCTGCAGCTCCCTATGTAAGATGCTCCATTAGGCATTTTGACTGTTTTTGCCCTGGACCAGTGAGTTTTGTTCTCTTGTCTCATCTAGATTCATCTGTGTACTCCTGTAATTACCTTCTTTCGTGGCTTGAACAACAAGTAAATGATCCTCACCCACTTAAAAAAAAAAGCCATCTCTCGACATGTGAAAAGCTTTATTCTGGTGCCTCTGTCCATCAAGTCCATCACCAACATCTGTATGTAGCTACTACTTTCTGACAGTCAATCTAATTATGTGCTTACAGTTTTAGGAAATTATAACCTGTTTTACACGTCATTGAACTCCTTATCTGCTATGTTCCTATATCTCATATCTTGTCTATGTTTAATACAACCTTTCCAAAATCAGCAAAACGAAAATGGATTCCCTACTGACTCTTTGTTACTCTAAATGTTTTTTCCTCATGCCTCATAGAGTTACTTGCCCCTGTTGCCTTCACTTTGCTTATCATAGGTTTGTATCTGTTAATCTATCCCACCATCATCCTGCCTCCACAAGAAGGGCAAACATGAGTGGTCCACGTCTTTACTTGCTCAGGCTACACTCTTATATTTAACATAATAAATAGTAGCATGCCACATCTAACTCAAACACTCAAATACCACCTGACCCATCTCTCTGAACTTGTAAAATGGAATTTAAAATAACTAAAGATTTGGAGGAAGACCATGACTAAAGTCCTATACATTTCTATCAATAGTTTGCATTTGTGGTAAAGCTTTTGCACCCCAATACCACTGTAACTTCTGTTTGTTTCTTAGTCCACACCCAGCTCAGTCTCTGCTCATTAAAAAGGGAGATTCTGGCATTTTACTAGTGCAGATTTACATTTACATTTACATTTATTCATTTGGCTGACACTTTAATCCAAAGCGACTTCCAGGACAGAGGAAACAATCAAGCGTTCGCATTGCATAGAGTAACACTGAGAGTGGTGCTACAAGGAAAACCAACGCATTGCTCGTAGTTGTAAAATAAATAACAGACACAATTACTGTAGTACATACATACGCCAAGTGCTTATACAACTACAGAGGGCAACTACTGCAATAAATAAACACACCAAGATCTTAAACTACTGCAATAAATAAACACGCCAAGATCTTAAACTACTGCAATAAATAAACACGCTCTTTAAGATCCTAAAATACCACAGAGAGGAACTTCAATACATACATATGCTAAGTTCTTATACTACTAAATAGAGCAACTACAGCAATAGCCGATGCCACTCAAGAGTTCTTTCCCTTTCTGCAGTTATACAGTCTTTTCTTTATTTCAGTCTACAAAAAAGGCATGGTCCTAACACATATTTAAAAAAAAAATGAATTGCCAGTGCTAATGCACTGTTTATGCTAATGCCCCTTCTATGTTTGATAACCTTAACAAAAGTGTAAAGGTTTGGAGTCTTTCTACTCTTTTTTTCACCAATTGTTACTTGCAAATTCAAGTTTTTCAATATTCTAGCAACATCTTACATGCAAAGATTTTTTGCTAATTATTCTGTTTATCAAACATTCCTGTGGTGATACTTTAGATTTTATGTAAAAAAGAGATAAGATTTTTTTTTACTCTTCCATGCAGATCATACTGTAGGAGCAAATCTGCATAGTAAAATGATCCATCAGCACACCATGAAACTGTCCTGCAAGTTCTTTGCTGTCATATGAGGAATTTGCTTTGCCTTTATGTCCAGTATACAGGCAGTTCTTTTTGAGAGTTTTCTTGGTCTGTCAGATCATGGTCTTCCACGTTTCCTTAAAAATGATATTTCAGATTATTATTATGAATTTATGTCCTTTCCCTGCTTTGTATGCATAAGTTAGCTTTATTTTCAAATCCTCAACAGCTGATTAGAGAAGCCCATAGTTGATGAGCACTAGCCTAATGTTTTAAGAGAATTATTATCATTTCACCCACTTTTTCATGAACTTTGGTGATTTACTGCTTAAGTTATCTGGAAATTAAAAGGGCCATGTTGTGGTTAGGTTTCCCACACCGATATGGTGATTCCTCCACGAATCTTCATCTTGCCCTCATAAACATGTCACCGCCCCCCACCCCAAACAGCCGCAGCTCATGAAATCAATCCACATCTTATTGTCTGATGATTCAAATTAAGTTGTCTTTGTGACAATAATAACCACCCTCCCTAGCATTTACCACAGAGTGTGTTTCATTTGGGGCTGGATGTGAAAAGGAGCAACTGGAACAGTGAAACTTCTTACTGCCTTGCAAATTCTTCTTAGGATTATGGAGCCAGCATGGGCTATAAATTTTGTGCTTTATTCCCTGAACAAATAAATAGTGCAAAGAATGAATAATAGACTAGAGAAGAGTCAGTGCGCAGTCTCTAAAAACATGCCTAAACTCCATGGGGGTTCCCATTAACACTATGGAACCTTTAAGAACAGGTTATAGTACATTACCTTACTCTACATGCTTTACAAAAATAAGGCTAGTGTTATAATGCAGTTACATCCAAAAATGTGAAGTAAAACATACACTTCACCAAAGCTTTAAAGCCATTCAGATTGTACTACCGAAGAAAGGGACAAAAAGAATGACAAAAATTCCATCAAAATGTGAAATTGGTAACTCGACTCAAATTTGTTGTAAATCAGTAGTTTAAGCGTACTTCTTAAATGTTACAGCAAGCACCAGGGTAGTGCTAGTTCTTCAGTCCAGAGTGTTTAAGCATTTCCTATCAACTGCTCTGGATCCACAGCTTGGCCCACACCTCAACAATGACCAGCAGGGAGATTGGTGATAATGGCAGCCACATGTTTCACACATTACTGTAAATACACTTTTGAACAGAACACGCACACAGATGCAAGAGGACTCTCCCACTCTGTCCCTAGTGATCTCTTTCTCTCTGCATAGCTGTGCTGCAGATGTTGAGGGAGATGTCCAAGCACTGGCTAGGGTCAGAGGCCTGGCTTCTGGATCAGAGACCACTGAAGAATAAAAGCACATTAGGCTGAAAATCTGACATACTGAGCATAACTGATCATGTGTGCATGCAGGAATGCACACATTAACCCAAAAGCAGCAACATCAGGCCACAAAAAGGAATAAAAAGACAGTATTACCTCTTTAATACATCTTACACAACAGCCATATTACGTTCAAACGAATATTCAAATCAGAATCATTTATACTCCTTGCACTGTTGCAAATATTTTGAGAGAGATGGCTAACCTGTAGATGAATGAAGACATTTGCATTCCCACACTGCCATTTTAGATACTTCAGTTGTTCTTCTGTATGCCTTTTCAAACCTATCAAGAACCTTTTTTGTGCTATAACCATTTTTTAATACAAACAATATAAACTTATTATCCAGGGTACACTACCCATTTCTTTTGTGCATATTTTTACCTGTTTATATTAAATAGGCAATTCTATTACATAACTTGAGGTACTAAGGATGTACTATTGAGGAAAGCACTGACTAGGGGATGCAATTTGAGCGACCTTTTCTTCGGGTTGTATCCTAAATAAGCCCCAAAGATGCATCCCATAAAACCGCTAAATCAGCAGCTGGTTGAGGAGTGAAAGACAGAGGGAGAGAGAGAGAGATTCTATTTATCGTTGTCTGCCCCCAAATGCCTTAATGTTAACAGGTGGTGTGCAGACTTCATTCTGCTCGGTACATTCCAAATAACGCAACCCTAGGTACACTTCAATAGCAACCATTTATTCACTTTTTATTTTTTTCATCTACTAATAGCTTTTCTTTTGAACTTTTAAAGGTTGACAGTTTTTTTTACACAGTGTTAGCTGTTATATTACCTCTGTGGTTGTGGGTGGCATTACTAATTGTAGCTTATGTTGTTCTTTTTGATGGTTCTGATCATTGTGGTGTCAGATGAAGATTTGTACAGTAACAGCAAGAGGCTGAGATGGTTCCTCAACCTTTTTTTGCTTTGTTTCATTTGCTTTGGTTGAAAGAATGTTAACAGGTATTCACTTTGTGCAGGTAAAGTTAGTTTTTGATTTACTTTTTGTTTGGGGATTGCTGCACACATTCAAAAAAATTCAGTGCGTACACACACTCACTCACACGTGCACACACACACACAAAGTGACAGCAAGTATCAGTCAAGATTAAGATGAAGTCAGCAAGGAACAATCAAGTAAGTAATCAAACAAAACAAAAAAACATTAAACTCAGCAAAACCCTAAATCAATTACACCTTTTCTGCAAACAGTATTACAATCTTATCTTAAATATCTTAATAATTACAATAATTTCCAACACTTTAAAACTATTTACTTGAACTTGGTGGAGAGCATCTATTCAACCTTATGGGAGATTCAGACTGTGTACTGTCACTTTACACATAAACAGAGAGGAACACTAGTAGTTACCCATTGGTTCTCAATGGAGAAGCTAAAGAGTGATAGTGGCTAGATTAGCTTCTTTAGTCCTGTTATCTATTTTAATTTAGTAGATTGAAATAAATAAATAAATAAATAAATAAATAAAACAGTTTGGTTGAAAACCTGACTAATATAACCTGTGGCCTCTGCATGCACTTAGTGCCTCTTACTCCAAGCTTACCGAAGCTAAGGAGAGGGTGATGGTGGATGGACTCAAGTGAGTTGGGAGTGGATGGATACTGCTGTCAGTGTGTCCTCTAAGTAGCTCTGCTACATTAGAGAATATTTCTCTCTGTATGACACATCAAACTAAAGATCTTTTTAACTTATTTATTACAGGGGAAAAGACTCTAGTCTTAAACTGTGATTAGGTCGTAGAGACATTAGAATTTTAATTTATAAAGGAATGCACACTCAAACTGAAGCCAGCTTATAGGTACACAAACGTGTCTGATGTTCTCCAATTTTACATATACTGACTCATTGTGTGAAGGATCATGACACATTAATAGTTGGAGATTTTACTTTCAATGCTGTACTAAACATTGAAGAAAGTTAAGAATTTCTCCAGGGGAAACATGAACACTGGCATTTTGTCATAATTCCATATCTGTTTCCATTTAAGACATTAAATATATATATATATATATATTTAAATAAATCCAAACAGACTTTATTAGAACAGTGGGAGAACACTTTTTTAGAACAACGTTTTTCTCGAGTGCACTGTCATGTGTGACTACCAGCCAGGTCAAAAGCCGTGACCCCTTCAGACTCTTTGGTGTTGAGCAAGCCTAAGCCAATAACCTTCCCACATGCACACACACTCCAGAGCGGAAGCAAGGCTAAGAGAGTGTAAGGACAGGAGCAAGGCTAAGAGAGTGTAAGGACAGGAGATTGTACAATATCCCTCTTGACATAGATACAATGTATCTAACACCCATGCTTTACATAGGAACCAGTTGAGGCAGCTGGTGCTTCTGTAAGGCAGCAGACTTTGGGCCCCGCTCACACTCAACCGTCATCTTCTGCCAACTGGAAATAGCTCAAGCAGCTTGTATGCCTGCAAAAGTGGCCTGGGTCCAAGTGAATGTTGAGACCAAGGACACTGGGTCAAGCAGGGTCAATAGTGCAAGTGTGGCTGTATAGAAGTAGCTTCCTTATGAAGGAGACTGAGAGATAAGTGTTCTGCTGTGACTTTCCCATCAACTCTATCGAGTCACTGACAACTATAAACATAACAGGGTAAAATGATCCAGCCTTAAAATAAGGGCATACCAGGTTCATAATCCCACTGTGGGATTATTTGTTCAATAATGGTCATGCCTTTATTAATTTGTTTTATTTTCATCTGTATCTAAAGTTCCACACAAACAAAATCAACTGCATTTTCTTCCTGCCAGAGCTCAGTCTATACATTTTCTGCAGATAACATAAGCTTGTGCTTTTAGGGCATTTTAAACAATTCAAGAGTAGCTGTAGTTCTCCCAACCCAGACCATGAAGAACTGTCCGATTAAGAAATCAATCTCTTCCCTTAACCATGGCTGACATGCGAACACAATGAAAAAAGTCCACTAGCAGTTATTTTAAGTTATTTATTAATCCCCCTCAATGGAATAGTGTCAGAACAAGCTTTTGCAGACATCATAATGTATGATTTAACAAATAAATAATTGAAAATGCATGATAATATAACAACATCATGTTACTAGTAAGTAATGACATCAAATATTATAGTGTCTGTCATGACAAATTATTGATAATGGCAACATTATACTATTATACTAATGGAGGTAATCTGTCATGACAACTTAGGACAGTATATTACCATATATCTGCAATGACATGTCTGCAGGTGTTATGAAAATGTGTTTCAGATTTAAAGTTAACATGCTGTATTTCTTCTCATCCAACACAAAGACATGTGTGCCATACTGACATAGCGGCACAAATACACACCCCACTACATGCTCATAAAAACTGTTAGGAGTCCAAAACTGCTTATTTCAACTTCTTACCCAAGAGGTTATTTTAATTCATTCTGCCCAAGTTTATGTCCCCAGATAACTGTCTGTTTTCATAGTATGTTGTGTGGTTCTTTGTGTTTCTTTCTGGATTAAAAGCCAAATGTTAAACTTACTTCTCTCCACTATGTTTTTGGTCCAAAATCATTACCATAACCAGCCTCCCATGTGTATATATAACATTTGAAAGTCTGTAATATGTCTAAGATGATCAGAGTTGACGAAGTTGACTACCACTGTAAAATGAGCAAAGAACAAAGTCTTAACCTCCGATTATGATAATAAGGAGAAGGGGTAAAGGTAAAGGTTCAAGTAGCCACTATGGACCTCCAAAGTTTTTAAGAGGAGTATCGGATGTTGAGACCTCCCATTTTCTGGTCCAGGCACATATGCTGACCTGACCCAGGAGCTGGGAGGTTAGTTTGAGGTGGCTGTGCTCACTTCCTGCCATAAGGACTAACTGCCATTTAAGGTCTGCAGAGTCAAACGAGTGAGCGGTAGACTCATTTTCTGATAGTGACATTTTGAAATCTTCTTGTCACCTTTAATAAAAGTGAAGCTTGTCTTACCGGAATGAGCCATTTCAGTGACTCAACACTCACTTTTCCTGGATGCTGTAGCAAAATTATTCGAGACAAGCGCGAGTGAACGAAAGCAGATGAAGTGAAGGAGAAACGTACAGATCCCTAAATCACATCTCTTTCAACTTGGCTTGTGTCTATGCCAGGCACTCTGCTGAGTCACCAAACAAATGTAATAAACACTGCCTGAGTATGCTGCCAACAGGATGCAGTAACCAGGTGTATTTTGTCTAGTAATGACGCTTTTTTCCCCCCCTAATTTTATTACAACATTAACGTAAATAGGGTGAACATTATGCCTTCAGTAAGGGTATAATAATATACCCTTATATTCCACAAACTTAGTATTTATTTATTGGAACTTTTGTTTTAATTTCATCAATAACATCATTTTGAAACTATAATTACCCTAATCCTTGAGGCCTGCTTGAAAGAAATTTGATTTCAGAAAATTTTGCAGGGTTTGCATACTGGTTGCATGTCGGCACATTGCCTGAAATCCAATAAAATATCCCATTTTAAACTGATCAGTTCATAATTTCCTTAGCTTGATATATGCTCTAGTTTTTCCTCTGATGCTCCTCTGCAAGGAAAGCAAGCATTTTTAAGCACTGTGAGTGATCACCACTCATATAACCAGTGCAAAAATGTGGAACTTAAATGGAGACCCTTTTACAGTGATAAGTCTGCTTGACAAGGGCCCACAGTGCAGGCTGGTGGAGTAACAGAACCCTTGTTGTTTCACACTCAGCTGCTGGAGAGGGAGGCAAAAGGTCTGATCTGGGGTCAAGGCAGCCTTCATAACAACAGACAATGGCCAGGACAGTCATTTGACATTTGAACATGAAGTGTGTGATCTCCTCCTCTGCAAGTTTTCGGGTGTCCCACTGTCCCAGGGCTGATTTCGACTCTGCCTCAATTGTTGCCCATTACCTTCAGGTTTGTTTTGTTTTTCTCAGCCCTGTTCTTGGGTGTTGTGAATCCAAAGGAGCCGTAAAAAGGGAAACGTAAAGCTCTCAGCCATAACAGCAATACATCCCGAGTGAAACTTTAGACAGCCATTAAGCTAATGGGCCACTCAGACTGCAGTAATGGCCTCTTCAGATTTCAGTAGTGGAGGCCTCTGGACTTCATATTGATATAAACATTGAGCAATGAGTTACGTTTATGAAGCATTAAATAGACTTTGATGGTAACTCACAGGTACAGCAAATTCGACCCAGGTGTCCATTATTATTTCAGTCAAAAAAGCAGGATACAGAGGAGTGTGGAGGGGGATCTGTTAGAAAAGAACTGTAAGTATAGTCTAAATAATACAGACTCTGTCAAACACAGCAGTATGTTTAGTTAGTTCTCAAGGTCACACAGAGTAAGCAGAGTGACAGTGATTTTGTTTCACGCTGTGACTGTAATGTGTATGACTGCATGTCATTTTGATGGAGACTTTTAAAATGTTTTAACACATATGATGGTTCTGAGGTGCTAAGCAGAAGGCAGTATTAGTCAGGGCATAGTATTAACACAATCATAGAGGTTAACAATATATAAACATATGCAACTTTTTACCAACAAATTCACACAAAGCCAAATAAGAAAAAAAACAACATGCAGCTCAGTTTTGCATTTCACTTTTCTTTTGAATCATTTTAAGAGTAAGTTCTTTACAAATGAGTATGTACACCTCCTCTTTTTGACATTCTGTATTTGTTATGTAATTCACTGCAGAAAGAAATATTAGTTTGTTAAATTATTCTAAACACATGTAAATTTAATGTTACCTCTTAAAGTAGCTTAGGTGTAGTTAGCTGTTTTTTAAGTGTGTAGTGTAGTTAACTACATTATTAAGAGAGTAACTATTAAAGTTTAGCTTGAAAGATAAATTTCTTCCCCAACACTGACTTCCAATAAACTTTTCTGTTTCTTTTTTTCTTTAATCACTTACTGTGTCTCATTTATCTTCAGAGATTAGCCACTTTAATTTAGGGTTGCAGTCTTTGACAAACTGAACGGATACTGCTGCTGTCAGATGACACCTTTTTTGTGTTTTAATCACACCATTTGAATGTCCCAGATATTACAGACATGGTTCATGGTCCAATCCTAATGTTTACTGACCAACATTATTGCAGTAAGAGACATACTCAGTAAATATTTCTACATATCTGTATTAAAAGCTACATTCGGTTTGTCCTTTCTATGAAATTAACACACCTGATTTGAATTTCAGTTAGTTAAGAACACGTGTTTAGGTTTCACATTGTTGCAAGATGCTGTTAAAACAGTAAGGGCCATTTGGAGTATTTAGAGAGAGAGAGAGAGAGAGAGAGAGAGAAATAGAGAGAGAGAAATAGAGAGACAGAAAGAGAGAGAGAGAGAGAGAGAGAGAGAGAGAGAGAGAGAGAGAGAGAGAAAGAGAAAGATTTTTATGTCTTGGGCTCCGAGCCCCTGGTCTGGTGTTTCTCTCTAGGAATGACATTGTTCTCAGTTATGGCAAAGTAGTTTTTATTGGTTCCTTTCTAATGCTGTCAGAGTCCTTTTGAAAACAGTGCCCTCAACAATGATTTTTCTGTCTGTCTCTGACACCAGCAATGTGATTTCATCACAAGTAAATAGCATATCTACTATTGTGACAACTGTGATTTACTGGCAATGCAGTGAACAACTAGGAAACACAGTCATAGCGACTAAGGAGGAAAAAAACTCTTCGGAAAGTTTTTGAATGATCACAGTCTTGAGTAAACTCTGAAATAAGCATTTCACTTACTCAAAATAGGACTGATGTAAAAAAAAAAAAACATAAAACAAGGAAGAAATGAAAAGGTCGGAAGCAACAGCTTGGCAGAACATGTCAGAAATGGCCAGCTAAAAAAAATTATATCTTTTGCAATTTTCACATCTAATCAGTATAAAAACAGATTGCTGTTATAAAAAGTGTTATTCTCAATAAACATGTTCAAGTTCTCAAGCATTGATTTTCCATAAACAGTACAGGACATTCTTTCAGGATTCTACTTGTGGAATGGTGACATGAAAAAAAAAACAAAGTTCAAGCAGATTTTCATTTAAAACCTCCTGATACAGATACCATGTTTCCCAACAAGGTCCCAGGTCCTACAGACAAACTAAAACTTCACCGATCTTTCCTCAGACAAAGCAGTGAAGAATCCAGATCCAGTCAAAGGTCCTCTAGCATTTAGCAAACACCAGACACATGCTTCTCTGGTGAGGTGAGTGAAATGCTTTCTTCTGGCATGTATTGTTGGCATGGAGGTATTATAGGTAAAACATTTTCATTTGTTTGTTTTGGATTTAATGGACCAAAAATCCTACCATCTTCTGTAAATCCCCCAACATCAAGGGTGGCTAGAAAATGGGCTACAAAGGCTAAGCCCTCACTCATATGGGCAACAGATATCTTTGGAACCACCACTGTTTTCCCAGATAAAATATTTCTCAGTTAAGTATTAGATTTTTAAAAAATAGTTAAAGCCTTTCATTGAGCTACCTAACCACAAAGAGATTTTTATGACCTTTTTTGAAAACCCATCTTTATCCAGTAGATTACTTTAGCTGAACTCATGCAGATGCATCAGAACAAAGACAGTTCTATACTGTATAGTACTAAGGCAAACATCTTCTGCAAAGATCAGCCAGTGCAAGATATTGTGGAGAACTATGTGTCCCAAACTATAGTTTATTCACAGTATAGAAACACCTGGCACTTTGACCAAATAAGTGTGCTACACCATTTATAAAGAATTAGAAGAAGTGTTAAAGTGAGGGAACGAGAGTTGGTAGGACAAAAAGAGTGATGTGTTGGAGAATAAATAAGTTTCCCATCAGCCTGCTGGGCTCCATCGCCTCAGAGGGCAGACCCCGTGAGAAGAGGCAGCTTATGTCATCCATATAAAGCACAGGCACGTGGGAAACAACTTTCATAACCCACTCTGTGCATTCTTGTATCATGAAGGTGGACCACCCGCCCACCATCCCAACCAAACAATGACTGGGACATGCTGATCTCCATCCATAGGATCAGGTTGTAAGTAACAGGCCTCCACCAATAGCTGCAGATGAAGGGAGGTCTGTGCCCCCCTGCTCCACAGCAGGAGCACCAGAGTAATGAGAGCAAAGCGGCGGGACAGCAATTCCAGGCTGCCTCTGTGGAGAGGCTCTTTCTCCAGACTCGGCAGGTAGCATCGACGCAGCCTTCAGCTCAGGATTCCTGCACTCACTCACCTTACTGCTTGGACAACCAAGCTAATTACATTTTATCTAACATAGTAATGCATCGCCAACTTCTGCCACTATGATGTAGGGCTGTCACTTTTAAGTACAATAGTAATGATTTTGACAATCTTGTAAACTGACAGTTAATCACTATCAATAAAATCAATTAAAATAATTTTTCTATCTCTTATCATGATGTTTTTCATAATTTCATCAAAATTAGATCACACAATCAGTTACTGACATCATCTGCATTTTATTTCCTTTCTCGCTTGATCCAGTGGCCACGCAAACCATTAGCTTGCATTTCTTATTTTCCTCCCTACAATATCAGGCCCCAGTTCTGCCTCCACATTAGATCACACATTAGACTAGACCAACCAATCTTTTCTCAGGGGCCATGAAAGGAACTCTAATATACACATATACATACACTACCAGAGTAAAAGTTTAACTGGTCATAGATTTTTATTTGTGTAACAAATTTTTTTTTTACATTTAAGAGCCTTTAGATTAAATTTTTCTTTCTCTTGAAATGCAAATTCATTTAGGTGCATTTAAACATACACACACACACATCCCCACATATACAGACACACAAATTAATAGTTTCTATATATGCATTCCATCCTCCTACTAGTTCTGCTGTTTGCTATTTTCTTACACGTGTCACCATTGTGCTTGGGAGAGGATATCCTATAGACAGCCCATCAGTGCTAACGTTGCAGTAACACGTCACTCATAGGGGGTGGGGCACACAAGGTCATAGTTTGGCAATGCAGGGCACCTCCTAAAGGACACCTAATTAAAGTTAACACTCCCCACCGGATCTATGCCACTTAAGCCACCTTCAGGTGAAGAGGCAATATCTAACAAATAACAAACAAGTACCAAAAGCAGAGCAGTGGAGTGCTCTAGTTAATTTAATGTCTTTGTCACAAATAGTAATGAAACTTATCATATTATAGTATAAGTTCATAAATTTGTGATTGATTTATCCATGTTAGGAGATCACTTAAAACCGAAACATAAGTCCTCCCCAGTCAGCGTTGTGTTAAATGGCTGCCTGTAGCAGTGAAGTTTTGTTTATTTTTATGCCTTTAACTACAGTCATAAGCCAGCACCACCTCTCAGAAGTGAGTTTAAGTGATTTAAGATATTTTTGGGATGTATTTATGAAAAAATTAAAGAAGTAAAATTTGCTTTATTGCTGAACCATTTTTATAAACCCTGGAATGTTTTGTTTTGTAATAATTAGTCAGACATTTCTTGCTTATAGTTATACTATGTATTCATGTATGTCTGTGGTTCTAGTCTATAGGCCCACATGACATGGTTTAGAACTAAAATACAAACCTTGATCATATTGTGTTTCAGTGTATAACAGTTACTCACAATCTGATGGCTATGGCCCCTCAAGCTGCACCCAACACATCTGAAATAGAGGTAATCTATGAGAACACAACTTAGATTAGCAAAGTTAACTCTGCTGAATTGCTCTCTCATTTAATACTTAGACTTGTGTAAGGGGGCGGCATGGTGGTGCAGTGGTTAGCGCTGTCGCCTCACAGCGAGAAGGTCCTGGGTTCGATCCCTGGGTCGGCCACGGGTGCCTTTCTGTGTGGAGTTTGCAAGCTCTCTCCGTGTTTGTGTTTCCTCCCACTGTCCAAAGGCTTGCAGTAGGTTGATTGGATACTCTAAATTGGCCATGTGTGTATGAATGGTTGTCTGTCTGTGTGTTGCCCCACAATTGGTTGGCCTCCTGTCCTGGGTGTACCCTGCCTTAGGCCCACAGTCAGCTGGGATTGTCTCGGGTGTGTCAATTACATGTATAATTGTCTTATAGCCAAATAAGCTGGACTGTCATTTATTGATATGCTAAACATAGTCCTAAGGAGATTCTCCCTCCATTGTCATGATGGTTCAAGCATAGCCAGCAGTAACTGAGAGAAGTTACATGAATCCTGACCTGACATTCAACTCTTTTCTGTTATTTAAGATATGCTGATAAGAGTCATGTACAGCTGCATGTTAGATGAACAGTGAGTCCACTTTGGTGAGGGCAGGTAATTAAGGTGTTCATACATGTGAGATGAATGTGTGTCTGAGAACTAGAGGGGTTTCTGTCTGTCAGCAGGGAGCCTGTTAAGCTCTCAGGGGGCTGGATTCAGGGGATTAAACACTATTTGAGAATTAGTCAGGAAATCTTGCTTGCCTACCCAATTCCCATTCAGGAATTCAGAAGACCATAGCCTTCTCCCAAATCTTACCCAGAGACAGGCCCACCCACCCCAATAGGTTGGGGAATGATCCCTAGACAATGGTCTGCAGAGCACCTTTATAAGAACAGTCTTGTTGCAGACAGGTATTTAACTCTGGATATTACTGTTGTCTCAGTGACTAGTTTGGCCAAACTAGATTAAACAGATGCTGAGATTAATATCAAAATTAAAAATGTAACATTCTTTTGCACTAGCTAATAAGGCCTATTGTGTCACAAGACCAGTTTTGCTTCTGGGAACGCAGTAGGAGCTTTGATTCCAAGTGGCCCTCAGAGGTACTGGCAGACTTATTCATACATGCTAACCATGGCCTGTCCTCTCCTTCCCACAAGGGTAAACACACTCTTTATAATGTTCTAGATGTAAACATAGTGTGCAACATTATTTACACTATCCATTCTTTTTAGAAAGGGAAAACAATGTATTCCCTAACCGTTTCATCTTATTTGACCCACCACAGATAGTCTCCGTCTCTATAGGCAGCCAGTGCCATTTGATGGTAAAATACATTTTCCATTTAAAACACTGGGTTATGTCATGACACAATATTAATGTTTATTGGTTCTTCAATCTAAATTGTTATTTTGAGTATATGGGCACCTAATATACCAAATAAAAAATGTTTCTATAAAAGAACATGAACATGAACATCTTTCTTTCCTAGTAATGAAATGGGGTGATGTTTGAAAAATACGAAAAAAAGACATACAAGCAGTTGGAGAAATAACAAACATCAAATAACTAAAAAGATGTAGTCATCCCCTTCTCTTCAAAAACAGATTCATTCCTTCCGGGTTGTTGTCAAGCAAATACTAAACTGTGTGTTGACACAAAACCATTATTTAAGAAGAAAAGCCTGCAGTTGTTTGAGGTAGAAAGGAGGTAGAAATGCTCATGGGAGGCTCTAAATGTTTAATTCTGGTGGGGTGGATAGAGTATGGTAGGAGATTGACTTCATCATGGTGCTGGGTCTGTTAAGCAGTGTATATAGGGGCATCTTCTTCTGAGAACATGACAACATCATGAGGGAGTAATGTTTACCCCATATGGTACACCTGGTCTTATAAATTAGCCTAATATTACTTGCCCAACATACCACCATGCAGAGCAGTCACTGAACCTAATGACTCCCAGAACTATTACTGATCCACCTCTATGTTTAAAAGCTGGTGAAACAGGTGTTAGTTGTTTTTTTTTAACATTTTGTCTTTTCTCAAACAGACATATTTCCAAGCACAAAAAAATCTCTTCAGATCATACAACATAACCTTTACTTTGGTTCAAGGGTCCATGTTTTGTGCAACCTGGTAACAAAAGGTTTTATGCATTTTGGCACTGGCATGCTTGACATATTAAACAGTTTTGAAATGTTTGTGATTGTTGCCTCTGCAGCACTAATTAGCCTCACAGGAGTTCTGTTTGCTGCCTCATGAAACTGCATCAAAACAAGGTTTATGTTTAGACAGACAGTAGTAGACTTAAACCAGTAATTTTGAATGCTGTGTAATTTTGACTTACTTGCTTCAAAGGGTTAAGGTCCTCCTGTTGTACATAGTAATTCGCTATATTTAAGGTTGTTTGCAAAACTGGAATACTGCTCATGCCTTCTAGTCTGTATATCAGTGCTCCATTCAAAGATCCTTAATCCAGTCCCCATGGACCCCCAGTAGGTCCACATATTTGTTTAATTCCAGCACTCCAACACCCCTGTGATCAAGGTTTGCAGACCTTGCTTACCTGGGAACTGGAATAGATCATAAGTCAGAATTAGGTGGAAATCCTCAGCAATAATATGCATATGACATGACTCAAAATTCAAAGAAGATATACAAAATCCACCTATTCATTATCTAAACCACTTCTTCTGTTTCCAGGTCACGAGGAAGCTGGAGCCAATCCCAGTTGACTGTGGGCCTAAGGCAGGGTACACCCAGGACAGGAGGCCAACCCATCGCAGGGCAACACACAGACAGACAACCATTCATACACACTTACACATATTGGGCAATTTAGAACATCCAATGAACCTACTGCAAGCCTTTGGACAGTGGGAGGAAACCGGAACACCCAGAGGAAACCCCCGCGAACACGGGGAGAGCTTGCAAACTCTGCACAGAAAGGCACCCATGGCCAAGATGCAAAATTAAGAATGTAATCTTAAGAATACCTATGCTGATGAAGTGTTTGGCTTTAAAAACTTAAGTGCATAAGAACTTCAGGGATTAGGCCAAATTATCATCCAACATTCATGATCAAGTTTGGTTAGCTTCAAATCCTGTAGGTTTTACATAGAGTAACACATTTTTCTGCATCACAGCTGGAAGTTGATGATGCAAGTATTTTTGTTTATTTTTACAGCTTTGAGCTTGTTTGTTGTCATCCGATAACGCTTTCACATTCAGGGCCTGTTGTTTATCCGCCCACTGCCAGATGTGTTGAACAGAGCAAACAGAGCAAAGTGTTCCGCTTTCCAACAAATCACAGTTCTACAAAGGAAACAATACCCAATGGAACCATATACTTACTACAGATCTTCAGTCCCCTTTTAAACAGTTTTGGTGTATAAAACTCATGGATAAACTAATTATTTGCAGGTGTTTTCAAAGTTCTGAACACATTGTCTCTTCATGTCCCTTATGTTTTACGATCATATGTTAGTGAACAGTATTCATATCTAGTAGATGACAATGTACATGTTCCACACAGCTCTGGATCACATATATTACTATTACCCCATCTCTAGAAAGGTTGGGACATTTTGTAAAATGTAATATTTATAATATTTATTCTTGTAATATATAGTAACTGTTATTGACTTATAGCACACACACACACACGTATATATAGATGGCTTTTTTTATCATCCAAGTATTTTAAACATCAAAATGTCAACCAAGATAGTATATTCTATACTTGGTCTGGCAGAAAAAAAACATACACATAAAAATACAATGATGTGCCAAGAACAAAAAATCCAAACATCCCACAAAACAAAGGAAATAAAGAACACAAAGGAACAGTCACAAAATAATTTAGTAATTTACACCATAATACTGGCCACACAAAATATATTCACATAAAATCTTTCGTCTTTTAAAAAAAATGCTTTTGCTTTTCTTAGGAACCTTACAAATATGTGAATACTAAGGAGAGTTTCTGGTTGTTTTGAAATTGTGTGAATTAGTTAAATGCATGGACCAATCTAAGCAAATACAGACAGACATTACTAAAATACAGACATACAACACTGGCTGCACACTGACAGAAATGTTTTCATAAGATGTGAAGTGTCCTTTTCACCACACTCTTTACTGCAAAACATAGTGGTTTTAAAGCCACTGCAACTTGACCTCATTAGCAGCATATGGAGAAAGGTGACTGCACAGGATAGAATCTAAGTGGAGTAATAAATGTAGCATAAAAAGATGGAAAATAAAGGAATTTGAGGGGCACTTTTGCCGCATGCTTTGAAAAGGACCCACAGAGCATTCAGCCTTTCCCTGACCATGCGAGACACTGCTGACAGAGGCTGAGATGGTATTTACTGATAGAGGCTGTTCATCATCACATTGCTCTCCAAGACAACAGGTTGGTGTAGGAGGGGGCAGAAGTAGAGAGCAGGTCTCAGAAACCAAACAACAAACTACAAACACCATTTCTAGACAAGGTAGGATATTTTCCAAAATGCAATAAAAAAAATCTGTAAATGTTATTTCATGTAAAGTTTTATTTATCTGACATAAGTACAAAGTAAATATTTTCAATAGTTTAACTGACCAAGTTAATAGTATTTGGTCTACCATTGTGTTATAACACCTTTCCTAACACTTTTTCATTGTTCTGGAACTGAGAATACTAATTATAGTATTCAATTGGAAATGTTGGAAATGTTGTCAATTTTTGCTGAAAATAAAATTTGTCCTGCTTAACAGTTCATGGTTGCTGTTGTCTGATTCTCCTCATCATGATGCGTAATACATTTTCAATACAAGATAGATCTGTTCTGATAGCAGGCCAGTCAAGCACATGAATTCTGGGTCTACAAAGTCACACTGTTGGACGTGGAGTGGACAGCCAATAATTATTCACCAGGGGTAAAATTGCAAATGGTTCAGGTTATCAGTCGAATGTAAAGTTTCATTTTAGAGTTAGAGGTTTATGTTGGGTAAATGTTTAGAATAAGCTCAGTTTACCCTGGGATTATATAGCGTCAAAAAGGCTGGAGACATTACCTGTTTTCTTCAGTCATTTAGTCAGCCCTTGAGATGTTCCACTGTAAAATTCTACATTAAACAGAAATCAAACAAGATGAACTGTTCCATTTGGGAGTTTGTCTAGAAAATAAATAATAAGCTAGTTTAAACTCACATTAAGTTGTGGTCTAAACAGAGCAAATGGCAGAAGTAGGCAGAAATAATTCTGGGCTGGCCAGTGGAAACATATCAAAGTAGAGTAGATTTCTGTTAATTAATCAAGATGCATTAACTGTCGGGAAGACATAGTAAAATACTTCCACTAACACAAGCAACATAATTCACTGCCTCAATTCAGACTAAAAAAAAACAATCCTACTGACAACAGTGCAGCACTTATTCATCATAATTTAAGTCATAAGTACTATGATATGAAGACACTTTTCTGTCTGTGTAGAATGCAGAACTTTTTGTTTGTTTGTTTTTTCTCCACAAAGTCTGACAATAGTTCTCCTGTTCCACAGTTATGTCATGTAAATCAATTACATGGGCTGAGCTTTAATAAAGTGCTTTGTTTAATTTTGACTTTAGGTTTCTGAGCTTTCACTCATTTGTTTTTAGCTGCTCTTTGCTAGTTTATAGGTGTATTCGATATAACAGTAATTCTGAGGGATGTGTGTACTCTTCAAACAACTATGGTAAGCAGAGCTCCTGTTCAAGTCTATACAGTACATTTATGGCATTAGCGTTGGCAACTACTTCATTCATGACATATCCCTCATCGCCTCCTGCCTGGTGCGACACGGGTGCTGTGTGGGACCAAGTGGGCCTGATTGGGCCCGCGCAAGCGCCTGCTAAGGGTTCAGCTGCTGCACAGGCCAACTAATGTGATTTAATTCAAAACCTAAACAATTTTTTGGTAAGTGCTTGATTTGGCTGCCTATTTTCATCAGTGTTACTTTTACTTAAACTGGGTTCGATTATTAGCATTGTTTTAGGAATATGTTGAATATGTGAATGAGGCCCATTACTACTTATTCCAATCCAGGACACCAGATGTTCCCTAAACGTATGGGTTTGAAAAAAACATAAAAGCTGAGGTTACCTCATGGCTATGTTTTGGGGTATGGAGTTGGTTTAAAAATGTTTGCATTGTGGAATATGATCTTAACAATTTAATTGTAGTGTTTAGGATCTCACTACCACCAAATGTTATATTGTTTGGCCTGGCAAGTACTGCAGAGCCTGACATCAGTCTGTACAGACAAAGCTCAATATTCAAATCTAGTTCCAATGAAACATGGCAGTGCAGTGAAGATAAAAGAGTTATTTAGACTAGTTCTTCTACACATAGGCTACACTGACACCATTCTATACATCGATCTGCCACAGCATGACCACTGACAGGTAAAGTGATTGAAGACTGACTATCTAGTTATTAGTTCATTACAATTGCACTTATCAAGAGGGTAGAATATACTAGGCAGCAAGTGAACAGGCAGTTCTTGAAGTTGATGTGCTGGATGCAGGAAAAATGAGCTAGCTTAGCTACTTTGACAAAGGCATTACTGTGATGGCTAGATGACTGAGTCTCCAAATAAACAGGTCTTGTGGAGTGTTCCAACTATGCAGTAGTTAGTACCTACCAAAATAGAGATCAAAAAAGGACAACTGGTGAATTGGCAACAGGGTAATTGGCACCCAAAGCTCACTGATGCATGTGGAGAGTGAAGGTTGGCCTGTCTGGTCTGATCCCTAAGCAGAGCTCCTGTTGCACAAAATATTAATGTTGAATATGATAGAACGGTGTCAGAAAAACAGTGCACCACAGTCTGAGCTGTTGTTACTGCATTAGGAGGACCTACACAACATAAGGCACATGGTTTAAAATTTATGGCTGATGGGTGCATGTCTGACTTGGTTCCCACCTGTATGTTCTTTTGTCATATGTATTAACTGTTCAGTGTATTTACTGTGATACGATCATAAATCTGCCCCCAATGAAGCATTGTGTAATGTTTGGTGTTGCAGCATGGGCCTGAATAACATATCTTTTCCATGTATAAAAGTTATATGGAGCGGTGATAGGACTACTTGACTCGAGATGAGGCTACTACAACAATCAGGAAGCAGCATTATCTTTTAACTTTCTTTATGAGACAAATGTGGAGGAGAACCCTCATGTCAGACAGACATGAGGGTGAGTGAAAAATGAAATGAAATCTCCATTAAGCAGAATGTCCTTTAATGTCTAAACATGTTACACAGACACAGCTTTTACCCCAAACAGGTGAAGCCAGGTGGTGTGTTATGATCACACCTCAATGCTGTGGCAACTGTGTCAGCTGTCTGAGGTTTGCTCATGGTAACCTGAGGACACGGGAACAGGGCTTGGATTGGCCAGCAGGAGAGGCAGCCGTGGGCCTCCATGTCCATGTTGCTTTACGCTACATAGCGAATGGAGTGAGATGTGCCAGCCTCGGTCAGGGGCGATTGGGCATGTGGTTTGTTTTCCCATGAGTCATCTATAAACACCGCTCAGGTGCTCGCCGTCCTCATCTAAAGTTTTACGCGAGCAGCGTGATTTCATTCACCCCTTGAACACCCAGCACAGCAAAAAATAATATTTGGCCTTAAAAAGTATATTTTGCATTTGTTGCTATGGTTACTTAAAAGCCTATAAAGCTATGGCTCAAACTGTGGTGAGAACATAAATGGTGGCATGGAAAAAAATCTAAGCTGGTTCGAAGTCAGTTTCCTTTCTTATGCATATAGATTGTATGGGAAAAGTACCTCAGTCCCACTGTGGATGTATTAAAGGTCTGCTGCACAACAGATGAATGAAATACAAATAAATATGGAAAAAAAATCCTAATTTTTGTTTGTTGAGATATAAGAAATTTTCTACTGCTTTGCACACTAACCACACTCATCCTTGCTTTAACATAGCCCTAAGAGTCATGGGGGATTAGAGGGTTTACCTCTGTACAGAATTCTGCGAGACAGCACAATAGTTTGCCTAAATCCAAGAACATACCCCCTCTGTTCTTCCCTTAAAAATAGCCTTTAAACAAGAGGTCCTCTCAGTGGGCCAACATCAACATCCAATAAAGCTCAAAGATAAACATGGACCAGGCTCCATGGCAGAGTAAATTTCATCCCTTGGGAAACACGGCCAATTCTCTCCCATCTGCTCAAACACAAACCTGCTGGCTTTTACACTGAACAAAAAAAATCAGGCCTATAGAAAAAAAAATCACATCATGAAATTTGTGTGATCGTGTCCATGCTGCAGGGAATATAGTGAATGTTTTCATTTTGTCCTTTAGTTATGATTAGTCTGTGGCAAATCTACTTTTCTTTCATGAAATCCTTCAAAAGTCGACTTTACACATTTCTTCTTCTTTGCAGGAGATGAGAGGCGAGGAACATTGTCACATCCTCGGTTTATCAAAAGTGCATGTCACAGTTGTTTTCTGTCAGTGCAAACAGATATCAACAGTCATGACATTCAATATTAATACTGGGACATTATCACCTGTACAACAGTGGAATTATTGGTACAGTCATTTGGGTGCCCCTCATCAATTGACAGATTTTATTGATTTTCTGAGTGAAAAGAAGTACAGATCCTCTACAGAGATCACTTCTGCTCATTTAAATGCACAATTACAAAAACATAAAATGTTGTCTATGCAAATATTAGGTACAGTGTGCTAATAAAGTATAGCTTTTTTCAAACATGTATCCCCTTGTTTGTATTTAACTGGAGAACCTATGGTATAATGAACAGCAAAATAAACAGAACAAAGAAATAATGATTCACGTTTTAAATAAGTATTTCCACTAGTATTTAAGCAGCTCGCAAGACATCTTTAATCAATGCTGGTTTACGACTGCTCTTACTAAAGTGCCTATCTGCTCAATCAGTCTAACAAGCAAGCAAGCTAGAAACAAAATGAGAAGAGAGAAGGTACAGACAGGGCCCCAAATGTTTTCGACCTCCAATAACTAATGAAGATCTGGAATAGTTTCTAATCAAATGCACCTGAATCGTGCTTGTTCTAATTCCCTCTGAAGATCATGTTAATATTACAAACTCTGTTATTAGAGGATGTTGTCCAAGGAATTTACCAGCTCTGGTTACATCACCTCTCTGCCTGAGGTCAATCCAGAGTAAACAGTTGTTACTCTGCTCCTAGGAAAGGACTCAGCCATCTGTGAAACACAGCGGCTGGTTTAGATACTAAGAATAACACGATCATGTTGTTATATTGTAGGTTTGTCAGTCACAGTTGTATGCTAATAGGCTTCCAGATTTAATATAACTTTATAATATTTTAGTTTGAAATCTGGACAGAATATGTAATCCTATCAGATAAAACCACTGACCAGAACAGTCCAGAACCTGAAGCATGACTAATTCTGAATCAGCGTCATCTCTTCTCCAAATTAAAGCACATGCAGCTATGCAAGGTAAACACACACTATACGGCACTGATTCATCCGATTCATCCCGTTAGATACAGATTCATGCTGGTGTAATAGAAGTCCACTACAGTCCAGCCAGAGGCTAGTCCTGCTAACACCATATCCAACTTCAATTATTCAGTGTTTTCACTTGGTTATCTAATTAAATCAGCTCAGAGTGGGTCTTGGGCAGCGTTGAAGCAATGTGGGTTTCTGGACAAGCAAAACAAATCGAGACCTCAAAAGCTAGATTAGAAGCAGACCAGCCATGTAAGATTTCTCTCTTCTCTTTATTTGCTTTTTTTTTTTTTTTTTTTTCCTTTTTTGCGGGATGAGGGGGGTGGTCCTGATTGAAAGCTGAGTGAAACGTCAACGAATCATTGGGACAGTACGCTTAACTGGTGAAGTGAGGCGGTATGTTAACTTTCTTCACCCGGAACCTCTGTAAATATCCAGCTGTGTAAATACGCAGGTGTTAAGCGTGCCCCAGGCTGGAAACCCTGTATGATGGTACCTGCCGTACAAACAAACAAACACTTTCTAAATGCCACTGATGAAATGAAGTCAAGCACAGAGGATTTACAGTTTATCCTCTTACATCCCATTACTTTTGGAAGCAGATCTTAATTTCTATCTTACTGTTTTTGTTTTTGAAAAGAACAACATTTCAGCTGGCTTATAAGACCAATATCACACCCAGGAATGACTATTTAAAAAAAAAGGGGGGGGGGCACGTGCATGTCCTGCAGAAAGCTGTACAAGTAGAAAATGCATAAATGCATGTCAAGGAATACAAGGAATTGCTTCAACAAGTGACCCATGATACACTACCACTCAAAAGTGTATAACTGATGTTTCCAATCATATAAAACCACACAAACATAAACAAAGCAAAAACTTGTCCAGATGGTGTCTAAGATTGTGTTGTATAGTACTCAATGATGTTTAGATGATGAAATGGATGCTAAGATAAAATTAATGTGCATTATGGTCTGAAATCTAGTTTTTAAAATTATTTTTACACTAAGTTAGTACCAAATAAATTATAAAAAGCTGTTAACATGACAAGTAACTTCACATTTCAAAAAGTAATGTATTACCTAGGCTGAGTATAAGAGGAGTAACAGTCTCGAGCTGGTCCAATGCAGGAATAAAATAAGAATGGAAAATCAGCATCAATAATGGCAGACGACAAAGAACCTTTAGAAAATGCAGACTGTGCAAGAGGAAACAGAGAGAAACATAAGTTTAGGAGCACTCCAAGAGACCTGGCAGTGCCCAAAGTAGCTAAGGCAAGCACTGTTCCAGCAGAGAAACGTGTACCGTTCCATGGTAAAGGTCTTTCCAGTGAGTCTTGGTGAAAGTTTCAGTTGTGTTTCTTAAATTGATTCACTCCTGGTAAAAGCTAAAACACTAATCTGCATTTGGCACCTTCCTGACAAACATCTTGGTTTGTTTGTGCAGGTATGACATAAGGTAGTCAGGAAACCAGTAATTGTTTTTTTTCTTCTGTAAATGAAGTCTCTCTGGCTACAGGGCATGTCCTAAGCCAATCTACAGTGTACACAGGTGTGCAGGTGGAATCCTTACTCTGAACAGAAACCACACAGAGTTTCGGTTTCTAAGGTGATCTCATCCTCACACCTTCTGCGTTGTTGTGGGCAGTTAGGGCAGGTTAACAGAAGCCATGTGAGTGCCAGTGCAAAGCAAGTCAGCAGACAATCATCACCCCTTTAAGTGGATATGACCCCAATGAGACGGGAGAAACAGTTCCCTTAGCTCATTTCTGTGCATGAGTCACAAAAACCTGAAATCAGACCAAAGATTTTACCAATCTGAAGCAGCCACATGAAAGAATATGAGAAAGTGGCGGCTACTCCATGCACAGTGTGCTGTTCTTTAGATAACAGCTCATTGCTTTACAATTTCCGTCACAATAGTGAGTGTGACCTTGTCATAACTTCTTGTACGGTGGTGCTTAAAAGTTTCTGAAATGTCTCTATTTTTTATATTTAATTATGACCATAATAACATGCAAGTTTCCTAAAAGCAGAAGTCCTTAAAGTAGCTAAAGAGATCCCAGTTGAACAAGTGAGTGACAAACCCATGTGCACCTTTGCTTTCAGTATGTGGTGACATCAATGATGACTCTAAATTTAAACATAATGTAGCATAATCTGATCTACAGAGCTACAGGTTTCACCAAGAAGTCACCAAACAGAGAGCTGACCTCCCATTACAGCACCATCTATGTGGTACATTCTTCCTCTCACCCATGCGTCTGCACACTGTACTAAAATCCTTACACAAGTCAGTAGATGGTATTGTGACATTGAATCAATACTTGCTTACAGAGAACTCAGTATCTATTTTTCCCGAAAAACAAGCAGAGACATAGACTCGTTTGACCACAGCCCGAGTTTCCATGTTCTTTTGGTCCATCTTGGAGATGAACTAGGTGGCGTTTCTGTATAAAATTGATTCTTTTTGTATAAAAGAGTTTCAGGTTGCATTTCTGGTTACAGCAGCAGACTGTGTTACTTGATGTTTTATTCATATAATCCAAAGCCAAGGTGATCATCAGGTTATCATTTATCACAGTATAATGAGCGTTCTTAATGCAATACCTTTTGAATATCCTGTAAACCTTCTGTAAACCTCCTAGAAATCTATTTTTACCATTATTTTGCCTGTACCACCTTTTTTGAGTGTGTTGCAGGCATCAAATTCAAAATTTGTTTAAATTTGCATATAATAAAATAAAAAGCTTATCAGCTAAAGACATTAAGCGTCATTTCTTTATACCCTTACCAGTTAAATACATGTTCAGGAGAGTTTACAAATTGTCAGAATTTTTCCAGAAATGGGGTTTGTAGATGTCATATATATATATATAAGGAATGTAACTGTATTTGAAGTTATATATACCCTTGTAAAGTGATTTGTTTTATGATGAATGAAGTCACTATGCTTTACAGTAATTCATATCTTAAGTGTTTTCACCATGGTCGCCCTCTACTGGTGACAAGAAAATATACAGGTCATGGACATGGTAAACTCCTCTCTTTCAAGCAGACCTCACTCTGAATGCAGACAGCATAAAGAAACATGATGAATCAACTGAGGGTAAGAAGAGGCTGCTTGCAGTGTGCAAGTGACCTAGATGCTTGTTGGTTTAAGATAAAAAGGCAGAGTCACATATCTGGGTAACATTCTACTCTTGCAGGGACATGCCATCAAATGCTACTTTTGTTGTAAGCAAAGCACAAAGACAACCCAATTATTTCTGACAGAGTGCCTCCCAGGCCATGTGCTCATCAGTGGGACAGCAGGCCACTTTTTTTTTAGTATGAAGTCAAGGCCTTTTTTCATCTAAGAAGTCAAATCGAGTAAGTTTCTATAATGTGCTAAATAACTGAAGTTAAAATGATGACTTGAAATTTGGCTTTTCTGCTACAGAAAACAGTCCTGTTGTTGTATGTGGCCAGCAACCAAATACTTAGCTACACAAACACACAGAGACAGACATACAGACACAGAGAGAGAGAGAGAGAGAGAGAGAGAGAGAGAGACAGACAGACAGACACACAGAGAGAGAGAGAGAGAGAGAGAGAGAGAGAGAGAGATTAGGATATAATATATTATGCCAGTGAAATAGCATAAAGTGTTTATTAGTAGGTATTAAGTAAAAAATAAAATCCAAATTCAAGAGGAAAATATTTGCAGATATTCGGGGCTGATACCATTCTTCATCTACCAAGTTTATACACAACTGTTACCCAACATGAACTGAAAGCAAAAGGTCAGCAGTAACAGAGGGGAACAGTGAACAGATCTCAACAGGGAATTCATCTGTGAGGGAGGTTTGTCCACTTACAGGTTCGGATTACACAGAACTTTTCAGAAATCTAAAAAAGGTCCTACATTTAACCAATTTTGTATGGACGGTGACTCTAGTGACAGTCGTTTGCTGCGGGGTCCAGTGTAGGGTGGAATCTGGGGTGCAGTGCACTCCTTCAAACTGGAGCCTCTGTGCAGACTCTAAGTGAAGCTAACTTCTTCTGCCTCATCCGCGTGTGCTCTTCAGCAGTTTCTGAAACACAAAAAAGAGAATGCATAAAGTGTCACCAGGTTCAAACATCTTTGCCCCAGTGCTACTCTTACACCAGGCTCCCAATTAGGCGTCTCTTTTCATTCCTTACTGTTTGCTCAGATCGTTATTTTCAATTTGACCGCTATACATACACATCTGCTTGCCATGGGTTACCATGCTGAAGTTGCCCATGGCTGAACTACATAAGGCATGTAATTTCTAACATATTTGCTTGTGACCAACCTATATTACAGCAAGGCAAACAGAGCATTTTTAGCACACCCCTCCAGCCCAAGTGCATGTGCATGAACAGCACTGGACTCTGTGCTGAATTACTTCTAAATCAAATAAGCTTCTCTAGATCAGAAAAATAAATGTAGCAAGCTGACTCAAAATTGGTCTGATCTCTGCTTAGCATTAATGTGACTTTTTTGGTGTAAAACGCTTTGCTCTGTGTGAATTTCCAGAGATGAAGGAACACATCCACCAGAAAGGTTATTACAGATAGTTCTGTTCGTTATTTTGCCCAAATGCTGCTTTTTGCCTACCTTTATTGCTTCTGAAAACAGCAATGCTATCTTCAACCAAGCTTACAAGTTTGGAATATCATAAAATAAAGTAGATTTCAACTTGTAAAATATATTATTCAATTCAACACCGCAAAAACAAAGTTTCAGAAAACTTGCCTGCCATTAAATGAATACTTCTATGTTCAGTTAGAACACATTAAAGTGTTCAACATTATAAACGCACTGTATCTGAAACAAAACTTGGGTTTTATAATGTCCTGATCTGACACTCTAGCCACAAGCTAACATGTAGCCCCACTGGCGGCAGTGCAACCAAACCTGGCCCAATTAGCAATGGCTGCTTCAACACCACAGGCTACCCCCCTAAAGCTACAATGGCGGTATTGCAGATACCAATGGAACAGACATTTTCTTTAGCAAAGAGGTTGATTGATTAATGTATCTGAAATCGATCCAGTATTATAAAACTGGATGAACTCATCCAATCAATGATGTTAGGCTTAAATAAGCAGTAGATTGAGATAGAAAAGTGGAAAGAATGTTTTTTTAAGAGCTCAGTGTTTCATTGCCAAGCAACGGATGTTTAAATGGTTTAAAAGCTCACATTTCCTGCAAGAAAGTAAAACTTACTTTTAAAAAAGTAAAAATTTTCAATGCACTGCTCTCTGATTAAGCAGTCACCACACTAGGCTAAATGAGGCATTTCCAACATTTATCCATCAGCACATCTTTCAGTGTAAGGCACTGATATGTTTCTTCTCGAGGAGAACGGACACGTTTGAGTACGACTTAAATAAATACCTTTGCAACAGCTTTCACATGGTGGACTTTGATAGTGGCCGTTTTGTCCTCAAAGGCCTTCACTCTGGACTCTTCCGCCAGTCGATGTAAGAAAAGCAGCAGATTCAGCTGGACCTGATCACACACAACACCAATAACACAATAGAGTCTTCACTGATAATGTTATGCAGAGTTATTCCACAAGACCATCACAAAGTTTTCCTTTCATTTTTTATGTGCTACAAAGATCACACTTGGAACACTTTGGTGCTTTTGTAATAAAACATTAAATGAAAAGTTTGTTCTGCATTTTATTTTTTGCATACTTTGAAAACATCTACCATCATTCATCATGTGAATATAAATATTTGGAATGAAATCTAGTTACTTTAACTTTCATTCAAATTAAAGAAGTTTTTTTTTTATTAGGTAACAATTTTGAGATATGAGGTTTTTGACAGAAACAACAAAGGTTAAAGAAGCACTCAAGATAGACATCGAACAAAAAGTAGTTATCACATTAAAACCAAAAACAAACCAGAAGTGAAACAAGCAAAACAACGCAGTGACAGCGGAATTGTGGGCTGATAGATATTGATTATTGATTGATTGATGATTAAGTTCATATTTAACAAAACCAATATAAAAACATTTATAAAGTTGAACTTGGAAGTAAATCTACCCAGATTAGCATTACAAATATATTTATTTCAAAGCCGATTATCTGCATTGACACTAATGCAATTCTGAGGTGTTCACTAAAATATTTTAGGAGTTTCTTTAATGCATCACTGTGTGTTGTCATATGCCCCCTCCCAGCAAGCACTGGCAGAGATTCATTCAGAGTGAAACTTGATTATATTGTAAACATTGTGTGGCATATGTAGCAGGATTCAGAGGGCTGTAGATGAAACCTCCAGCAGTCCTCCCAACTCATAGACCCTTCCCATGTTGTCAACCATTCCTTCCAGCCATGAAGGATTTTACTAGGAAATTGTCTAGTTTTGAGCGTGGGGGGTCTACACTAGAGGTCTCAAAAGTCCAGCCTTAGCTTGGTTTGGATTGTGTGAAGACACTATGTCTCTCTCTCTGGCTCAGCATTAACACAACCTCCCTTATGCATACTTCAACAGCCATTAAAAACAAAACTGTTCAACTGATGCTTGACTGACTTTTGTAGCTTGTCTTTTAGAGCAGTGTATCTCTTAGCACAACGGAAGCTTTTCTTTTCAGCTCTTGTAGGTATGAAGCTCTTTAGGTTTTGCTAAATGGTTTCAGTGATGCTGAGGCACGAAGAACATGTGTGCATAAATGCATCATATGACCTCAATGAAATTCAAAGCACAGCTTGTGAAGCTGAATAATAATTCACTGTTACCTTAGCCTATCATAACAGACACACTTCAGTTATTCAAGATGTAGAGTTAGGGACTGCCACTCTTCAAGCATGAACCCACTTATATAGTCACAAGTAACCCCTAATAAATGGAGTGACTGAAGCCATGTGCACACACATTCAGCTGCAACCGAACAGTAAAGGTCTTATATGCCATCTTCTGCTCTTGCTCACTGTCTTATGAGCACACACACAAAATATATATGAAATAAATGCCTAGAATGTCTGAACCATATCCAGCACATTTTCTAAACACAGCTAATGATTTCAGCATGCATCTACATGACCATTTGGATGTAATTTAAATCTATTAATACCTCATTTTCATAATTGCAGGTCATCTCTGGGGCGTCTGAACATATCTGCAACAGCTGGTCTTGAAAGTATCTTTAGGAGAATGAAAGCTGAGAAGCATAAACTTGCAATGTGCCAAAGGCTTTGCCAAAACATAACTACTCAACTGAACTGATTAAAGCTGCGGGCTCTCTGCAGTGCTTTACACAAACACACACACACAACACATGGAAACTTCAGACAGGAAAGAAATGATGAGTAAAGAAAAAACAAAGATTAAATGAGAGTGGATGCCTCCTGAGAGTGTCACAATTTCAGACGGCAATTTCTAACCTGGGGGAAAAAAAACAACCAGAAACCCCTGAAAACTACAGTCTTTAAAACAGAAACTGGAGGAAACCATTCTCAGGATGTTAAAATTGTTAGGCCATTCATTATTATGTAAAGGTACTCTTGAGTGTGTAAAAAAAAAAAAAAAAATTACAGCTGTCTTGACTGAGCAACACGAGTAAGCTCTACTGAAGCCAAAGACTGTCACTCAAGTGAATGTAAAAGCTCTAAACTCCAACGGAAAATGACATTAGGTTACCCTGACATTCTGACATTTTCTCTGCTCAGTTTCTCAATAAACATGTTCAGAAGCAGCCACTGGTTTCGGCCCAAATTGCCATTGCGCAATTATGGTAAACAAGCCAAGCAACTTGAGAAAACGTCCATTAACCTGGTGCTAGAAATGCCAAGAGCACTTGGCCCATGCTTCCTAAACACAGCAGTAACTGCAAACTTGATTTGTGCTCCCTCTCTAGTTCTAACACTGGGGGAAAGGTTGTGGTTAGGGAAAAAGGGGGCACACAGATTAGAAAGAAATCAGGAGAAAGGAAAGCAGACACTTTCACAGCTTCCTTGCAGGATGAAGCTGATTATTTTCAAGTTCAATCAACCATCAAATGCGGCCAAATCCCTCTCAGTTCACCAAGAAAACAAAGACCGATCTTAAGTCACTTCTCTGCCCTTAAGGCAGCACTTGAGAACTATGAGAAATGAAAATGGTGCTTAAAAGGACAAAACTAATAGGAAGAAGGACAAAATAGAAAAAATAAGCTCAACATCAGCAGATATGTATATGTAAATTATTATTATCTATTATCATTATCATCAAATATTACTATTGTCACTGTAATGTCAAGGAGCTAAAACTAGGGCTGCACAAGGAGTCAATCAATTACTTACTACATTATTGACTTTATAATTTATACTTAATGTTCACACTGCATGCACGATATTTGTGACCGAAAACCTTCATACTATTTCAATATGTCTGAGACCAATAATTCCAAGACTACTATGCCACTGCTGGTCATAACAGCATGTAAGGTAACGTGTGAAGGGTCTTATTAGGAATTTGCCATTAAAACCAGGAAACTAGATCAAACTGGTACATATTCATAGGAGGATGGAAAAAAAGTCTTTAATTCATTTTCCACCTTTCTTTCTTCAAGTTTAATGGCTGGATTAGACCCCTGTAAAGCAGCTTACCTTTCAGGCGGGTTTTTACATCTCAGGAGGGTCTCCACCTCCAGTCTCAATAAAGAAGGACCAGCTGCAATAGCTTTTTAATTAGGACCTATTACTGCAGGTGGAGTGGTGGTGTGGGGGGGGGGGGGGGGGGGGGGGGGGGGGGGGGGGGGGGGGGGGGGGGGGGGGGGG
>JBBPDA010000009.1:16796384-16826275 GCA_037974385.1 Arnoldichthys spilopterus
AAAATAATAGTTATTAACACATTTAATGGTCTCTGTATATATCGCCACTGGTCTGAATAATAAATGTTACCCCACAGGGTAAAGAAGAAAATGTGCACTGGTTTAATCATATCAGATTCCATCTAGACAGGGCATTGCCACTGATTGCCTGGTAACCAATCATATGTCAAAACTCACCTCCGTACACTCTGCACATTACGCATCTAGGTTCATAATTTTTTTTTTTTTTGTGACCTAAGTGAATTAAGTAAAATTGCTCTTTTAAAAGAAAATAATGGGCAAATTTGTTCAAATCTGTTACACTGCATCTGCTTACTGATTGTTATGCAATTATATAATTCATGTAAATGTACATATTTGATATATAGATACAGCTTTTTGGTTATTTTGATTATTTGGTTCTGTTCAGTTCAGGTTTGTAAGAGTCAATTTCTGCTCAAAACTGTTTCTATGCTAAGTGACAGTGCAGGCTTTAGTGGCTGTGTAAGAGCCTGAAAGTGCACTGTAGCAGTTTAGCCAGCCCTTTCCTTTACCATAGTGATGCATTAGGTACTGCTCCTTAAGAACAAAGCATATGAGACATCTGCAAGGCATTTGCTGAATTAAAAAAAGAAATTAATATAATGTGTATATGGAACTTTGCCAGAACTTTGAGTCCATTTTAATGGCACATGTTTTATGGTTTCTATTAATTTCTTTGGGGTCTGACATTTGGCTAAGTTTTGGAATGAAAGAGTAGCCCCCAGGCTTTATTCATCATACTCACTAATAAAAAAGAATCAGCTCAACCTTCTCACTTTTTCCCTCTTTACCAGTGAGGGTTTGAAACACAAACATGAGTACTTGAGCATGAAAAGTCTCACAAATATGTCACTGTAACAGATGAGCTTATGTGAGCTTTATCAAGCTTTATTTGGCCTGATAAATTGTGTTATCAAGCAACATCACGTAGGGAATTTAATACCAATGGGTTCAAGTACTGCACAAGCATCCTGTGCAGGGTACACAACAGTGCATTTTTTCATCATTTTATCTGTTATAGGGTGTTATGTTTAGATAAATGTGACACCTTTTGATTATGAATTAAATAATATGTGAGAATTCAGATGAGTATAAATACATCTCATAAATATATCTCATTACAAACACGTTAAGATGTGAGATATGTCAGGTGGTAAGTGAACAATCAGTTCTAATAATCAATGTGTAAGGGACAGGATAAATGGGTAGAACTATGAGAACTGACTGCTTACTTACCATCTGACATATCTCACTGAATGACCAAGGACCAAATCGTTATGGCCGGGTTTGCAAGTTGACCCTCAACAGTGGTCCAACCATGTTTTTTTAAATCACATAGAGAACTAGGTAGGTGTGACAAGGCAATGAACTAAGTGTGATCCTCTGAACAATGTTCTGCTGGAAAACTTTTGGTCCAGGAATTCATGAGGATGTTAGTTTGTTATGTCCAATATACCTAAACATTCTTGAAGGAGAGGTACATGCTCTTCATAGCACTGTCCACTTTCAGCAGGATAATGCACCCTGAAAAACTGCACGCATTGTTTGGAATGGTTTGAGGAACACAACAAAGAGTTCAAGGTGTGGACTTGGCCTCCAAACCTCAAGATTTCAGTCCGATTGAGTATCTGTGGGATGTGTTGGAACAACAAGTGCAGTTCACGTCCGACTCCACCTAACAACTTAGAGGATCTGATGCTAACATCATAGTGCCAGAAACCAAAGGGCACCCTCAGATGTTTTGTAGAGTCCATGTCTTGGTGGGTCTGAGCTATTTTGGCAGCACACGAAGAACCAACAGCATATTAGGCTGGTGGTCATAATGTTTTAGCTCCTCTGTGTATATAAAGACTTTATGTTAAAATTGTGCTTAATCACTGAGAGGTCTTCAGAAATTGTTTGCAAACATAATCTATTTGTTGCTACATTGGCATTTTTATCTTACTCATTTTTCATGTAAATTTGTCTGCCCTGAATGTAGTAGTGATTTCTTTTGTTACAAATTCAAGTGTACAGATGGTAAAAAGTGATGAAACAAGGTCAAATATTTGCTCACTTAATCACCTAGCTCTGTTAGTGTAAAACAGCTCAGCTTTTATTAATACAGCAGATTTTGGATGAGAATTTATGAATAAGACTTTGTGTACGAAATCAATTTCTTTCTAGTAGTCAGTAAGCTGTTGGCAGAAAGCACCATATTTTTCCACTGTTTTTGGCACAGTTCTAGGTTTCTGCTGGCTTCCATGATCAAAGCTCTTTCATACATCATTAACTGGAGGGAACTGCTACAATGACTCCAGCAATAAAGCTTTATTGCCCTCATCTTCACACTCTGCCTTTAATTCCAACAGTTCCCCTCGATCCCCACGATCTAATTTATAATTGAGATTCTCAAAGTGACTGCTTGCTTTTTTTATTTATTTAATTTGTTGGAGCAGCTTTTTCCCCCCTTAAGAAGTTTCAGGGTTGTGGAGGTGATGAGCACTCCACTTAGGCTGCAATAAGCTCCTGGTTACCATTTACAGACTGTAGTCTTTGTTAGGCAAACGTATGAACCAGACAGATTTCTCAAAAACGACAGACATAATGCTATACAAATGCACACTGTCATCAATGAAATACTTCAGTTTTAGATGTGTACCGTAATCACTCGCAACCACTTAAGGGGCCACAGATTTATAATATTCCTGTGGATACCACCATTTTGATAAATCAAGTAATGAGGACAGATGGCTCAAGAAAGCCCTGCAGGGAACATATATTTGGCCTGGTGAATTACCTAGTCCAAACACTGTCCCAATGTGCGTCTAATTTATCAGGCCCATAGTAAAAAAGGAGGAGGGACTCGGCCCAAGCATCTGCTGTCCAGGCTCGTGCTCTGTTGTATTTACGATCATTGGGCATGTTTGAGTATCTATGTCATGTGCTTGACCCAATCAGAAACAATGACATTTCTATTAACAAGGGAACATACAAAACAGTCTGTGAAGTTTTATGGTTTGGTCAACTACAGCATTTTCTTAGGGTCATATCAGGCAATGTGGCAGATAAACACAAATGTCTTAAGGTTACTCTTTTGTGACATTACAGCTTAAGACTAAAGCTGAATTTATTGAAATCTACAATTCAATATACTTGCACTTAATGTGGAGATAAAGGTCACCCACAATTGGCAATTTACTGGACAGGACCTAAAGCAATTAAAATGTGATTGGCTAAATGTGCGATACAGTAGGTGTTTTGTTAGATCTGGTTTGTTGAAATCACTACCATCAGCAATGACCTCACAAAAGACATCTGTCGACTCTTAAGGCAATTGTTGAGGCCAGACCTCCAGCATGGATATTCATATAGAAGCAGGTGCATAAAGGCAGTAACGTGGCACACACATTCGCAAGAAATATGTTTAAAGGATTTTCCTGTCCCTGCTGAATATCTTGACACCTTGGTAAACATGTTCCACACATGGGTGCCGATTAGCTAAATATGAAGAAAAAATCAGCATTTCTTTTAGTGTGTATTGATTTGCGATCATGTGAATGTTACATTTTTGGGAGAATGTTGGATATTGAAAAACACAGAAAAGTGAGCAAAGAATATAACTGCCTACTTTATTGATTCTGCTTGATGGACAAACTCTTTACACACAGATGGTCTATGTCAGAAGTCCACTGAATGACCCCTGAATCAGATCCAAACAAATCGTCCTCTCATGAAAGATGAAAGGAACATCATCCTCTACTCCCCTTAGGAATGATGCTAAGATTAATAGCTCTGGAAACATGGATGTGGGCTGTAAGATTGAATGAGTTCCATATGATAAAAAGGCCATGAAGCTGGCATGTCAATATATGCCTTTGATGAATTAACTGAGACCATTACCATCACTCTGATGCCACCAAGAAAAATCATGTCCTACTGCCTGTGGAATGATAGGCCCTGTGGCACAATATGGCATACATAGCTATGGATATGGCTTTGTGTTTGTGGTGTGTGATTGTGTGTATTGAGGAGATCACTTCTCCATAGTGAGTCCAGAAGGTATTCCCAGAATCCGTCACTGTAAATTTGATTAATCAGTCATGGATCCATGGAATTCTGATGACTACCAGACATCAAAGGCATGACTGCTTGGATCTAAACCACTTTAACAGTTGAGGAGGGGGTTGGGAAGGCATTCTTCATATCCACTGTAGCAGCAGCCTGTGTTTAGCTTGAATGAGTACAGTAAGTTGCTTTCCACTACAAGGTACAATGACAATCATCTCACTTTGTCTTTGATACATCATAAAACATGACAGAAAAGTGACAAGAAAACAAAGAAGACCACTTTCCACAATTTAGGTCAGCTACATCTCTTTTTCTGTATGGTTATTATTTTCAGTATCCTGTGCTCTTAAAAAAGAACGTATGCCCCCAGGAAAATCACATGATTTTTCAACTTCTGTGGAGGTTCCTTAAACTAAGAAGCCTCTTCATACTCACACATCTAATTTCTATATGTGATTTCTTTAAAAAAGTTCTTTATAGTGGTCATTTTATGGAATTGCTACTAAGCCTTTTACACAGCTTTGGGGCAGTGGTAGCATTATGGTTAGGGAGTTATCCCATGACGTGAAGGTCACCAGTTCAAATCCTAGACTGGTAAATGTACCATTAAAGTACCCATGAGCAAGGTACCATGCTCCCCAAGGACTGCCCATGTCACCTACCCACTGCTCCATCAAAGATGGGCCAAATGCAGAGGTTACATTTTGCTGTGTTGCACTGTTTGCTGTACTGTGGTGTGTTCACAATGACAAATTATCAGCATGTTCTCCATGTGCCATTTTTTATTTGAATATGATTCCTAATCATTATATTTTCCAAGCTGGTCACAAAGCAAGAAATTTTATCTCAAAAAGGAATAAACTGCTCTGTGAAGTAAGGAATTATGCCCTATTGTGGGAGGAAGCTTCTACTGGTACTATGTCATCCATGTGGAGTTATTTCTCCCCTCATTTGAGGCTGAGCTCTTATCAAATCGGAGAGTTTCATCAGGGCAAGAGAAAAGCAGAAACAGTGGGAGTTTCATGACTTCGACTGGAGCATTCTTTCTCTGTCTGTTTTTGCTAGACTTAGAGAAAGGTGAAGTATTTAAACAAGTCAGCATTTTTTCTCACACACTACAATTGTACATAATATGATACGTAATTTAGTCTCCTTTTTTCATCTGAATGTGAGAACTATTTGCGCAGATCTGCACCAGGTCGTGGGTAGGTTTTTAAAAAAGCCATTCGAAATCAACTGCTTACATATCCAAGCTTATGACACCCTGAGGTGTATTACACAGTAAACTACATGGAAAGCAAAGCAAACTGGCTGAGATATTTTTAAGTTAGCGAGGAAGAACTGGCAGGGTTTGGAAGTTTTACTAGTTACAATAACCTTCTTTATCTTTATTATTCAACTTTTCTTAATTAAGCCTTCCACTGGAAATATAAACTACTTGACAATAGTTAATGAATGAGGCTGAGCCTCTGACATTTGCTGATCAGCAGAATCACCTGTCCTGACCAAGAATTCCAAACATCCAACCTGAGGAGGGGTCTGGTGAACATCCTAATGTACATCTGTCTTCAGCATTTCTCTTTATGCTACTAGAATAATTACTTTGCCTAATTGCAAACTCAATCCATCTGCCCTGTGCTTATTTAACCAAAAGTCTCAACCTCAGAGCCGAGGAGTTCACTGAGAGCTTTGTCCGAGTGGCCTTTGTAATACAATCTCTTGCGGAAGCGAGCTGTGGAGCGTGGCTCAGAGCGAAAGTGGAAACAGTGAAGAAAGACGAAGCATTTGTTTGCATTCCCCCATGGTGTTTATGTTCACTGTGGTACAACGCCTGACCATAGGCCCAACTGTGGCTGTGCAAGCGAGACACTCCGGAGCTCCCCATATTAAGAATGATAAATATTGACAAGGTTATGGATTAAAGGGGGAGGGGAGGGTAGCCACTACTTGTGACAAAAGGTTTCTGATTTAAGAATAACAAGCAGCTGTCAAAGTGTCAACCATTTGTTATAGTAATGAAGTAGCTGTTAAGCTGGGGAACGCAGGCTCTCTTTATACTGTGTTTGGTCTTATTCCATCAGTCTTCTAATATCTGTACATTGTCTAGGGCAAGAGCACTGTACAGACAGCACTGAGATCAGGGCTTTCAGGGCTTTCACATTTATACTCTCACGGAACATCTATCCAGTTCCCTATCTGTAGCCTCTCTCTCTCTTTCTCTCTTTCTTTGCAACCCCCCATTCCACCCCATAGACAGAATAACGCTCCTGTCTCACTTCATCCAGCTTGTTATCTGATGACATTCCTGGGTGTCAGAGACACTGTGGAGACTCCAATAGCTTGCTGTCTTATCAGAACATCATGCGCTCCCACCACAGTTTTTGACTGCATCCCCTCTCCAGCGTTTCCTCATTAGCAGCCGAGCCTGCTTCCCTAAAAGCACTGTTGCTCAATGATCGTCAAAAGATGGCAGAGCAAGAAGATTCTATCAGCTAACTAATCTTAACACTACACTGCGTTTTGGATATACAGGGCACAGGCTGTTCCAGCTGTTTTTAAAAACCACCAAACGTGAAATACCTCTGTGGGCTTAAAAAGGGCTTCTTTTTTTTTGTTTTTATTTTGCAGCGCCATAGAAAAAAAATATTTTCGGTTCCCCAAAGAGCCATTTGAAGGATGGTCCTGTAAAGATTCATTTTTGTAAAAGAGATATGTGAAATGAAGAATCTTTTTAAAGTTAAAGTTCCACATCAAGGTCTAGGAAAAACCAAGAGTTGCATCAGTGACTGCGTATTTGGACAAGCTTAACAAATTCACGGTTGGGCCAAACCTTTCAGTCCTGTGGCTGGTGGCCACTACAAAGCAACAACTTAGCCTTAACAATAAGTTGCCTGCTACACTTTGACCTTAGAACATGGAAAGAAAAACTGTCATAGAAATAAATAAAACTCATTTTGTCCAACAAAGCAATTATATTTAACATACAGTTGTGGCCAAAAATATTGGCACCCCTGCATTTATGTCAGAAAACACACTACTTCTCCCAGAAAATTGTTGCAATTACAAATGCTTTGGTATTGTCATGTTTATATCTTTTGTTGGCACTGGAAGACTCACTTCACCACATAAAATGTTTCTTAACAGCTACACAGTTACTATATAATACTTTGCAGTATCTCTGCAATAATTGATATTTTCACAAGAGAAAGGATGGAGGGGTATTTTGTATGCATTATTTTACATGAATACATTAAATCCTCATAACTCATAAGCAGATTAATACTTCGATAGCACCTCACTCTCATAAATACATAACTCAAATTACATAACATTAACCACACAATATTAGTTTTACTAAAGTTACTGATAATTTATAGTATTAATATTAATAAATGGTAAAAAGCCTAGAAAAAGAGTTCAAAAGAACATGTCTGCTACAGGTATTCTATACATGCTTGTGCTTTGTTGCATATTCCTTTTATATATTTCCTTTAGTAATTATTTTTATATAATACGTTGTTGTGTAAATACTCTCAGTGAATGATAGATAGAAAATCATGATGCAAAATTATGTTGCATTGATTTGTTAAATAAAGCCATTAACTCATAAACATTGGTGTTTATGTTTCTTTGAGCTAGCCTCAACCACATGGCTGAAAAGTAAATATTATTACTTATTTTTATTTCAATTTGTGTAGTCTCTTGTTCCCCTGGACGTCATTGCTGCAGATCAATGATATCAGGCTCTGTGGTGTTTTCGTTATACTAAATTTAGTTGTTATACATGAATGTCTTTCCGGCACTGTGGAACAGGACAGAAGTTGTATTTATCTGAGCTGAATAAAACTAACTAAGTTGCTTGTTACATGGTGTAATTTTTTAGGCTGGGCTGACTAACCTTTAATTGTGATGCTGTCCTACAAAGTGGTGATATTTTCTTTACAGCCTTAGAGATTTGTTCACTTTCAGGTCATGCTGGTGTGCGTGCTTTGGTGTAAAAAGGCAGAGAGCTCATATCTGGGCTAACGGGTTGGAGTCGGGGGAGTGAAGCGCTTATGTTATCAGGCCAATTCTACACAGAGGCCTTCTGATAACAATGCAGCATGACTCTTCCCTCCCATCAGCAATCCCTGCCTCAATCCAATTAACCACACAGCACCAGGAAGAGAAGGGGAACACACACACATACACACATACAAAGACACACATAGAAAGACGTCCATACAAATTCCATCATATGCAATTACAAAATCAGAAAATCCCCTGCTTTTTAGATTGGAATCCATGGTCAAAGTTTTCTTCAGAGCCTTAGTAGACTTGATGCAGCAATCTGACTGTGAAAGCAATGGGAGCTCCTCCTGAGAAGAATGCATGTGCGGCGAAGCGTGGTGCCCTGTGTTAGCTTAACAGTTTGTTTTACGTGCTCAGGTTCAGTGACCTAAGCCTGTGAACATATGAGACTACAAGACTGAGATGCTTCTCATGCCTGGAGTCTCTACTTGCTGGTGCCCCCACTTTGAAGGTGCTTCCCTATACAATATGGTTCCATCAAACCTGATCTTATCTAGCACTATGGAACAAAAAAGTCAATGGCTCTTGACAACAAGAGTTTTCCTCCAAAGGTTTGTCACTGGATCAGAAGAACCAGCCCAACTCCTAAGGGAAGTGAGCAGAGCCATCACTGATGTCTTTAACACGGCCACTAAATCCTCCCTATCTGTAATTCATTCTCTGACATGTGCTTGGGCGGTGAAATTAAGCAGATGTGAACAGTTGATCATGGTCAGTGTGCTACTGAGGAAGGCACTGCTGATTGTGAGGCACCTATAACACCTCCTTGTGTTCTTGGTGTGTTATTGTTGCTCTGTTTGTCTGAGTAATGGCACCTGTTAATGCTGTCTGGACATGGCAGTCTAAATACAGTGCTGCTTTTTCAGGATTGTCTGCAACATTTGTGAGAGAGTTCATATAGGTTGTCTTATATCATCCTTAAGCTTTGTCATATCAGACCTTTGCCTCACTATTTTCTTTGCCAGGGTGAAGAAAAGATGGTTCCCTGCATTTGACGTTCAAAAACAAGATACTTAAGAAACTTATTGTACTCCAACTGTTATGGTGTCTTAATTGGACAATACATGATAATACACACCGACAGAGACATACACATTGACTAATTAGAGCATGTGATATAAACAAACACAGAGTCCAGCATCTCACACCAGCTGAAGCTGTTCACAAACAGGCTTGCTAATGCGACGGCTGTGCTAATAACAGTGCAGCTATCCATAGGGTCGTGTTGTTCTGTGCTGAGATTAAAAGAGGAGATTCCTGGTGCTCCGTCCCATTGATCCATGCTTGTATCCCCATGAGGGGAAGGCGATCCCAGGGATTAGGCCAGTGTTGGTTCAGGCTGGTCCAGTGGAGACAGACTGGGGCTGTCACCCTGCCAGAAGCTAGAGTCACTCAGAGGTGAAAGCTGCCGGACCACAGGATGGGGAGGAAAGGGGGACTCGACCTGTGCATGGGAGAGACACCAGAGGAGGTGAGGGTCATTTAGGTCACAGCAGAGACTTATGGGTGATGAATAGCACAGAGACCAGATTAATGTGGTCATTATTTCCAGATGGAAATATGATAGGGAGGATTCGTCTAAACTGAGATGTACTTGGTGAGTCACAGATGCTTAAAGGAAGGGTATAGATCATAGTTTTAGTTGCATGGCATTCTAGTTCTGAGTAGAGGCACTAGTCACAAGGAAAAACATGATGATAATGATGTGGATGCATTGCTATTTGGGTTATAAATGTAGGAACTCTTAAGACCAGGTAAAATGCACACAGAATCTAGAAGCTCAAAGTCAACAGTAATATTGAATGTCCCTGTAATAATGAAACCTTGTATCTCCACTTTTACTTACATACTGTATATACTGTAATGTACAGTACTGAACCTTAGGCACCAATGCCAATTGTTTAAACCCATTTATCTCAACAGTGAGATTCTGTCAGCAAAAACATTCTAATAAATGCAAACAAGAAAGCAGTAAAGTATGAAGAATTAATTTGTTTGTAAACAGTAGTAGATATTTTCTGTACTGGTTAGAAGAATCTAGAACACAGACATTTAATTTCACTGTTGGAGGGACTATAAACAGAAAAATTACGTAAGAGCTATGGTACATTTCCATTAAGTAGTAAGTAGTAGGTTTATTGTCATTTTCACAGTATACACAGTACACAGTAAAAACGAAACAATGTTCCTCTGGGTCCATGGTGCAACACAAAAGCAAGACAGACAGGAGCACAAGTGCAGACATGACAGAACACAAGAGCAAAAAATACAACTAGATTTAAACTAAACTTAACTTAACAACTACACTAAAACTAAGACTGGACAAGAATACGAGACAAGACAAGACAAGACAACGTTCAGTGCAGTGGCAGTGGATAAAGCGGAGGAGATGTGCAAATATGCTGTGACAATAAATAACAATAAATATGTGCAATATGCACGTGTAGCAGCATATTATATGATCTAAACCACTAAATTAATCTAAGCCGTAAATTTTTTTTTTTTTAAGCAGTAGACTACTGGAGTGTCTCTACTGGACAGTCACAATACACAAAAACACTGATAAACAATTAATGTTCAGCAAACTTACCTGAGCCTCTATACCTCTGTCTGACTGTCCTTGGTCTCCTTGCCTCTCTGTGTCCAGCTCTGCTTTCTCTTTCTTTTTTGCCTGATGACACCATTATGTGAACATTTCTCCCAAAACTTACAAATACAAAATCTTTATGTAATACTTGGATCCGTGCTTTCAGTACATATTACATAATCTTTTGCAAAATATAGGTTTACAAATATATATTGCGGGGCACAGGAAGGTGGGTGAGGTACTAATTATTTCTATTTATAAATGAAGTATTGAATAAACCAAACGTTTATTTGATGGTAACTACAAGTAATCCCGGGCTTCAATAAGGAGAGGTCTGGGAGTGGTTAAGTGGACATACTTACACACATAAAATATTTTTTATTTTTTCTGTTTCTTTATTTTATATATGCAAATCTACACTGTATATCACTTGTTTTCACTTTCAGAAAATCAACAAAACATAATTTGACCAGAAATAAAATAAAAAATATATATATGTGTATATAAAATGTGGTCTGTGCAAAGTTCTAGTACATTTTGTATATATTTATTTAGAAACGAAACTGTGCTTTATTTGCAGATAAATGTGAAACCAAAAGAGAATTTGTTAACTTACATGTACTTGTGCATGTTGGCAGGTTATTTTAATGGGAATGTTTAAGGTTTTGTAAATGTTCCCATTTCAGAGATTGCAATGGTGACTTTGAACTACTTCTGTTGTTAGTGTCTGTTTAGAAACCTGCACAGATATGAACACAAATGAATATTTGATGGTAGTGAATTGCTGGCAGGTGCATGGCCTATTCTGTTTCAGAAAAGGCCCTCTGTGACCCTAGCAGAGAGGGACAGAAACCATCAGCACCTCTTTTCTCTGACAATGGGCCCTTACCAACCCAAATGGTGTGTGTGTGTGATTGTCAAGAAATTACCTCATGCAGAGTCACTCATCTTTCTCCTGCCTGATGACCTTGCACTGACCTGGAAGAGTATCTTTTTCACCTGTCTGCACTGGAATGAGTTGCATTTGGCTCTAATTTACTTGATTCATACTTGGTCTCTGTCTAACTATCAGAGCCCCATGAACAATGCCATTGTTGATTATGTATAGTTTGTGTTTATCTTCATCTGTGGATCAAATTTGTGTTTGCACTCTTCTTACTGACCAGTACAGAGTATTCTTGACCCACTAACTCCCTCCTGTGGCCAGATTACCATGGAGATTGAGTAAATTATCCTCAAACTGGCTGATTAACAACATGATTTTGTTCTTAGATCTGAGTCAAGACTACTGAAAATGATAAATCTCTGCATTAACTTTATCCTCATTAGTTATCTTAACATCTAATGCTTTTGAGATGGTTTCAGCTACATCCACACTGTTCAATTTGCTGTTTTACCACAATTAAAAAATAATGTGATTCGTGGTTTGATAACAATCTCCATCCTTATTACAACTGGAAAACAGGAGATGACCAGTTTCAGAAATACCAATTATTTCCAGTACCACTAGACAGTGGCTAAGCTGAGCTTCTGTCACTTTAACTGAATAGTAAAATACAGAATGGCTGGAGAAAAAATGAAGCCTAGGAGGTGAAGCTTACGGTTCAGTGGCATACACAAGCTAAGCATTTGACTCATGATGCAGGATGACCTCCTTCTCATACTGAACAAGAGAGACTGTAACAGGAGCACTGAGAAACATGTTACCTCAAAGACTTTGTAGTAGTTTGACTAGTTCATGTCTGTGGATCTACTGATGGAGATGTCCTGGGTATACTTGGCCCTCTTGGATCTTCAAAGGATGCAGGTGAGAGCAGCATTGTGCTCTCTGGCTTCTCAAATTACCCTTTCAACTCCCAGAGGGGGGAGGACATCAAAGAGGAAGCTTAAAAAGCCTGTCACTGCTTTCCTCTACATACTTCTGCAAACTGCAAGATTGGTCTCCTTTAGTGAGGCCCAGAGCTATGACTCTAAGGGATGGCCCTAACTGTTTTCTGTCAGACCAAACAATCAAGTACTTCTAAAGGCCTCTCCACTTTGGGAAATGAGTGATGTCTTTGACATTTCTATGGATCTAATAGCCTATACTGAACCAAGGACTAATTGTGTATACCAAGTAAATACCAACTACACTATATCTATTCATTTTAAGGGCACAAATTTCAGTTGAAGTCTCTAGGGGAGAAACAACTACAGAGAAACTGTACTTAAGTGATAGTATGGATATTTTGCAAATATCTTAAATGTAATTTAATGCAATTAAATTATCTTTACTTTAAAGTGGAACTATATATAATAGCTATATATATAGCTTCATAGACACATAGTCCGTGATCTGTCTCCTATTGAAATGTGGGGTGCATCATTAAGAACGAGAATCAGACAATGGTGACCATGGACTGCAGAACAGCTAAAGTCTTGTACCAAGAAGAATGAACAAAGATCTTGCAAAAATTGCAACAACTAGTATCCTGTCTTCTCAAACAATTTAAAAGTATAATTAAACACAAAGTCCTTCTTTCCAAACTTTTTTTGAGTGTGTTACAGGCATCAGATTTGTTTACATTTACAAAAAAAACATTTAAGTTGGCCAGTGAAAACATTGGAAATATTTTCTTTGTACTTTTTTCATTTAAATAAAGATTCCAGAGAAATAACAAATTACATATTCTTGCTTTTATTGCATTTTACAAAATGTCCCAACTTTTATACGGTTTGTAAGACCACAGGCCATATTTTATTTTGTTTTTTTCTTCAGTTTGTTCAAATCAGCAAAGAAACAGTAACTGTGCATTGAAATGTGTAAAAAAGTCTTTTCAGTGGTGGATGCATATTTATTTTGTCCTAAAACATCATTAAAACATGCAATTTCAAACACGGAATGCCATTTTTTGCATACAACATGTAATTGAGTAAATGTACATACATGAAAACTCAAGTAAAGCACTCATATCCTTAAATAGTACTTAAGTATAGTAATTAAGTACAATTACTTAAATATTTTCCACTGCTGGAAGTCCATATGCTCAGTTTGAACCTATCTGAGTAATTTCCCTTTAAACCTGTCAGGCATGAGATTATTCTAATTATTATAATCGGCTACGCAACTGAGATGGCGTTAAGGCATGAAGGTAATCCTAAAAAATACCATTGCACAATTGTCTGCAACACAATCTTTTTTGCAATGGTCCCCTGCACTTGACATGGAATGAACCGATAAACTTTAAATGTTCATTGTCACGTGACTCAAACATCTGTCTTGAAGTGAACGTGGTCCATTACCTTTTTAATCATGGTCTTGTGTCAGAGTTTCCATACTATGAACCTGGTGGTGTTTTTTTTCCCATAATGTACCTTTTGACCAGACATACAGGCTGGAAAAAAACGAGATCAGTAAACTTTGCTCACTAATAATTTAAGAGATCTTTAGCTGCCTGGACAGGAATGAAACAAAAGTGTCAGTTCTTATTATAATGGAGGGTAACAGTCCAGGTACTATAAAGTTTGATTCAGACCATCTCATCAAGCACTGCGGAATGAATTGCCTGTTAATGGCAAAAATGCAGAAATTGTTGGAAAAATATTTATAAGCCGTCACTATATGTTGTCTCATACGTGGGGTACATCTATTCACCTGCTTATTGCTCAGTTTGATGTTAAAGGGACAGACAGGTCCATCATTAACACATTTACATTGGCTCTACATCAGTGTAAAACATTTTTTCATTAGCTGGCCAACATAAGTCACTTGGAGTCATTCCTGTACTCTATATACTGGCCACTGTTGCACCTACAGTATTCCGTACATGCACATTAATGCTTTGCTGGAATTCATTTAAAGGTTTGCTTCTAAGACGCTAAAGTCAGCAATATGTTCATATAGTTTATGAGAGAAGCTGATGATTCATCTTCATCTATAGTGATGATTAAACATGAATTAAAGGATTTCATCAGGGCAGAGTCAAAAAGTTATAGCATTTTGGATTAAGAAGGTTGACTTAAATAAATAAATAAATAAATGTAGACAATGGAATAAATGATTACAATGGACTATTTCCTAAAGAAACACAATGACATGCTAAAAGATATGCAAATAGAAAGGATAGATGGGTATTATGGGCATAGATTATGAGAATAATAGACATTAAAATGCTTTGTTTTCTGTTATTGTCCAAAGGTAAATGCAAAACCTCATTTAGAAAGTAGAGAAAGAGGCCAGTCTTGGGAGCAGAACAAGCATAAGCAGCTAATTTTAAAATTAGCGATGGATTGACAGATGGATGGATGGATGGATGAATTAATCTGTTTTAAAGCATTTGAATGTAATGTTAAATTTCTAACACAGTGCAGACTCCTAAACACCTCCAGATTCCTAAAGTACATTTGTCTGTTCAACAGTATTATTGAAGAAACTAGATCCTGCAAAAATACAAGGGAGCTTTTGACACCTTGCATTCAGTACACATATAATCTTTAATAACTTTAAGGTAGTTCTTTTGATATTAACTGATAAATGCTATTTTCGAAATAAGAAATCATGCATTTCTTTTTTCTCTTGCCAAAAGGCCAAAGTACAGCCAGCACTCTGAAGTTAAGATTATACAGAGATGCTAACAAGCATAACATCTGTCCATGCACATTTGAATGTGAATAGAAGGTATGGTGCTCTGAGGTCAATATGATTAACGTTTATGGTCAGAAGGTTACTGGAATTTAGCCACAAACCATTGTGCAATAGCTCACAAAACCCATAACTGGAACTTTCCTAGTCATAAGCATTTGTCTAATTTATAAAACTTAATTCAGTGCTTTGGGTTTCTGTGTTTGATTACAAGTATAAGAACTTGGCATAAGTATGTATCGAAGTTCCTCTCGGTGGTCTTGGCGTGTTTATTTATTACAGTAGTTGCTCTCTGTAGTTGTATAAGCACTTGGGTTATGTATGTATTACAGTAATTGCGTCTGTTATTTATTTTATAACTATGACCAATGCGTTGGTCTTCCTTGTAGCACCACTCTCAGTGTTACTCTATGCAAAGCGAACACTTGTTTCCTCTGTCCTGGAAGTCGCTTTGAATAAAAGCGTCAGCCAAATGAATAAATGTAAATGTACATATTGACTTGCAGCATGTTTAACTCAGCACTAAAAAACACTGTAAGAAAGGGCGTCTTAGCCCTGCCCCCACAGCTAAGCCGAAGCTTGGGCCCAGCTGTGGGTAATTATTCGTAGGGATAAAGGTTACCGGGTGCCACCCTTCGGGGTCGGTCTTTATCAGATTATGTGTCTCTGTTATGGTCGTCTTGTGTTTAGTGTATGTCTCTTAAGTTTAAGCTTTGTAATAAACCCTTTCTTCCACAATCGTCCTGCCTGCGTTTGCTGCCAAACACCCCGATCGTTACAGAAAGACTGACCTTACCATGGCAGCAGTGGCAGAACTAAATTTTGACCGAGGTGTGAGTATGGTTGACGGCTGGCTTTGCGGTGGGGGCGAGTGTGCCGGGGTCAGTGGATCCTGGGTCAGTTAAAGCTGGCTCGGGATCTCACCAGCGACGGGAGGCTGGAGGGGCTGATCTCGTAGGTGCACGCCCTCCTGGACGATGGGGTGCAATCCTTCATGGGGGGGCACTCGACGGTGGGAATAGCCTGGATGAGCACATCTGAGGGGGAGGGGTCCAATCCCCCCTCCAAGGCCGTTGGCGGAACCTCTGCTGCGCTCAGGCACAGAAAGCGCAAGAGGGGGCATGGCGAGGGGACTGCCAGCGGTGATTTGTCCAGAGGGTCCTAAGTGGCAGGTGTCCAGCTCCGTCGCGGCGGCCAAAACCCCTCCCGCCACCCAGAGGAGCCGGGTCCAGCCTGCGTGCCGCTGGGAGAGCCGGGTCCAGCCTGCACTCTGCAGGGAGAGCGGGGTCCAGTCTGCATGCCGCTGGGAGGGCCGGGTCTAGCCTGCGTGATGCTGGGAGGGCCCAGTCCAGCCTGCACGCCACTGGGGCAGCCATGACCAGCCTGCACATCGCTGGGGCAGTCATGCCCAGCCTGCATGCCGCTGGGGCAGGTGTGCAGCAACGCCGGAGGACAACGCCGCCACTTCTGGGTCGCCAAGGCCGACCCCAGAAGCTCCCCTCCCCAGAGCAACAAGATTGTCGCCGGGGAGAACCGCAGTCTCCGGGTCGAATGCGACATCGGAGACTGCACAAAGAGCGTCACGGAAGCAGCCCGGCTTTCGCAGGACGTTGTTTTCATGGCCCGGGTTACAGTTTCCACAGCCCGGGCCATCACCGTTTTTGTGTGCATGGACACTACAAGCCCTATTGTGGACTTTATTTCTGCCCCCAGCACTGTTTCCCCGGGTATTACACGGTATGTTGGGTGGTATGTGTGTCTCGTGTTTGTTTGTTTTTTTTCCTCCCCCCCGCCCCTCCCCTCGGGACATCGCTCGGTTGCTGCGTTGGTTACCACACCGGGATGGTGTTCCTTGGAGGGGGAGCATGTAAGAAAGGGCATCTTAGCCCCGGGGTAATTATTCATAGGGATAAAGGTTCCCGGGTGCCACCCTTCGGGGTCGGGCTTTATCAGATTATGTGTCGCTGTTTCGGTCATATTGTGTTTAGTGTATGTCTCTTGAGTTTAAACTTTGTAATAAACCCTTTCTTCCACAATCGCCCTGCCTGCGTTTGCTGCCAAACACCCGATCGTTACAAGCAAACATTCAATACTCAATACAATAGATTCAGGTGGTTTAAATAATAAGTTGCAGTTCAAGATGATCTCAGCTTTGTCTTGTTTTTAAGCTAATTTCTTGGTTAAATGACTGTTCTTATTATTTTAGACTAGGTATAATATGCATCCAGAAAACAATTTTTATAAAAAAAAAAAGCTTAAAATAAATCATCAAACACAGCATCAGGGAGGGTTTAATGTCACCAGGGACAAGAACTACAAGACAAAAGGTACATTTTGATTTTAAGTTGACACTAAAGGACAACTTTTAAAATTCCAAAAATATGTCGCAGATACACCTTTAAAATGGTTCTTGTATTGGATGTACAGCCCTTAGGTCAGATGTGAAGTTCTATGAAAAATATTTCAGCGGTGTCTAGGTCCAGGGTATTGTGCTATAGCCCAAAACATTTTTAATAGCCCTGGATTTTTTGTAATAAAGAAAATATGTATTCATATTGGTTTTTAAGTAAGGGGTGAGGCAACATTCTTGCTTCTTTATGTATCCATATAAAGCATATGAGACACTGCCATACCCCCTGTTCAAAATACAACCCTGCAGCTGGATGAATGGGCTCAGCTTCTGGTGTTTGTAGGTGTCTCTTTAATGGATTATGCTAAAATGAAAGAAAAAAAATGTCATATTCTAGAAGGCTTATCTATATTTGTTTCCTTACTTAGTGTTTTTAAGCTACTAGACAGATAGCACAAATAAAGTGATTTTATAGAGAATTAAGTACTTTTAAAATAAAAGGTTCCAACATATAAGCTAACTAATAAAATTATACACTTTTCTGCAAATGTGAACAGAGGTATTTATGTTCTTAAGGTGCTAATGAGTGAGGTCTAATAGATACAAGTTCATCAGCTCATCTAACCTAAAAATACCATTATCAAATCTACCTCTTTGCCGATCCAAATGATCACAACATATCCAACCAATAGCTAAATAACAGTGCTGGATAACATGACTAGCTTTCAGGAGGATAAAATACAGCTTTGCAACAGTGTGAGGTTTGTCCCCGTTATTCATTATACCTGTGCTTATTATGTTAAATTATCCAAGGTCATGTCCAGTGTTCCATTTAACCAAGAGATTTTTCCAAAGTTCTTACAAAATCAAAAGTAGAACAGAAGCAACAAAACAGCTTTTGCACCCATATTTTAATTAATTGCTCATAATCCAACATTTCCCTCCTGTCTCACCCAGATCCTGGCTGGGGATAAGATGGCATTTCAGCAGGACAGTAGTGTTTGCCATGTCTCCTTTTATTATAGTTCAGTTTTTTCCTGCCTTCATTGCCTAAACTGTTCCATTTAGGACGGAAGCATTAGTAATGCATGACTTTGGCAATCTTCTTTCACAGTCTCATATATATCTTGTAGAGGCAGAGGCAAAATGATTTGCCTCACAATGCAATCTGTCACTTAAAACAGAACAGCAAGGCAAAATCATAACTTACACGTTTACAAATAAGGGTACTGAAGGCCAATAAAGAATGCCTGACTATTAAATGATGTATTTTTAAAAAACCTGCACACAATTTAAAGCTTGTATAAGTTGACAAAAAACAAACATTGAGGCCCCACATGGCAAGGAACCTTAGCACACCATTACACAAAAAAAATCCCACCAAAAGGCAGCAAGAGAAGTGTGGAAAGATGTCTTTAAGAATAGGATGGATGTGAGTTTGTGTAAGAAGTCGTACCCCAACCCTAACCCCTTATCTGTTTAATTAGCAATCCTAATAAAATGTTTTAGCACATAGGTTACATCATCACCAGTTTTCCTATTGACCTCATAGATAGAAGATGCAAGGGGCAAGAGGAATAAGCCAACTGACTGTAGCAACGCAGCTGAGTCACAGCAAGTAGAAGTAATGGTGACAGTGTAGATAGGCAGCCGAATAAGTTAATTCATCCATTGCAGAGTTGGTAGGCCAGAAATCGACCAACTAGGTCTGTTTTCAGAGAATGTGTTTTTTGCTTGGTGTAGAACCTCCTGCTTTGTCCCATTTGACCAACTCTTGTGGATTTTGTGATGAACAGTGACAGTGTAATGTTAAAATGTTAGCACAATAAATACACTCTCACGGCACCGAAGGGGTGGCTGCTACTGGGAAATGTTGTTTTGATTTCAAATAAAAATTTTGGATGCAGGGTGTTTCAGAAACTACTCCAGTAACTGTAGCTCCAAGAGGCTTAATGCTGTCAGCAGTGCAGTCACTACTGACTAACATTTATTTTGATAAACAAAAGCTTTTACTGGACCCTGCAGCAACGCAATGTGCCATAAAGTTCAGTTTATTTTATTAAACTCAATATATGTGTCATGCACATATCAGTTTTTAAGGAAAAATATTGATTACTACTATTTGCATGAACTCTGCCTCAGAAACCCCTAGCGCTAAAGAATCTGACATGCCATAGGCTGCAAAAGCAACATGTGTGGTTGGTGAGGCTCCAGACCCCATCTGCTCCATCTGGAAAAGGGTGATGAGGTGCTAAGTGTGTCATAAACCCAGATCATCACTCACTAAATCAGGTGAGGGCCCTTTTAGACCTCTCCAAACCTCCTACCTTACTACAAGTAAAATAATCACACTTTCTGCTAATGTTTAATGGGTCCTGCTTTATAATGGATCAGCAGAAGACATCTTTCACTTGGTAAATTTTATCACTCTGCACAAACCAAGAGAACTGTTGAAATGGTGAGCTATAAGACTGATGATTCTCCGCTCCAGGGAATCACATGAACTCATATATCTACTGATTACCTTTGACAGACGGCTCCTGAAACCCTGCTTCGGTTTCCGGTTTGCTATTTTCTTTTGATTTAGGAGGATTCCATGTGCCTTATATCAATAACATACACTGGAGTTGTAATAATTTATCTTTTTTTTCAACTTAACACAACAGAAAGGCTTTTTTGCCATAAACAAGGCTTGTGTACTGATCAGAGGTCTAATAAGCAATGACGATGAGGGATGTAACACCCTGAAAAAAATTATTTAGAAAGTGGAAAGTTGGAGCCATGAGTGCTCCACAGAAGGGGAAAAAGCAAAAAAAAAAGAAGAATGAGGAAAGAAAAGAAATGAGACCCATTACAGGAAGCCAACATCAATAAAGCTGTAGAGTTCAATACTTTTTAGAAGGAATGAAAATGAAAAGGCTCATGCTATGGTTTCCCAGACAGCATAAGTCTGTATGAGTGCAAATGGGCTGCTGAGAGCAAAGTGATATATAAGCTCTTCCTTTCCATCAGCATGGCTATGGGATCCAATAATCCATCCTTTTCCAGCAGCACATATTATTCTGTATGATTTTTAATTCATTTTGAAATGCTTCTCTTCCGTGCGATTTTCCAACAGTTCTCCTGGATGCAGTAAAAAGCTCAGTTTTAGTTGTCCCACAAAAATAAGGCGAGTGTGACTGACATAGACCATAATACAGCAATAGCAAGTCTGTTTTCTGAGTAAAGTAAGGTTTAAAAGTACATGAAAGAGAAATTAAACTGACTAGTCAATCAAAACATATGAGAACAGGCCACATGAGACACAACAGAAAACTGCATAGGTAAGAATTATGTATTAAAAAATAAAGCAAAAACCTCTGTACTTTGCAAGGTTAAGTGGTTATCTTAAGGTAAGGGTGCACAGCTCTGATCCTGCAGGGTCAGTATCCAGCACAGTTTTTTTAGTTCTACTACTTAAACACATCAAGTAAACCTGGCAATGGGGAGATGAATCAGGTGTATTTGAGCAGGTAAATCACCAAATTGTGTGGAATACTGGCCATACAGTAGCAAGTCTTAACAAAGTGGTTTAGCAATAGTGTAGCTAAAAGGATAGGCGAAAAAAAGAAAAAGAAAAAAAAAACTTCACAGCTGCAAAATACCTAATCTATACATTTTTTAAATTAATTTAATTGTTGCTTTTAATTTCCTTTAATTCATAAGTCTTGTATTCGTTAGTAGTATTCATTTTAGGTAGATGTTACATTAAACATTTTTATTGTATACCATAATTACTTTTCACATTGATAATCTTTAATAAGGTCAGACTGTTTAATAACAGACTAGCTATGAAAGAAAAACAAATAAAACCATGCATATGCAAAATAACAATGAGCGGGTCAAGTACGTGGCAAATAACGTGGCATATGTAATTAACAGGCCACTATTAAAATTCAGGAGAAAGAACATTTCAGACATTTTTATATTTTAAATTTACAAATATAATGTCTTTATGACTTCATAGACTTAAAAAAGATTGTTATGTACAGGGTCAAAAACAAGATCAAACTAAATGAACAGATAAAAGTGATCGTACATATTAAAACAAATTAAATCAATGTTTAAAAATAAAATTAAATCAAGTTATAAATATTATTGGTGCACAAACAACATTCTTGTGCAAACTGCACCTGAAGCAATTATAAAAGACGATGCCATTGGGTCGGAAGATTTCATACAACTAGCAATCTTGAAGAAGCTTCATTAAGTTCCCAGAAACAACATTATTAAATAACACTCAGATTGAAAAAGCTATTTTAAACATCCCTGTTAATACACATTAGTGGAACATTTATGTAACCACCCATTAGACTGATGATAAGGAAGGCAAGAGAGAAGCCAGCAATCATATGAAAAGAGTTGCAGAACACACTGAGAATAATAAAAAATTAACTGCACAAAATGCAAAATTCCTCTGCTAAAAAAGAAGCACAGATATTTGTGTTTATAACTTGCAATGGAATATGAAGGTGTGAACATCATGATATAGGGCTGTTTCTTTGCAAACATTACTAAGCCACACATTGTTAGTGGAACCAAAAGAATGAAGTACCAGGAGATATTAGAAGATAATTTAATGCCACCTGCCAACAAAGAGGAGAATGTGAATGTTGAAACAAGACAACAACCCCAAATATAGTACAGTCAGAAAGTCTGGTTTCTGAAAAAGAAAGAAGAAGAAGAAGAAAGAATTTCTGCAGATTTGCAAAATTGTAAATCAAGTGGAAGGACCCTCAAGACCTTGGGGACTTCAAAATGTAGTTCTAAGATGTTTGGGTGAAACCATAAGCAGTAATGTGAATTTGAAAAGGTTTTTTTTTTGGCTGTTTGTTTAAAACATCATTGTTGTTATTTATTTAATTGTCAATTTTTATTATAATTGGTATATTATGATTGGTGAACACACATGTAAAGCATTTCTAGAGCATTTCTAAGGCTTTGTCTACATATATACAATGTAACTGAAACTACGGAAACAATGGCTCTACTCAAACCTTCCATCATCACCTACATCAAGATGTCCTTCTTTAGAAATTCCACTCATTTAAACAGCATCTAGCCTGACACTCTGCCCAGGACCCAGGTCCATCTATTACAAGGTGAATGGGTGCACAGAGGACAAACTCTTCCTTCTGGCTGCAGCAGAGCTTGGTTGGCCTAGGTCTTGACAGTGGCTGCAGGCACAGAGGCTGTCCTATAGCAGGTCTCTTTAACTCTCTCACCTGTAGACCACAGACAGGTGTGACTTTGCCTCAGCCAGGAGAAGCCTTCAAGGAACATATTTACCAGCACAAATTTATCTACCTCGATAAGGGTGACAGCTTTTGAGCAGCAGTGAAATAGAAAACAAGATTTCAGCGGCCTGCGTATTTCCTGGCCTTGGCTAGAGCGCACCCTCATCGGCGGTGCATTCCACTGTGCAAGGCAGCCGTGAGAGCCTGGGTTTGGCGGCTATGCCTCCCCACACATAATACACCCCCACGGCACAAGTGCACCCTCCCTATGTGCACTCAGGCAAATGGTCGAAATTCAAACCCAACGACCCTCATGGTGAATACTTTAGAGCCTAAAGTAGTAGATTATTGCACTCTAGAAGATTCCATATTCTGAAGGCTACCCGAGATTTAAAAGGTAACTGAATGTATTCTAGAAGTTCCTCCATTATTAAAGAAGTTGCAAATATCATTATATAAATAACTGAACTCTTACTTAGACAGGTTGTGTTAAGCCCTGTATGTACACCTTGTGTGCACAGGTTGAGGTCTTGTTCACACATCAGTCAAGATGGGTAAAAGAAGAGAACTTATACTGTGTGCTGCTCAAAGCTTTGTTCGCTTGATTTCTGTTGGGCTGTGCTTCATTTGGCTGTTTTCCAGCATGCTTTAAATTAGTGCCTGAGGGATGGTGTCTTGTTAAAGTGCTTTAGCTAGTGATTGGCAAAGTGAGGCTTTGTGAAACTCTGAAACATTCATAGCAGCAGTGTCCGACATTTCAGAACAGTTTCGAAACACTCCAATCTTCACACCTACTGACTACTTTTGCTAACTTTACATCATGATAATGCCATTCTGTGATGTTTTGATTATTTGTTTCATCTGGAGTTTCCAAACGGTAATAGAGGTGTAAGAGAGTCATACATTTTACACCATGCAATAGTATCTATTGGTTCCCCCCCCCCCCCCCCCACACACACACCTAGTTATTACCCAGGGAAGTGTAATGCAGTTAGCAATTGTTTAATGATATTTATTTATTTGGCAAGCACTTTGTGAGCAAGTTTGTTTTTATTGTTTTTTATTGGGGCAATTCCCAGGTTGGTACTGGGGAAGTGTCTCTATGTAATGTCTGTATGTTTAGTGCATATGTAACTGGTGTCATAAAATTTGGTTGTGTATGCATACAGTATGTGGCCATCATGCAACATTAGCCCAGAGAAAGGCCCATAGAGTGAATAATCAGAACTGTTGTATGGAAGCTCAAAAGGCAATTTTTGCATATAATGAAGGAGAAGCAGCATGTATGTCATAGCTTGACTCCTTGTGGGTGCATATAGATGAAATATATGCCCTTTGCTCTCACTGAACCCCACATAGCCTGCATGAACCTCATGAACACCCTTAGGGCTTGAGACAGGCCAAAGGGCAGAACTTTAAATTGATATGCTTGTACTTCAAAGGCAAATGGAAGCAATGAACACATGAAAAGTAAGCACCCTTTAGATCTATAGATGTGACCAATTTGTTGAAACATCACCATGAGAACAAGCTTACCCTGGACAATCTGAGCCTATAAAGACGTAGTATGTCAGAACATATTCTTAGGAACCCAAATAATAAGTCAAATGGAACCCTTTGAACTGAACACCAGGATATACTTTCTCAAAGTCATGTCTTTTGTGGAGGTAACAAGCTTCCTCAGGGATGTGTTGACCTGGTTTATAAAAAATGCAACCTTCAGATCTGCCTGCCTTGATAGCTGGTGGAGCATTAAAATTTGTAGTGACATTAAAGAATGTAATGTTCTCCCATGTGTCAAATCAACCTTGGTACTATTTGAGAATAGTATCACTTTTGGCCTCAACACTCCACTTTTGGGCAGCAAAGGAACATATCAGGGGAACCTTTTAGAAGGAACATGCATGTGTCCACTGGGGGCATTTTCTCTAGGTCAAAACAACTTGAATCTGTCATGGTTCGTGGTGTTCTTGCATTTGGATGCAAGAGTGAAAAATGATCTTCTAGGAAAACATACTAGAAAATGCATGGAGTGAGTCAAATTTTAGCGTCTCATTTGGTTTAACTTCCCTTGTTTGCAAGTCACTCACTGGTGCTGGTGCAGTGTACTGCTCAGCAAAACTTCTCAGAAATGGCAGCGAGTGGAATTCCTGACTCTTGTCCAGCAAACACTTTCACTTCCACTTACTACATTCCAATCACAGCCCAGTCCAAATCTGTTAAAAGAGAAAATGATTTTTAATGGGCTAAGTTAAAACACTTAGCAAAATGCTGACCTACTTGTTACAGCAGCAATACCAAAGTGTAGTAGTTATCTGATCAGCAGAGGCACTACTACTAAGGGGCATAGAGGGTAATCACAATAAGGCTCATGGTGCAAGGGGTACCAGTCCCACCACCTAAAGTCTTTATTATGCCACTCATAAAGATTCTGACATAATAATTCACCCATAACTTACAGAGAGATCAGACAAAATTAACAACTTTAACATCTTAAAATATCAAAATCATTCCATTCAAATTATATACCAAGGACAATGTCAAAGTAAAGGTTAGTTTATTGTCATCAGCACCTGTGTGAGACATCTCCATCATGGGCCACGGTGCAGCATATAGCACATACAACAAAGTGCAGAGGGTACAGACACAAGTGCTACAGACACAAACAGACAAAATAATATAATGTAGCAGTATACAGGGAAAGGGATGAAAACATTCCAAGAGAGTTTAATATTGCACTGTATGATGTGAAGTAAAAGCCAGAGGCAAATTGCATCACTATAACTCACTGAGTCAATGGTTAATTATTATAATTTATAATTTAACTGGTAACTGATACATTTGAGCTGGTGATACTAGTGTGGGAATATCAGTGCTAGATAAAGTGTTGCTTTTGGGAAACCAGTGGCAGCTCATCCATGTTAATATCATCAGTCTCAGTAAAGAAAGAGAGCCATCTTTTGTGAGCAGGATTTTTATACTGCTGATTAACTAAAGAATATAAAAGAAATCAAAGATTTGAATCTATGATTAATTTAACAGAATCTTGAACTGTGCTTGAACACTTTGGGCTTTAGAACTGCTTTACAGTTCTACATCAGATAAAAAAAAGTATATCAAGTTGATAATACAAGTGTGTCTCAGTGCAAAGCTGGTAGCAAAGCAATAATAGTTGGTAATCTAATGACTCATTTCTGATTAGTCTGGCTATAAAAATTCCTTTCTGTTTAGTAGTGATTGGCATCCTTATTTCTGTCAGAATGGAAAAAGAAATATGCTAGTGATAGGGCCACAGTTGTAGTTGTAGTTTGCCCACTTGGCATCTCTGAATCATTAAAAAGGGGTGGGATGAGCTTAAACAGAGAGGTTTGACTCATTATGACTAGCTGCTTTTTGACCACTATTTGCTCTCACTTCCTTTACAGCTGTGTGTCAATGCTAATTAATGCCAGTGATGCATTTTTTTGTATCACTCATTAATGTTTATTATTACTCGGTGTCAGTAGAGAATGTGGAGTGCATAACACTGGAATCTCATAAGTGCTAACATTATCATTTTGGAACAACGAAAACAGACCCTTTTGGTCCTTACCAAACCTTGTTGTATAATGTTATTGCAACTTTGCCAGACATGAATGCTCCAGGAAATCGGAAGAGGACATAGAGCTGTAAGTCAGGCCGGTCACTGACACTCTACATTTCCAGGTCACTGACACCGTCCACTTCCAGTGTTCTATTTTTAAAGGAAAATTATATGCTCTCGAGTGATCTGTACTTTCTCAAAAGCAAGAATAATAAACTTAAAGGTTTATTTTTTATCTTAAGTACTCTTAAGCACTTGTTTGTTCCACTTGAGGAGGGAAGTGAGAAAAAGTCTGGACTGCATTTAAACAAATAATGGCAGAAGGAATGACAAAAACATTTGGTAGACACTTACACAAAGCAGAACAGAGCCTACCACAGAGAGTAGCAATAATCACGCTAAGCCCCTGAACTTGTCAAGAATAAGGCCAGGCTAAATATCTACCATTTTGTGTAGGTCTTTGGGAAATCAGCTCTGACTTTAAAGGTCTTTGGTAGGTGTCTATCATACAGAAGAAAACATTTTAGCCCAAGTTCCATCTTTTATGCAGAGACATGCCAGCTGCATTCACCTTTGGGTGCTCACCCTTTTATGTTCAAAACTAAGGGCCAGTTTCATAAACAGGATAAGCCTTAGTCTTATACTAAAATGCAATAAATAATTAAAAATCCCATTTAATGTAGACTTTAAATAATGCCAGACTCTTGAAACTGGCCCTATTATATACCCTTTCAAAAGGTAGGTTTTAGGTCAGGAACAATATACAGCAGAGTCCCTTACACATCTGTCTAGTCTTTGAAAAGGGGCTTATGTTTGCATTAAATTTGCTAAAAATCCTCCCACATGTCCACGGTCACAACTGATTGCACAGGAAAGAATAGAATTTTATCAGACTGGCACTGGAGCACTTAATTACCCTTCACTTACAGCTGCCCTCCCTATACCTTGGAGGGAGTGGTAACCACATTAGTATCCCTCTAGTGTCTTCTGCTCAACCATGCTGAACAATCTCAATGGCAAAATCTGACTCAATTTTTAAAAATGATTTTTTCAAACTGTATGCACTGATTGCAGACTGAGTGGTCATTGCCCATCTCAGATACTCACTCCTTTCATAACTTTCTGTTCAATTCTAAGTAAGCACATTTACAGCATACAGAAGAATTCCTCTCCAGAAGGAAACAGAAAGGTTCCATTCTTCAGATGTTCCAGGTGATAAAGCCTTGATGCAAAGTGGTTTTAAATGAGTCTTGCTCTACAACTAAGCTTAATGTGGACCTGTCCTTAGTGGGGCTGGGGAAAAAATACCAAAAAACCCCCAAAAACAAGCTTGCACATCTGTTCCTCTGCAGGGACTGTTTGTTTACATGGGTCAAAGTGTGTGTGTGTGTGTGTGAGAGAGAGAGAGAGAGAGAGAGAGAGAGAGGGAGTCCTCATGGCATATCCCAGAGAGTCAGACTTGGAATCTGAAACTGTGCACAAAAAAGGAAAAAGAAACTGTGCATCCAGCAAATGCCATCTCTTTTGGACTGCGTAGGTGAAGCAATAGCCCATTGATAAACATTTGCCGAAGCATATCGCACAAAGATTTGAGGTGGAGAATTCTGAGATGAATAATTGCATGGCCACACGTAAACCGTGGTTGGAAAACACAAAAGCTGCTGACTAACTGTGAGGAATAGTGGAACTAGAGGGTGGATATTTGGTCTTGCCCCGGCTATTTGTTTCTTTCTTCACCTAAACATTATGTGGAGTGGGTGGGTGAAGGAGGAGCATTTGCTTGTTGCTGCCATCTGTATCTAATAAAGCAGTCTCCTTGGCCCCCTCACAGTGCTAAAGAGCATGTGCTTATTGTTTTTGCTGGTTATTAGTTTTATTGGCTGTTCATGAGCACCCAATTTAAACTGCACAGCTCATTTACAAACAAAGGGGAGGTATTGCAGATTAACATTAATTAGGATATTTTGAGCACTTAAAGCAGCAAAAGCCCAGTCCCACAAGAAACAGTTAGGAGCTAAATCTGGAGTAAGTCATCAACAGATGTGCCCGTTTTTTAGGCAAGAGCACACCATAGATGCTCAGAATGCTCAGGTCGAGGTAGCAATGTTCTTACGTGCATCATTTGAGTGACAGAACAAGTTACATGTTGGACAGGTTATAGTTTTAAGAACATGTTAAGTAACCCTTTATGCAAATGCTGTACACACATCATCAGCCATAACATTAAAACCACCTGTTCCTATGCAGAGTGTCAACTTCTGCTGGTTTGCCCACAGTACATGAAGAAGACAAAAATATGATTTATCAGACCAGGCTCCATGGTCCAGTTCTGATGCTCAAATACCCATTGTAGGCACATTCTGCAATGGACAGGGTTCAGCATGGTTACTCTGACCATTTTTTAGGCTATACAGTCACATTACACAGCACGATTACAGCTTTCTATCATAGCCAGAATAAACCTTTTCAGAAATTTGTGCTACTGTAGCTCTTCTGTGGGACTGAACAAAATAGGGTAGTTTCGCATGTGCATCACTGAGACTTAAGCCTTCATGATCTTGTCACCGGACCACCAGTCACCCTTTCTTAAATCAATATACATTAAATATACATTGTCAAATATGAAATAAACACTTAAAGGAAGAACTGATTTGTCCCTGTATTGTCTGGCAGTTCAGTGTTAAAAAGTTAGCAGGTAAAGTGTTTTGCAGTTGAAATCATGTAAAAAAGTTCCTTTGAACTAACTAAACCAGTTAAATTGCTTGTTGTGAAGTGATTGTCATTGTGAATACACTCAAGCACCACAATGAAATGCAACTTCTGCATTTAACCCATCACACGTACACACGTGGAACAGCGGGCAGCTATCAACAGCACCCGGGGAGCAGTGTAGTGGGGCGGTACCTTGCTCAAGGGTACCCCAGTACTGCCCAGGCCGGGACTCAAACCTGCAACCTTCAGGTCACAAAGGCAGCATCCTAACCACTAGGTCACCACTGCAAACATGCTTTATTTTTTTTTTTTAAACGTCAAACAAACCATTTAATAGTATAGCAGTTTTGTCCCTTCTACTGTAGTTTACTCATCATAAATCTTAACGTAGTAAAGTGTTTTTTGAATGCTTTTGATACAGTATCCATTACATTCAGTTAAATCCATCATATCCCTGCCCAGAGATACAGGCAAATCAAATGTCTGAGACAAATTGTGTTTTGGTTGCCTTGTTCCATGAAGACAATAAAAACGTAGCCCACAAGGTTGGGGGGGGGGGGGGGGGGGGGGGGGGGGGGGGGGGGGGGGGGGGGGGGGGGGGGGGGGGGGGGGGGGGGGGG
>JBBPDA010000009.1:16835725-16858375 GCA_037974385.1 Arnoldichthys spilopterus
GTTATTTTTGTGACCATTTTGAGTTTTTCTTTCATTGACTGAAGGGTACCAACAATTTTGTCCATGTGTGTATACTACCTAAGTAAATAAAAACATGAAGCAATCCTCTGAATGCTGACACCTTCAACAAGCAATGAAATAGACAATCTATGTTATAAAAATGACTTAAATTCAATGTAAACATACGGTCTGTGATAATGGCATCAAACACTGCTCCCTTCCTCCATACAGGCTTAGAGGCATCAGACACCATGACATCCACATAGAAGCAGTCTGTCCCATACTGACGCAGGTTTGCTCTGATATTTTCATCTGGACCGCGCCACTTCTGATTTTTCCTGCTAGCCTTACCTGCAAGACATTTGACATTGACACTATTACAATGCCTACAAAGCAGGTGTATACCAGGTACATTTATAACCTCCTAACAGTATTAACAAAATTACACCTACTTCAGCTTCCTGGAGACAAGTATTTTAGTATTAAGTAGACCATTTACCTACTCCATGAATGGTGTTGTAATCAATATCTGTCCCACACACGTAAGCTCCAAAGTGAGAGCATGCAACCAGAAGGCTACCTAGAGATTAAAAACAAATAGAAAAGAAAAAGGATGAAATGGTGATCTTCCACAGGAGGCAAAGGCAAAAAATTAATCAAAAGCTCTTTAGTTTTCAATTTCTAAATTTAGACATTTCTGCTCCCATTGTAAACACTACAGCATCTAAAATTCTGCAAGGAGAGCTTTGCCCAGACATGCCTGGCCCTTCCACTGATCCTGCAAATTAGCACATCTGGCCAGCAGATCTCACACCTCGAACAGTGAAGGCAGACGCTTATGATAAAGCCTGGCAAAAGGACAGGCGCCACAGCACGCTACGTAAACAGCCGTGGCACGGCCAGGCAGAAAGGGAAAAGAGTGAAATTTCAAGCTCACAGAAACTTCTCTTTAATGTGATTGATGACACCAACTATAAGCTTTCTGGAGTCAGGGGAAAAAACACGTGGGCCAGCTAGGAATGAGATGGAAAGAAATTGGATTGATCATGGAACTCTATTGCCATGGGGAGTCAAAAAACCTATATAGAGAGATGTAATCTCTTGGCTGCCGTTAAGAGGGAATAAGCAGCAGTAAAGAGCACTGTATCTCCTCAATCATCCAGACACTGCGACTAAACAAACTACTAACCCTGCTTGAGTTGTAAAAAATTCTGTTTAAAAATCAATAGTGAAAAAGGCTAAAGGCATTCAAATTGAAGCTGATTACATATAAAAATAGTTATATAGACAGACAGAGGTGCTTGAAAGTTTTTGAACCCTGTAAAATGTTCTATATTTCATGTCATCTGATTTTCAAACAAGTCTTAAAATTAGATAAAGAAAATGTAGTTAAATATTAGAAACAAAAAAAATTATTTTTGGTCATGTACTTATTAAAAAGAATGATCCATTAATGTGGCAAAAATAAGTAAATGAACCCTTAGGATTATCATATAATTTGAAGGTGAAATCAGAGTCAATCAATAGGAGTTTGGACTCCAACAATTAATAGTCAGACAGATTGTGCACAAAATTCAAGAGCATTGTTACCCTTCCCAGAAGTGGTTGACCATCTAACTGCAAGGCTCATAAAAATCTGAGAGGTTTCAAAGGAATCCAAACTTCTAAGCAACTGAAGGCCTGTCTCACACTGGCAAATGTTGATGTTGAGTCCACCATCAGAACACTGAGCAACAATAGCGTGTATGGCAGGGTAGCAAGGAGAAAGTCTAAAACATTGCTGACTATCTACAGTTTGCTAAAAATCATGTGGACAAACCAGAAGGATACTAGAGGAATGTTTTGTGGACGGATGAAGCCAAAATATAACTTTTTTAATTAAATAAGGAGTGTTACATTTGGAGAAAGCAAAAGAACCTTATCTAATTTTTGAAACATGGTGGTGGGAGTGTTCTGATTTGTGCCTGTTTTGCTATATCTAGGACTGAACAGCTTGCCATCAATAATAAAACAATACATTTTCAACAATACCAGAGAATTCTAAAGGAAAATGTCAAGAAATGAATCTCAAGAGACAGTGGGCAGTGCAGCATGGGCATGGGCATGACAACATTCCCAAACACACAAGTTGTTCTACCAAAGAATGGTTAAAGAAGAATAAAGTGAATGTTCAGGAATGGCCTTAAAAGTCCTGACCTTAATATAATTGACAAATTGTGAAAAGACCTAAAGTGAGTGGTTCATGTGAGGAAACCCATCAACATCCAAGAGTTGAAGCAGTTCTGTATGGAGGAATGGGCTAAACGTCCACTGAGTCAATCTGCAGGACTGATCAACAGTTACCACAAATGTTAAACTGTAGTTAATACTGCACAAGGGGGGGTGGGGGGGTGTCACATCAAATACTGAGAGCACGCAGAATGTTATTGTAACGTTTTTTTACAGAATTTAACAGAAAACAATAATTTTTGTTTTATTTGTTTTTTAACTGGTGTTACTTCATCTACTTTTAGGACTTTTTAGGTCACATTCATTTGGCAGGTAGTTTGATTGGTAGGTTTTGTCAAATAAACTTCTAATGATGAAGAGTTTGAGTTGTAAGAGGTTGTCTATTTACAAGACTGTAGCCCTTCAAGCCACACTTAAAGTTGTCTTGATCAGTTTGGTACTGTACTACTTCAAATTTTCATCATATTACTATGATCTCTGGTAATGCAAGAGTAACTACTAGAGTGCAAGTAACTACAATCAGGATTGTCCGATTTCACAAAATCAACTGCTCCAGTGCGATCTTGATTAAAATTGCAGTTAAATAAAGCAGTAGGACTCAAAAGCCAGGAAAGTCAAGCACTTCCTTAGACCTGTTATTTGTTGTGAATTGTTTGTCTCTGATGTATGTTTGTAAAACATTAAGCACTACTCACTTAATGCTCCTCTAAAGCGAAATTTGGCAAAAGGATGCTGCGTCTTTCTTAAATGAGTAACTATGAAAAGTATGAATGCCTTATGGCCTTGAATCTTGCAATTTAACATTAAGTGTAACATACAATTAACAATCTTACATTAGAAGGATATTTTTTTAATATGGTTGGCCTATGTATCACTCCTTATGAAGCAAACAAACCAGTCAAATATAAATACAGCGCTGTAGTATCATTTTCCTTACCTGTTCCAACAAAGGGATCGTAGACCAGATCATGAGGCTTTACTTTAGCATGATTGGCCATTATGAAAGAAAGACCCGCATCCATGCTGGTGTTCCCAATAAAGTGCCTCTTCTTCACACTGTGAGAGCGAATGAGCTCCCTTTGCCCATCTGCAATCTGAGGGGAATGGAATTATTGAAAATCACCTAAAAGCAGAATAGTAGAATAGCAGTGGTGGAATATTCTAATACATCATTAGTGTGCATGTACATGAACTGAATTCATACACATGTCCTGCAATTAGGGCTACACAATCTAGACAAAATATTAGCATTGCAGTTGTACTGCTACATATTGTGAATGTGATGCCTTTCAATATATTAAAGTGCCCATATAATTACTTCTCTCTAATTAATATGGTTTTAAGTAAGTAAATATTTACAACACATACATATATATATTCTTTATTCAGGTTACAGCAACATAGCTTGATTGTGATCTGCTTCACAGATAACAAAAATCTAAGTAAATGTATTTAAAAACCAAGTCTTTACAAGTCACTTCTAGGTTAATTCTAACTCACCCATCTTCCAAAATACATGTGAAATGGGTCCTCTGGAATGTCATTAGGATCCAGCCCATAGTCTTCTAATAAACAAAAAACGTGATCAGGGTCCTTCAGATTTACTTTTCCTTGAAAAGGCAGGTAGCCCAAAGCCTATGGAGTGAGAGTAACTTCATTTTACACTTCACTAAAAACTTGGCATCACAGTACAGAGTCAGACAGCAATAAACAAAATAACTAAATAATTCACTAAAAATGTTCTTCAAAAATTACATTACCTATCAACATTGTCCATTACTTTTGAGGCATTCCATAACAAGTTAGGATGCACAATGATTTGGTATCATAAACTCATATTCAATTGTACATTTATAGCACTCAAGAGGAGCAGACTTAAGGTCACACTGGATTGTCATGCTTAAATATTAAAAAAAAAAAAAATTTTTGTACCTAATTTCAAGCTTACAAAAAAATATAAACTATATGCAAATTATATTTTTCTAATTCAGGCAAATGTAGTCCCATTTTTTTTCCCCATTTTTTTTATCTGCTTCAGAAAAAAATGTACATGACAAATATCTGATGTTGACATCACCCTACAAATTTCACCCCTAATATGTGCATCTCTAATAACTAGGAAGATTATCTACTTAACAACAATCTCTAGAACTAAAACAGCAGTTACACCTAGGAGACAGTCCCATGACCTGTCATTAGAACTGTATCTATAACAGAATACTTACGTCAATCTTCTCTATTCTGTCTTTGAACAGCAATGTCTTATTGAAAGTGTAGACATTAATTTTATATGAGGATTCTTCTTGCAGAAAAGGGACCTGTATTTACAAAATGAGTAAAAGTTAAAAAAAAAACCTCATATACAACAATAAGAGTAGTAATTCAGCAAATGAACAAATTATACAAACCATGTACTCTGTTGGATACTCCAAAACTGATGACTTTAGTTCTGCAACCGTTCGCCCATGACCCCAAAGTTCAAATGCAGACCTACAAATTAAACAAACATATCAGAAACTAGTCTGTAGCTAGTCAATTAAACAGTTTCACAAACTGTGTACAAGTTAATTTTAAAAATTAGCTTTAATATTAGGCCCTAAAAGATCTATATTAGTTTAGGAAACTATGCTTTACACTTCTGTACCTATTTTATTTATAACTTTGCCACATATAATCATCTTATAGTGTAATAGTAATAAATAACATATGTGTAGTAATATCCTGTGGTATAAGAAAGTACTTATGCCCAGTTCCCAAAATCAGATAAAGGTTAAGCCTTAAATAAATTTGTTTTAATGGTGAAAAATGGTAATATCACTGTTCAATCTATTACTAAGATTTATGTACACAAAAACAGCCTTGAACAATAAACACCAAAACAAAAAGAAGCTGTTTTTTTGCTTTAACAAGAAAAATTTCATTTGGTTTAAGAAAAATTATAATTTAAAGTATGTAAGTTACTCACTTGGCACAGACTGTTCGAGACATGACACTCCGCACATCATCTTCTGAAAGGCCATGCAGATGCCAAAACGGAGACTGTGAGAAAGAAAGTACTTATAGCAAGAAAATGGAAAATGTATCCATGTTTTCTTTCACTCTTTGCTAATGAGAACTAGTGCAAAGATAAAAAGTGAACTGGGGCTGATTCAAGGGTTCATATTGGGATGTTATGGGAATGTTAAGTCATTAAGACACTTTGTGCCTTGAAACTTGAACCCGTTAACATTTTTGGTTAGTTCTCTTAATACAACAGTTTTTAATTCAAATAAATGTTGATGGACATTTTCAGTGGTTACTTAATGGTCAGTGTTAGAGGAGGTCTTCATTTTTGTATCACAAACCCAGTGCTGTTTTTAAAGATATGTTAAGGTGTAAAATAAAGTGGTCCTAATAAAAGTAACGCTGGTGTTCTGTCCACTAAAGATTTGTGCGATAAATGCAGGTGCTTTTACCCTTTCTCTGAATGTCTCTGATGGATCACACTGTCGACCTCTAAGAGACAGCAATGCCTTTATCTCCTAAAAAACAAACGCAGAAAAGACAAGAGTGATTCAAAGTAGATTTGAAATGTTTCCTTTCATCACTGACGCGCTAGCTGCTGATGCTCGTTAGCAAACAAGCTAACAACATTTTACTAAAATGTGATTTAAATATGACATATCTAGAAAAACCAGACACCTTTGTGGAGCTGTAATGAACCCGTTCCGTTTTTAAGGGGTTGTATTTCATACCGGTAATCTGAAGTCCACGTTATCGTGTGCTAGATGAAGTAAATACTGTCGGCATGTTTTCCCACAGTGCAGCGCCATGTTTGTGTACGATAACCCGTCCGGCTGAGTGCCGCTGCTTCAGGAGTAGAGTTCCTACCTGCTGTGGCACTTTACTCGAACAAAAAGTACTTTAGAAACATTTTTATTTGTGATAAAAGTCCGTTTTACAGGTTTTTTTTTCGTGACGCCATTCGTGTTTGATGTCAGAGAAAGTAACCAGTGCATGTGGGCTTGGGTTGCAAAGGATCCAGTTCTTAATTGATCTCTTAAGCTGATTAAACTTGAATGTTTTGAGACTATCAGCGTGTCTTGTCACACACGGCAATCAGGTGTAGAAGTGGGTCAGCAGCTTACACTGTACTCACCGGTCAGCGAGTGAGCGGCTCTCAGATTCCGCGCAGGTCTGACAATGTGTCAGTGCTAGAGCAACACTGCACTACCGGAGCAAACGAGCAGGGTGAGTGGACATCTGTTGTTTTTATGTTTTTAGAGCTGCCAGACATGATGGGGCACATTTATTGACGCTTATCTTTTAGTTTTATTCGTTCTTTTTACAGTTCTTTATTTCTTTTTAAAACTCTTTTACTCGTGTATCCACTCACTACTGTAGTGCCAATGTCCGCAGGTGGTTTAGATTCGCTCTTAATTTTTTTAACTGAATAAAATTGATAGAAACAAAAAAAAAAACTAATACATTTTAACCCAGTGGACTCCATCGCTTGGGGAATGTTACGTTACAGCTTATTGTCCATATATGGGTAAAAAATGCGCTTTAGTTAACGAGCAGAAAACGAGCAGAGTTTTCTTTATTTAAGGACTGATCGCGGTGGGTCAGCCTTGGTTGTACTTGACCTGTTACATTATTTAAAGGGTCACTGTAGCTGCCTCTCCTGGATGTAAAATGGATTCAGGTATCATGGCTCTTCTGGGTGGTGACATGTTAAAAGAAACTCGTATTACAGTTTTAGATGATCCATAGAACTGTTTTTGAATAAGCAAAATTCTTAACTATATATAATTATGTGGTTAGAAAGACTTTCATTCAGGGGCTGTGTCTCATATGATATTATACACTGTCACTTGATAGATAACCCATATCCACCCCATGCAACACTGAAGAAACTAACTAGTTTACGGTTTGTTGTTTCAGATAAAACTGTTGTAAAGTGGCTGCATGCATCATGAAGTAAGCCATGGAGACAAATGGTGCCCCAAAGTCAGTTGAAAGCAAAGCAGAAACAGGTGAGGTTTCTGTTAAGGGATTAACACAGAGCTGGATGAAATGGTCCAGTGATCATCAGGAGTATCAGAAACACAATCCATTCAGCAACGACAAGGCACCGGCTGTGGAGCTGCAGCGGGGTCAGGAGGGCTACGGGAGGCCTCCGGAGGGCTCTAAAACACAGCAAAGAGGGCAGGATGCGCACTTGCATGTCAGCAAAGAAGTGCAGGAATTGTGTCAGGTCATCCAAGAAATCGGCAAGAGCCAAGAGGATGGCAGACCAGCTGTGCAGTTTGGAACACTGTTTGAGCACTATGTGAGCATCTCTAACAAGGTGGTAGGAGTACTGCTCCGAGCCCGGAAGCAGGGGCTGGTTCATTTTGAGGGGGAGATGCTATGGCAAGGCAGAGATGACCAGGTGCTTATCTCACTGCTTCAGTGACTGTATATGAAGAGAATGTGTGGACATACTGTGTGGATGCAAAGAAACAAGTTGTACAGGTGAAGCATATATGTCTGTACCCTACAACAGGAGTCCCAGAGGGCCAGATGAATAGATAATCCCACATACAGGAAACTAAATGGTTTCCTCTAGAGAAAACTTACTTAAGGGAAACATTCGGACCTTAAGGACCATGTTGTACTTTCCAGGAAACATTTCCATTGTTTGTATCTTGATTAACAAAAATGCACCTTGGCAGTACTTTTTAAAGTTCACAAGCATGACAAAGTTAATATACTAATTTAATCCGTGGCTACACAGCAATTCTACACCATCACTGAAGTCAGACTGTATCAAAATAATGCCATTTTATACGTCTGTGGGTAATGATAAAAAAAACTCAATCACTTAAATCTGAATCAGTTTAATTTAAATTATTCTACACAAAATTAATTAATAACCATTCATGTTTTGCAATACAGCACACAAACCTATGTATGTAAAGCATGACTCAAAAGATTCAGTGACTACAGTTCATATTTACCTCAACTATTTGACTCCATCACAGTGCATTCCACAAACACAATCTGGTATATCATGTTAAAAAAAGTGAAAATACAGAGGCTGTTGTATCATAGGAAAGCTTGTAAAAACCCCTGAAATATTACAGGATTATCTTTTGGTCATGTGGTCATATGATATTTTAATTTATGTTTTAATGACTATGTTCAACAAGGCAGCATTCACAAGCGTTAGACAACACTGTAGATCATAAAGCTTGTTTTATCATAAAATGTCAGTACTTAAAAAGGGTCGTAGTGATGATCATGCTTGACTTAAGAAACTGAATCATGTCGTCTTAACACTGCCTAGATGTTCTTTCATTGTTCTTTTATTATATGTAGGTAATGTTAATGCTCTTCATAATTTGACTGATAACTGATTTTGAGCCACTCAGGCAGGCATAGCTACTACTTGAATTACACAGGAGCCAGGAACAGCTGTGTAAAAGAATAAATAACCTCAAGCATTCACTAAACAACATAAAACATCCACTTTAATGGTTAACGCAGTTCGTTACTCAGGTGTATTAAAAGGGTTTCAAATGTAACTGCAAGTTTACTCAGTTTGTCTGCCTGAAGGAAACATTACATGCACTTCAATCACTGAGGCATTTCAGCATCATCTCTTGTCCTCAGTAGATCTGCTTACATTCCCAAAATCAGTGCAATGTGATCTTTTTACTGCTGTTAATCCATAGAGTTCAATCTTTGGAGCAACTGGTCTGCCTGCAATAGAAATATGACAATAAACCAAAGCATGAGGTTACGTAAACATTCAGTTTATGCTCTTTTTATTGTTAAGCAACATCTTACTGCATTTTATAAAAACACTTCTGAAGACACCCTGAAGTTTTCACCCTTTATGAACTGTGGCCTTTATTATTGCCTAGTCTTGATTTCTTGTGTTAGTACGTCTATAATGACACCTGGGATTCATATGTACGAAGGTGCATGTATAATCCCCACTTAAATTTTTTGTATATATATATATATATATATATATATATATATATATATACACACACACATATATACATACACACACACGCACAGAGATGGGGGGTAGCTTGCTAAGCACCCACTGAATTAATTTAATAGTTTTTGAATAGTCAGTGTGCTCCACAATTGTTGGCACCCCTTATAATGATTAATAAAAAGAGTTAAGTAGCGTTATCTCATACTTAAAAACAATGAGCAATCCAACCTTTAATTAAAATACATTTATTCAAAGAAAAACAACTCATCTTCACAAGGGGTGCCAATAGTTGTGGAGGGCACTGTACATTAAGCTGCTAAGGTGTACTAATTGTTCTTTTAGAGACAGGCCTTGTTTTCCACAGTAAACATAAATGCTATTTCGCTACTCCAAGGTTGGAAAGTTAAATAACAAACAGTTTTGCAAGTCTTTACTCATAGTAGGACTTTGCATTGCACAGTAATGTATTTTTAAACATAATTGAGAAACTACCCCATTACTTTTTATTAAGTGAATATGCTATATTATTACAAAATTTTTAATTAACTAACTTAAAAAAAACAACAACACTGTCTTAGCATGTGTGTATTCACTGATCAGAAAAGCCTGGAAAGCTGGAAAATATTTCTTAATCTCTGTATATTTGTATTCTTGTTCGCTACTATTCTTTGAATATCCTATTCTTTGAATAGCACCCTTCTATGAATAACAAATAAATAAGTAAATAATTTATTAAATAAATGCATTTAATTTCATATTATTAGATGGTTAAACCTGAAGCCTGTTTGTTGGGTTATCGAGAACATACAGTAAAACTATCAGAGCTCATGGTATTCATGCCTAAGAAGAGACTTAGTGTGGCCACTGTGCTTTCTAAAACACCAGGAGAAATCTTTCAAAGAAATGAATCCAAACTGAAGCTGTATCCAGAGGGAGAATGGCCTCCTTTCTCTTAACTTGGCAGAACACATTGATTGAACACCGTGCAAAATGCTCAGCTTTAGTCATCAGGCTTTCAAGTTTTCAAGTTTCAACTCCATTACAGCTAAAGATCTGTAGAGAAACTAAAGACTTATGAAAGTTTGAGTGTGAATTCCCAGAACCACCTTAGCTGTTAGAGGTGTTACCGCATGACACATGCTGCCCTCGCAAGCCTTTTTTTAGGACCATCCCTGCAGTGGGGCGCCGTCTTAAGCTCATTACTTTTTGGAGTCTGACCGAAATGTATTACCACAAGAGTCAGTTGAGTTAAAGCTGCAGATTTACAATTCACTTATCACATTCTCTCCACTGCTGCAGGAACTCCCCCTGCTCAGAAAGGGGTCCCTTGAAATTTAATCAAACTTCGCTTGACTTTACAGAGCCACCGCATATAGGACCAACTAATGCGCTCAATAGACAAGACCAGTAAAGCTAAACTAAACTTTGCCTTTTTAAGGAGGTCCATCAAAGATTAATGTAGGATGTAATTGGCATGGGAGTGTGGCATCCTGGGTCTTGATCTTGGTGACAGGAGGCTTTCATTACTTTTATTGCACTGCTCTTCATCTTTAAGGCTCCAGAGGTCTCCCAGTAATGGATTTGAAGATGATGATATAGACTATATTTACCTTTATTAAAGATTTATTTATTATTACACAATGACAATAGATTAATCTGGAGTGTTATGAGCAATTATAAAACACAACAGGGCCAATTTCCTTCTTTTTTCTTGGATTTTATCTTTTCTCCAAGCTCCACTGATGACACAAGTGTGTCTTCATATACTATGAACATCCATAAGCCATGTTTACATGATCAGTTTCCAACCTCTAGTGCATGAAATTTACCTGTTTATCCTTAATAAAAAATACATAATTAAAACAGATATATGTAAATAACCTCTGTTGTGACATTGTGCTTTATTCCAGAAACAGTTTAAACTAAACAGCTATTTCAAACAAACGTCAGACTCCAGTCCTCACAAGCTCCAGATCTAGAGGCTTCAAGGTTCTGGCTCATTAAAGACACTTGGTTTAACTAATTAGCTAATTAACAAGGTTTTTGAGAACTAAATTTGGAAAGCGTTAATCTCTGTAGAGTTCTCTGCATCATAACTTCATCATGAATGGGTAGGGCTAAATACTGAATTAGAGGCCTGTAAGTTGAATAGGTCACTGTCAAAAAGTTCTTTTTACTTTCGCAACACTGTATTGTATATAAGTACATGCATACATACATACTATAATGCATTTAAAAGTAAATGCACATTTTTCTTTAAGAAATCAATGCAGGTAAACAAACCATAAATTTACTTTAACACCGCTGTTAAATGTAAAAAGGGATCAACAAACAAATCATCACTGTTATTTAAAAGATATTGCTTTTATTTTTATGGTTATTACTCTGATTATAGTTAAATACTGTATGTCAGAATAGCTATATTATATATAACTATTTATAGAATAAACTACAGCAATATAGAATTTGTGATGTTAAACAGTTGTGTTGAATTACAATAAGAGGCAGTATTTAATAATGTTTTTTGTCAGAATTACTGACAAAACTGCTTTATGTCCGACCTTTTGGCATCTCTAATGCCAACCTCTTTTTTTTTTTACAGACTCTTTACTTTAAACTATGTTCATACAGTGTATATAAAAGCATTTGGTAAAGTTCATGTTACTCATGCTTTTTAGAATGATGGAAAAAAATATGTGGTCCTAAATCAGATGTGTGGCTGAGTCATTGTCATGTGACCTTATGAAGAGTGTTCCCATTGAAACATGTTTTTCCCCCGACTGTGCATACTACTTATACAGCCTACATCTCAAATGGCTTGCTACACTATACACAGTGCAAGACACAGGTCATGGAAATATGCTTATATGGTAAATACATATACAGATACAGAGGCTTCGGTCCATTCTCTGCATTCATTTAATCCATAACTAAGTATATTTTCTGAAACGTTGCAGATACTGATAAAAATGAAACAGTAACACCAAACATTGTAGGGGGTAGTGTAGCCAATAACTAAAGCAAGATTATAAAATCATTTTTGGAGAGAGGTTTTGTTAGTTTTAGTAAGAGATGTTGAACATCTATATGTTACTTCATCTGGGCTTCTTTCACTTTTCCTACTTTCTACATAATTATGACCTTCTCAATCAGTGCTATGTTTTTTTGTTGTCAGAAAAATTTGACTCCGTCCTATAATGGCCTTATTGAGCAACATCTATGCCAGCTTAACCTGTGCATAGAAGTATGTGGGCAGGGGTTTACCTTTGCTGAAAATTGATTATTTATTTTCATATATAAAAGAAGCATAAATGAATGAACTGTCTAACAAAGAGCTGTTTGGGGTTCAGTCTGTGTGCACAGATCCCTGCTGGACTTGTAGTGCAATATGTGGGTGTAGTCAGGAGTATCATGACTTGAATAGAGGACTAGGGAGTAGGAATTCACAGTCATTTTCCCACAAAAACGTGGACAATCTTGTAAGAAAGATTGGGTCTGAATAAAAAACAGAATTGAGCATTAAGGTTTTGCCTAAAACAACATATACAAAAATTGTTTTTTGCAGCTTGGTTTCTATATGGAGTGTAAAATTAATTGTGCCTTTTGTGGCTTGTAGTATGCAAACAAACACAAATAATAATAATAAAAAAACCTTTTTGTTTGTTTAAATACTACAAGCCAAGTAAACATACATTTCAATTAAGGAAAATTACTTTTCAAAATATGACTGCTGTAACTGAAGTTAGGACTATGAGGAATTCTGTATTTGAACTGGATAACAGCAGATACTTTCCTCCCTCATCTCCTCATTCTGTCCCTTGTGTTTGCTGGAACTGTCTCTTATGCAAGCTACCAGCCACAGTGATGATGAATGACCATAATGCTGGAATATTGACTAAATGCCAGGAGATTCTCAAATTACATCCCCTGTGAGCATGCATTTGAGTAAACACCAGTTGTTTATACTTAAAAATATGTCTCTGTGCATGTTAGAGGAGAGGCAATGAGCTTACCTGACTTATCCTGGATGTAAACCAATGGTATAGTATTAAACTTCAGCATCATTTTAAAAAAGCACCTAAAAAAGGTATCAGCCTCTTCAAAAATGTTTGACTGACAATATGCTTAGACTTTGTCAATCAGAGGTTAGAGGCTGTGAAAGGCAACAATTGGAGGAGCACTACTGTGTAGTAGTGATTAGGATACAACACAGTAGAGACAGAAGGAGAAGCTTGCTTAGATCTCCTACTGCTTAAATACTCACACAGCTCAGCATAGTTCCTATTGCAATGATGCATTGCCAAAAAACCATGCAGCGCTCTCATTATTCACATCTTTCTCTCTCCACACAGGGTTCTTTCCTCGCAGAAAGGGAGGAGGTGGGGGATGGGGGGTGGATAGCAAGGGAGAGTGACAGATTCTGCAATGCAGAAACAGAACTCATTCTTACATCTTTAATATAAAAATATTTATAAAAATTGCATTAATTAAATTAATAATGTGTTACTGTATGCTGTTTAAGTATAAGTAAACATAAATAATAAACACAATCTAATGAAACAGAAGAATAGCCTTTTTCAGAATCAGAAAACCTTACTGATCTGGAGGAAATAGCTTTTTTCCTCATACCAAAAGTTTTAAGTGTTATTCATTTATTCATTCATTTACCCCTAAACTATGTTTACTTACACTTATTTTATTATATGTTCACATGTTTGCTAGTATGGAACTTCAGCAACATCAGACAGAGTTTGATAAGATCAGGCTGTAAAGCTCAGTGATGATTGGTCAGTATATTGAATGGGAGGGCTAAAACACTAACATCAGAGGCCCTTCCCAGTGAATAAAATGATGAAATAAGCTCTCCAGCCAACGACTGGGACAAACATCATCTAACAGCTACAACACGCTAACAGAACAGCCACAGTATATTTCACAGGTGCACTGAATGTCACCTAAACAGCAATATGCAATATAATAACTTTCTCCCCTATTTTTTTTTTTTTACTACAAGAAGTTAATAATCCTTGAAATGTCTGTCACTGGGTGCTAACTAATACAGAAATGCCAATTGGGCTACCCTGGGAAGCAACATAATTGCAGCATAATTACATGCACATCTAACACTCAGTGTAAGCAAAAATAACAAGTCCATATTTATGTACATAATGTATTTTACAATGGCTTTAAGATTGTCTCAGCCAATCAATATAGAACCAGATCTACCTGCCCCTGGTAATAATATATACAGTATTATACAATGACTTTAGGCATGCCATTTTGTTAAATTGCCCAATTCGAGAATGAATATAGAGAGCATTGTATGTATGTAATACATAACATCAAATTTCAAACAGAATCTCAGACTGGGTGTGTTGGGAAAGATCTATCTACCTTAACCAATTCTTCTTTTTAGTGTTTCTAGTGTTTGTGTATCCAGAGAATTCCAAAATAACCAGCTTCCAGACATTTGTTAACAGCAGGAAAAACAACTTGGATGTGAAAGTTTAAACTTTACATTGATGCTTTTGGTCTTTAAAAGGGAGGGTGGGCTTAAGTATATTACTCTGTATACCAGGCATCGCTAACAATGCTAAGATTTTAAGCATACTGTAAGGCTTTATTTGTAGATCTCATGCCTTTAATTAAGTATCTCTGCTTGTATATAATATTTAATCACTTTGTGTTGGACTGTTGTGATAAATATAAAAAGATCCCACATGCGTGAAGGGGAAGTCATTAGCACCAGTTTCCAGGAGATGCCATTGTTTAGTCCTGCTGCACAAGTGAAGTGCCAGCTGGCCTGCCATTTTTGAAACAGGAGCAATGTTTAAATACAAACTCAATCACGTTCATTGGCCATTCAAATGCAAATGAGATACCTCAGAAATGACCAAACATCTCCAGCACCCATTTTGCTACCTCAATGGCAAACATTTAAGCTAATAGCTCAGCTGCAAGTAACAGAATGATTTCTGAAGGGTGAATATGAGGTAAATCTAAACATGCTCCCAGCCAACCATTTCTGGACACCACAGTGTTAGATGGAACCAATCAGGTTCTACACAACTCAGTTTCAGAGTGGCTACAGTGAGTCCAAATGGGTTTGTGGAACTCCAGGCAACTGCAATTGGGGACTAGGACACCACAGACATATGTCCGTTCTCACCCAGTTTGGCTCATCAGACCATAATTAGCTCCAAATGTAGCTCATTAAGTTCTCTCTCTACTCTGTGCCAGTTGATCTCAAATTAGTCTCATCTAGGATGAGAACTTGCTTTATGTACATGTCTCTCTACCTCAAGTGCCGACATTTTTCCCACTTTGGGAGGCTCTGACACTATGGCTCCAGGTGTTGATTGCACACAGAGCAGGGTGTGTAGAGTACTGCCAAAGTGAGCTTACACTAGAGCACTGAACTATCAATTTGCTAATGAGGGCCTGAAAGGCATGGATTCAAAGAGACTATTTCTGGATCCAACTTGGCCTCTACGGAAATGTCAGTCAGAGGTTTATGGCTGTTCAAAGGCCCAGGTGACGTTTACAAGTCAGGCTTTTCAGCTGTCTTTTTATATTTAGCTGAGCTGACACAGAAATAAATACCCATCTTGAAGTCTGAGCGATATGTAATACACTAAAGGCTTTTATGAAATATGCAATACACTAAAGACGTCCCATGATGCTAAACAACAACCTTCTGCTTTTGGAGTTTTGGAGGGTGTCCATGTTCTTTCATGCTGAATTGCATCCAACAAAACAGCAAAATGGCTTTATATGAAGTCACTAGATTGCCCACCCATAAACTTCATCACATAATTTTGTGTAGTGTGTATTTGTACACTGACAGTTTCATTCAGTGAATTAAGGGTATTATCCTTGGTCAATTAAGGGTAAATTACAATTGCAAATTATTGCTGCCACACAATCTTGTAATTGTGTTTTTTTATTTTAAGTGACTCTTTTTAAAGTGAAAGTGACTCTTTGTCATTGTAAACACACTCAAGCACCACAACGAAATGTGACCTCTGCATTTAACCCATCACACGTGCACACGTGTAGCAGCGGGCAGCTACCAACAGCGCCCGGGGAGCAGTGTAGTTGGATGGTACCTTGCTCAAGGGTACCTCAGTAGTGCCTGGGCTGGGACGCGAACCTGCGACCTTCCGATCCCAAAGGCAGTGTCTTAACCACTAGGCCACTGCTGCCCACAGAAGCAGCGGGCAGCTACCAACAGCGCCCGGGGAGCAGTGTAGTGGGACAGAACCTTGCTCAAGGGTACCTTAGTAGTGCCCGGGCCAGGACTCAAACCTGCGACCTTCAGGTTCCAAAGGCAGAGTCCTAATTTGCTGCCCTATTTTTTTTTATTATTCCACTTGAAAATGTCAGCTGTCATTTTGTCAAGACAAATATATTTACATTTATAATCTATAGTTATTGTCACTTTATAAAGATTAGTAAAAACCCTCTTGGTGAAGTAGCTTAATCTCACACTGAAAAAAATATATAATAATTTTAATAAATCCCTCAGCAATAAATTATTATTAAAAAATAATAATTGGCACCCTTGGAAATTATTGTTGACACAATGTAACTGAAGCATCCCATTGAAACATCACTTAAAATGTACAAGATTAAGTTAATTGGAGTGTATAAGAAATTTCAAACTGTAAGAGAACAAACAAGTTGAATGAGGTATAAGTGTAATGAGCATCATAAATCAGGGAATGGTTATAAGATTTGCCTAAAAAAAAAACATTTCTTATGTTAGTGAACACACAATTAATGTTGTCACAGGGCAGCTTTATAGAAATTTGAGATTAAGCACCCAGTAAAAAAGCCAGAGGTGGCAGTTGCAAGGAAAAACACCTTCAGAGCAGGAGGAAGAAACCTTAAGGAATCAAATTTGAAAGGTGGGGGATCCATTCTCCATTCTTGGGCTGACACCAGATAGTGAAGCCAAAACAAGAGAAGTAATACGTTGAGTTAATGTAAGGGGTGAATTGGGAACATGTAGAAATTAATGGTGATTTAATGATTAGGTTTGCCCCTGTAACCTGGAGGTCTTAAGGTATACATCCTGGTCTAGGAATAAGTACCACTGTAGTAACCGTGAGCAAAATATTGTCCGTAAGCACCGATCCCCGGGCGCTGCCCACTGCCTCTACATGGATGGATCAAATGCAGAGGTTGCATTTGGTTGCTGTGCACTTTGTGCTGTGGTGTGATTACAATGACATTCTCTCACTTTAATAATTTATGTTATGAAAGTTATGAAAAAGATGAAGGTTACCTATTGTTATACAGATGTTAGAAAACAACTATTAATATAGAACAGTTTTCTATCACGTGTAAATGAAAGTCTAAAAGATGGCGAAAAAAATTGAATGCATAACGAATAAAAAAGATGCAAGGTTTGTCATGACAGAAATTAAATATAAAAGATTTTCCAAACTTTTAAAAAACCACACAAGTACCCTGTTGTTGGCTATGCTTGTCTGCAGACTACCTTATGTCCTCACAACCTAACTAAACAATGGCAAAGAAGAAAGAAATTAGAGCTCATTTCAGAACAACAGCTTGAGGCATACATCTCTACCTAATCCCTGATGCTTCTTTTCTCCATTTCATACTTCAAGAAATTCCCAAATACCCCCTCAGCAATGGAGCACACTGCCCAGAATACTGCCTACATCTCTCTCCTGTCTTCTGGCCAAGAGTTTCTGTACCTCTTTGATGGAAGTCCTGCGGGGGCATGGCAGTCACTCAAAACCAAAGTGCCATAGAACCTCTCTTGAATATCACAAACCCATTACGAGTGGGTTCATTTTAGGTCCTTTCCCAAAATGAGACTATTAGGCTCACCATTGACTGCCAAAGAGACTGCATTATGGCAATATTGCAAATCTTCCTGCCTTATGCTGTTTCGTAGCAACTGGCAGAGTCCTGATTGCTTGTTAAGAGATTGAAGGCTAGCCATCTCCCTGCTTTCTGCTTGCCAGGGGCCAAGCGCTCCCATTGGGTAAAGGAAGAGTGATAATGAATTTCTCTCAGCACACAATCCAAGGAAGTGGTCAGGGTAAAAGCTATAAATTATTTAAATGGCAAAACAAAAGGTTAATCTGGGCGTGTGTATGTACGGGGGCATTTCGAGTTGAAAGTGGGACTGGAGAATATGCATATGTAATCTGTGTCTCTCTGGCTTACTCAAAAATGCATCAGCCCCTCAAAAACCATCTGAATAAGAGACACATGCAGATTTACTCAATCGCTTATATACAGATTATAGGCTGAATAATTGTGAGGAAGCTGGAGCTTGTAAAATATTGAACTATTATTTGATTTGTCAGACATGCAACCCACTTTTGCTATGTGGAAATTATTGTGATCTTTATTTCATCTATCCACAGCTTAATAAATCCCAGCAAGATGTATTTGTAGTATTAGCCTGTGGAAGGCTCATCTATTTATGTGGCATGTGTTGAAATATTGAATATTGATTATACTTCAGAAAAGGTAGCATTTATCTGGGAAGCAGTCACAGCACACATTTTCCTCTGCTCTGCCTATAGAGCTGTATTGTTTGCTTCCATTTATCTTTTTAAGGTAGCGTATGTTTATTTAAGGTATGTGCTACATAAGCAGAAGTACCTTGCTTGGCTCTCACCTGTTCAGATTGGGGAGATTGTTGAGAGGGGAATAAGAATTTAATTAGACACATGGAGACAGAGGTATCTGATATACTGCTGAGATCTGGATGAATAGTTTGGGATTCTCATATAAAAAAGAAAAAAAAACAACAAATGCAAAAAAAAAGTAAAAAAAATAAAGATGAAGAACAACAAAAGATAATGATAATATCCATAGAGCATTTTTAATTTCCTCTTCCAATTCCCATCATGCCACTAGACATCACTAGGTTTCTGTGGAGAAGAAAGAATTCTATTTCATCTGTGCCAAGCGTCTTGCATTTTTGTGACAGAGTGTTTAAAAAGGACAGTGCAGGATTTACGCATAAAAAGTAATTAACTGACACATGCTGTTGCCTGTCAAGCCAATAAATGTCACCCAGCGCCATGTCGAGAGGTGAGGCAGTGACATTTCTGCCAGCAGCTTAGAAAGTGCCTATGTGAAAAGAAGTGAGAAAATGATTGTCATCACCATTGTTGTCATTTGACTGAACAGTCACCATATTAAATTCTCAAGTGTATTCTTGAAACACTCATATCTACATTACATCTGTCTTGCACTTTCCTCCCTTCTTTTGACTTTACACATTAAAGTAATGGTGAGTAAAGATTAGACTCTCCTGGGTTGATGATAGGCTCCATAACCTTAAGTGTACATTGATATACTTACTAAATGTTTTCATACCGACAGTTCTGTACATATAACATATGCCTATGATTAAAGCTAATGTTCCTGGCACATACACAAGTATAAAAACAAATGATCAATATATACATCACTAGCTCCTATTAATAAGCCATGTTAGCATTTTTTATCTACACATGTTGGCAGTTTAGTTTCCATAAGGCCATTTGGAGTGGTACACGCACGCACATGCACATGCACACCGTTTTCTGCAACAGGACACAGCCATCCTAACCAGTTGGGGTGCTCAGGGGTTCACTCATATCATACTGAAATGCAGGTGTGTGGGGGTCATTTTTATGAGGAGACAGAAGAAAGCACTATTTGCTCTAGTCATTATCTAAAGGCCTCACATCTCAGTGCTGAATATATTTAGTCATCATTCATGGTGCACAGAGATATTTCAGTTACATTTCTGTAAAGGCAGTGGGTGTTTTACCTATTTTCTGTCATTGTGTGTTTTATAAGATGACAGTAATATTAAAAAATTCTGATTTCTGCAAAATGGCTCAAGTAATCTACAAACCCCATTTGGAAAAAGTTGGAATGTTTTCCAAAGTGCCATAAAAAAACAATAATCTGTGATTATGTTAATTAACCTTAATTTAACAAATGTACAAAAAATGTTCAATAATTGTAATGACCAACTTAATTGTATTTTGTAAATATAGACACATATTTAGAATTTGATGGATGCAACTCATTGAATAAAAGTTGGCACAGAATTAAACATGATTGAAAGTTGCGTTGAATATTCAATTAACACTAGTCTGGAAGACTTCACATTAAGCAGGCTAACAGGTAGCAGATAAGGTATCTGCTACCAATTGGCTGTAAAAAAAGCCTCCATCAAAGGCTCAGTCTTTGAAAGCAAGAATGAGCCATGGTTCACCCCTTTTGGGTGAACATTTGAGAGAGAAATCAGTTCAAAAGGAACGTTTCTCAACACAAGATTGCAGAGAATTTTTTAGGTCTTTCAATGTATACAGTGCATAATATTGTGAATTTATTCAGAAAATTCAGAGACAACTTAGTGTGTTAAGGGCAAGGTTGAAAACCACTGTTGAATGTATGTGATCTGAATGTAATTCCTCTGAGTTCAAGACAGAAAAACTGTAGAATTGTGAGCTGTGTTCACTTTTGGAAAAACAGGTGTTGAGTACTCAGTGCCAAAGATGAAAATGACTATCCAGATTGTTATCAGTTAAAGGTGCAAAAGTCTGCATCTGTGATGGTATAGGGGCACATCAGTGCCAATGGTATGGGGGGTGAGTTCTAAATATGTAAAAGTACCACTGACTGAGGCATATATTAGGATTATTAGGTCATGCTTATTTCAGCAGGACAATGCCAGACCACACTCTGCACAGGCTACAACAGCATGTCTTCTTGACTGGTCTGCTGCCATTTTAGATCGGCAGTCTCTCAATGAAAATGTATGGCACATAATAGTGGCCATGGACTGTTGAGCAGCAAAACTCTCATATCAAGCTAGAATGGAAAAATTGTCCAATTGCAAAACACATACAATTTGGATTGTCAGTTCCAAAACAAATAAAATGTGTAATTAAAAGTAAATTGTAAAAAGTTCTTTTATCTGAACAACAACAATAACAACTATAAATGCTTTAAATGCCACTTATGTGAAACCTACTGGTATACAATATGAAATAATCTGTCCATACATGTTGCGAAATCAAAGGTTTATCATCCCCAATTTATATTATGTTCATTAGTAAAGTTTCTGCCCTTTGCTGACCTCTAATAATAACAGAATACTAATATATACAAGTTCTTTATTTCTAATGTAGGATACAGGTCTAGCTTTGACTTTTACATGGGTAAAAATAATGAAGTGCATGTCTGCTTCAAATGAGACAGCAAAAGCTAATTGTGATCAAATCACTTTGATGTTCTTTGGGCTAAACAAGTGCATTACTTTTTGATAAGAAACCAAAGGCCAGATGCAGACTTCACAGAATGTGAGAGAACAAAGTGCTGGCTATATCGGACATGTCAAACATGTTAGAAAGGATGATATTCTAGAACGTTTAATTTCAACATGCTTATTTTCAGCAGTAAGAGTTGCACATCATTTTAATTAAGTAAATGCCACTGGGGTTCATTTTGATGTCATAAAAAAAAATTATTTGAAGTTAATATTTAATTAATTCTGTAAACACAGATCCTGTGGACTGATAAAGTTAAATTGAATGAGTAAATGTATGTTTGGAGAAAAAAGGGGCAGGTATTTTAATAGTGTTTTATTGTTTTTAGAATCCTGCCAGTAGTATTTACAGTAACCAGACAGTGTATTGAAAAGTGTCCATTTCAATATAACCATCTACTTAATAGATGGATGCATACTTTGGCCGAGTTGTACTTGATTGGTTTGACAAATTCTCAATATACTCAAGGCAGCTTATTGTATAACACAGAAATATGAATTTAACTATATATAATATAAAATATAATATATGTATTTTAAATCACACAATAGCATAGTAATCCAAATGTGAATGGCAATGTTACTAAGAGATTTTTTTTGTTTAATTTCTAAATAGTATTTTCTTGCATCCTCAAATCAAACCCTTTCAATGTAAGGTTCTGAAACATGAATGTTTCCTAAATGAGTATAGACTCTTGAGTGAAGCTTTGTCTTTTTTGCCACATACGTATGTAGTTCCAACTACAGAAAATTTTATTAATAAAGGTTTTTAAATAAAAACAAGGTGGTTTTATGGTGCCATGGAAACATTTGAGAAGCCCTGGTAAAAAAAGTTTGATCATTGTGAATACTTAAATGAGTAGAAAATGTAAAATAAACACTATTCTTTACAGTTTTGTATATTTGTGTATTTTTTTGATTTGTACAAATTTGGAGTGAAAAAAAGATCCATTCAGAAGTTTGAGCAGTCCAAAAGAATCAAGCTCTCAGATCACTTTTACCAAGGTCTCAAACCTTAATTAGCTTGTTAGGGCAATGGCTTGTTTTTAAAAGTGAAAATGACTATTTGTCATTGTGAACACACTCAAGCACCACAACAAAATGTGACCTCTGCATTTAACCCATC
>JBBPDA010000009.1:16858475-16884593 GCA_037974385.1 Arnoldichthys spilopterus
TTATTTTTGTGACCATTTTGAGTTTTTCTTTCATTGACTGAAGGGTACCAACAATTTTGTCCATGTGTGTATATATACATACATACATACATACATATATATATATATATATTATTTTTTGCTTTCTCATCAGGATTTTGAAAAGCCACACACATGTTTCTCAACATAAATTCCCAGCATTGATTAGGGACAAGATGGACATTCACATATCCTCTCATATGTAGCCATTAATGGTTTTTAAATGCCCATAATCAACTTATTCTTGCCCTACGTATTCTTCTGGCAAAACCTGCATGTGAAAACATGCTCACTGTATGTATATAAGAGTTGTTTCAGTCATTACTCTACCCAGTGATCTGTAAACATAAACAAAAGCATGTTCAATGATGCAGTCAACTTAAAGTGTGGTGTAAATAGTCAAAGGTACTTTAACTGGATTCAGTCATGAACAAACATTTATTTAAAAGTCACATTACTGATTAATTCAGCGCAGCCTATCCTTTCCACTAGCTGTCATCTGTCATTCTCTCCCAAAATTTGTGTACAGAAGCTTTGACTTTGAACAGAGGAAAGTTAAGTGTGTTTGAAACAGGATTATCCACACAGGACAGACTGATTTTTGGAAAGAAGCAGTAAGGCACACTATGGTGATGACATAAGGTGAGAAAAGGGTCATTTTCAAATGCAATGCAAATGAGTGTCCACATTACAGAAGAACAATCACTGCGCCGCGAGTCCATGAAAATCTGGTAAAAATGCCTATATTGTGATATCTTTACTTAATGGGGAAACTGGGCTCTTCTACATTTTACTTAACTACAACCAGTCTTCTGTCAGAACAGTTTAAACAAAAGAGGGTTTCACTGTATACCACAATTCAATTTTATATAATTGTGTTTGTTCTAATTTGAACAGAAGCTCACACAAAACTTAGTAACAGAGTAGGTCTAAATTGTATAAGCAAGAGTGAAATGAAACAAAAGCCCACATTGAAAATCATACTTAACTGGGGCCTAGTCCTTGAATAAAAAACGTTTTCAGTGGAAAGTCCAAACCCAGCCATAAAGAGTCTATTTAAAATGCTCACCGTAATGAACCAATAGGAATCAGGCCGGAAGATCCAGCGAGACATAAAGCTCATTTGACTGGCTGGTGCCAGCACATGGAGGTGCAGATGTACAACGGAGTGGAATGGAGGCCAGTGGAACCCAAACCTATCACATAGATTACGCGTGTTACTCTTAGAAAAAGCAGACACTTACTTTAAACAGTGGATCCAATTGTGTAAAATAAGAACTCAGTATTTAACTGAACTCATACTACCTGACATCCTTTAAATCTGTTATGTTGTTCTTCTGAAGAATGGACTTCCCCGTTTCCACCAGTTTCTCCACTAACAAAAACAGTTAAAAGAGTTTGCAACTGAAAAGATCAGATTGTGCTTTTATGCAGTAATATTCTTAATAATTAGTTAAATTTGATACTACACTAGTACATCCAGAATATGTGCTGTCTAGAAAAGAGATCATGTATTTCAGTTAGTATTGTGCTTTTACCTAGTGGAATATGTTCTTTACTAAGTGATTTACAATTCCCCACATGTTTTCTTGGCACAACTAGATAGTGATGAGGGGCTCCAGGTTTTATGTCCTTGAAACATGATATGTCTTCATCCTGAAACAAAGAGGATCCTCATTAGTAGCAATGGAAATAGGCACAGACATGTGTATTCATTTCCTGTGCAGTAAAAATGCCCTTTGATACAGTCAGTTAGACATTTGTGTTTACATTTATGTTTCTGCTCAGGTCTTATTCCAAGTCTTCAATGGACCAAGTGATTCAGGACAATCGCCTAGCTAAATGTAAATAGCTGACCTCTGCCCAAACACTTTTATATCGACAAATTTAAGAAGAAATTAGCAAATACTACTGTTTATATGTCAGCTACTGAAGTTACACGCCTAATGTTGCAGTAAGCTATATGAATTCTGTATACATTTTCAACAAACGTGTGCAGCTGAAGGTAACTGTGTGATAACTGCTAACTGTGTCTTGGATCTGGCAGAGCTGCTAGAGTATATAGGTACAGTGTGTTAGTAAGAGCTGAATGGATAAGGCTGTAACAGAACGAGCTGTGCCTGACTGGCTACATAACACAGGTACACACTCCTCGCTGGCTTCACGTGTAAATCACACACATTCCCGCTCTCCATCTACAACACACTTAACTTACGCAGTGCAAGAGCTCAGTATCAATCTCCTTATTCGCAATTTTGCAGAAAATGCACTTTTTGTCGTAACTATCATTTGCTTCCTTCCCGACAGGCTCTCCTGTCTGTGCGCCGCTGTCAGTGCTTGCCATCTTCAAAGTTGTGTGAAGCTCGCTCTAATGACGTCATTCAGAAATGGCGCCTAATGACTTTCAAGATATAAGTCCTGACTACAGAGGCAGGTAGTAAGTCTGAAAACACCCAACATATTTTACATTTTTACACCCTTATTATTCTAGTTCACTCTTATTTAATTCGTTATCTCTTTTCATATTTAAAAGCTATTATTTTATTATTATTATTATTATTATTATTATTATTATTATTATTATTATTATTATTATTTCTTACAGATTTAATAATATAAATTCACTCAGTGGTACAGGACACTACCTGCATGTATCTAATGAACGAATGAATACATTGGCATACAGTTCCTGTAGGCCAATATAATGGAAATTGATATGTGCACACACACACACACACACACACACACACACACACACACACACACAAAATTCCATTTTTTTTGGAAATGGGGATTTTTTTTTATAATAAAAAAGAGAAAATTGCTCATATACAAAGCTTAGTGAATAATATTGCTACAAACTAATGATCTTTGAACTGCTACATAAAGGACCTGAATGCTCATTCACTGATTCTAGAGAGAGCCAGTGACTTAACTGAAAAGTCAAATAAAGTTTTTTATTCAGTAGGTATAACCATGGTTGTTTATTTCTAGATAAATATAAATCAGAGTTATATTAATTATATTCATATTAATACATATTAAATATAGTAATTATTATAATAGGGGTGTCATGGTGGTGCAATGGTCAGCTCTGTCACTACACAGGAAGAAAGTCCTGGGTTCTGTCCCTGGGTCATCTACTGGTGGCTTTCTGTGAAAAGTTTGCAAGCTTTCCCTGTGTTCGTGTGGGTTTCCTCCAGGTGCTCCAGTTTCCTCCCACTGTCCAATGGCTTGGCTAAATTGCCTGTAGGTGTGAGTGTATGTGTAAATGGTTGTTGGTCTCCATGTTGCCATGCGACAAGTTGGCCTCCTGTCCTGGGTAAACCCCACCTTGAGCCCATAACAGACATCCCAACCTGCAAAAACTCATTTAAGGAACCCCCCAACTCTCTGTCAGTCCTTCCCCCCAATCCCCAACCCCTTTTGCTCTCGATCTGTCCACCCCTGGCACCCTAGACATCCCAGCCTGCAAAAACTCATTTCAGGAAGGTCTCTTCCCCACCCCACATTCTCTGTTGCTCAAACACCCCATCCCCCCACTCCCCCACCCCCTTCCGGGAGACTTGGGGATGTAGTCATGGGGATTGGCTCCATCTTCCCCAAAACAGAAGAAGCTGTTTGGAAAATGACTGAATTATTATATTTATATTTTGGGAATATATTGGAAATGGAATTATTGAATAATGTGCAGACTTGAATGAATGTGAAACACAGTTGAAATGATAAAGAACCTTTATGGCGTAAACATTCTGCCTTGCACACTTCTTGATGCTCAGAGCTCAGTGCATTTTTGCTAGTCTGCCTCTGACGCTGATCCACAGGAAGATAGACAGCAGGACTGCCTCCATGTCAGAGATCAGGTTCTCATTATTGAGTTCATGTTTCCCTTTTTATTGTGCTACTCCTGAATCTTTTTTAATGAAGGTTGAGTTGGGAGGGAATTATTTACTGCCTGCGAGTGAGTGTCCTCATCAAATATGTGGATTCAACTTGTGGATCTTAATGGGGTGGAGCAGATCATATATCTTGCAGGTGATCAAAAGGTTCTTCAAAGCACAGATATTTTAGGTTTATTAGACCAGTGTTCATTTCTGCCAGACCAATGAGACTTCATGTTATGATCCTGATCTCATTAGAAGGCATTGTGTCTGCATTTCCTAGAGAATTACATTTTCACTCCTGTTTCTGCTAAACTCATTTGTAAACAAAATGTCAGAGATGTCCTTTTATATTATTTTTACATTAATTTCTTTTTTTTTGACTAGTAACATGCTAACCATGCAATGTCTTGCGAGTAGTGTCTTATAACTTTGGTTTAACATGTTGAGATACACTGTATGTCCAAAAGTATCCTGATGCACCTTCTAATTAATACACAGCTTTTATAACCTTTTATAGATCCCCTTCTAACACATCAGTGTCATCAGAGCAAGGCTAAGGTGGGAAAATTATATTGTATCAACAAAAAATTACAAAAGCTGTTCCGATATTGCATATCTGTGAGGGGCAAAAGTATGTGACGCTTTTGAATTAGCAGTTAATATGAAGGTGAGATTAGAGTCAGGTGTTTTCAGTCAGTGGTATGACAATCAGGGTCATCATGAGTAGGCACCCTTTTATATCTAAGGAATGATTTATGAGTGTGCTTTTCAAACACATGTTCGTGGAAGTGTATCAATGGCACAAACAAAGATTATTGATGACTTTAGAAAACAGTTCTTGATGCTCGTCTTGCTGGAAAAATTTAGATTCCTCCAATCCATAGTTAAACATCACTGTTAATGCATTCAGATATGTCTGATCCTTTTTTTCTTCATTAAAACAAGTGATAGTTGGATTTTCTGTAATTAGGTTTATTATTCCAAATGACAGGGCAGTGCAGTGGTTAGCGCTGTCGCCTCACAGCAAAAAGATCCTGGGTTTGATCCCCGGGTCGGCCACGGGTGCCTTTCTGTGCGGAGTTTGCAAGCTCTCCCCGTGTTCGTGTGGGTTTCCTCCCACTGTCCAAAGGCTGCAGTAGGTTGATCGAATACTCTAAACTTGCCCATAGGTGTGAATGTGTGTATAAGTGGTTGTCTGTCTGCGTGTTGCCCTACGATGGGTTGGCCTCCTGTCCTGGGTGTACCCTGCCCTGGACCCACAGTTGGCTGGGATTGGCTCCAGTTTCCCCGTGACCTGGAAACAGAAGAAGCAGTTTAGAAAATAGATGGATGAATGGATTCCAAATGACAGTTATGGTGTATTATAGTATAGTGCAGCACTTTGACCATGTCAGCTCACGAGATTCTTTACAATGTCTTCTTCTGAAGACACAATGATTAATTCTCTTTCTTTCTTTATTTCTTTCTCTCTCTCTCTCTCTCTCTCTCTCTCTCTCTCTCTCTCTCTCTCTCTCTCTCTCTCTCTCTCTTTCTTCCTTTCTCTCTCTCTCTTTCTTTCTCTCTTTCTCTCTCTCTCTCTCTCTCTCTCTCTCTCTCTCTCTCTTTTAGCGGTGTGAAGACCTGTGAGCATGGCCTCTGCTCTGCTGTCTCTCCCCTACTGTTCAGTGAACTTATTTCTCCTTTCAGGCAGTTAAGTCTTGAGTCTCAATATGTGCAATAGCAGCACAGAAAACTGTTCAAGAGTGGGCTTATAAGTCCATGCTTGTACAGAATTAAAGCACAGTTTTAATTTCTGGTCTATAAAGCATGAACTATGCACTTGAGATAGAGTAGAATACTAACACCAATACTACTACTACTACTATTAATAATAATAATAATAATAATAATAATAATAATAATAATAATAATAATAATAATACCCAAATTCCAAAAATAGGATGCTATGTAAAATGTAAATAAACATAGAATGCAATAATTTTACTCCACATTTTACTCACAATATAACACAGAAAGCATCAAGTGTTTAAAGTTTTTTCTTTTTAAGAAAAAAAGAGGTCCTTTTAAATTTGATGGCAGCAACAAATCTCAAAAAACTGGAACAGGGCCATGTTTACTATCGTGTAGCATCCCCTCTTTTCTTAACAGCAGTCGGTAAGCATCTGGGAACTGGGAGAGCAATGTTGTCCCATTCTTGTCTGATACAGGATTCTAGATGCTCAGTAGTCCTGGTTCTTTGTTGTATTTTTCATTTTATGATGTGCTAAATGTTTTCAGTTGGTGAAAGGTCTGAACTGCAGGAAGGTCAGTTCAGTGCTTAGACTCTTCTACTACAAAGCCATGCTGTTGTGATAGATGCAGTATATGGTTTAACATTGTCCAATTCCAAAGGCACTAATGCACTTCCATACCATCAGTGATGCAAGCTTATGAACTTAACACTGAAAACAAGCCAGATTATCTATCTCCTCTTTACTCTAGAGGTTCATCTCTTCTTTAGTCTGAAGGACATGGCATCCATGTTTTCCAAAAAGAATTTAAAATTTAGATTTTTCTGTCCACAGAAGCTTTGAACACTTTGCTTCAGTCCATTTTAAATTAGATTTGGCCCAAAGAACATTGTTATGTTTCTGGATCCTGTTCAAATATGGCTTATTTTTTTGCATAACAGAGATTTAACATGCATTTGTGAAGAGCACAGTGAACTGTGTTCACAGACAAAGATGTCTGAAAGTGTTCCTGAGCCCATGCAGTGATTTCCCTGACAAAATCATGCCTATTTTTAACACAGTGCTGTTCAAGGGCTCAAAGATCACAGACATCCAATACTGATTTTTGGCTTTGCGCACAGAGAATTGTGTCATTGTGTATCATGTGATGATATTATGTACTATTGATGATGAAATATCAAAGGTCTTCACAATTTTACATAAAGAAACATTATTTTGAAATTGTTCCACAATTTGTACATGCTGTTTTGTGCAGATTAGTGAAACTCTGCCCATCCTTACTTCTGAAAGACTCATCTTCTCTTAGATGCTCTCCAATCATGATACTGACCTGTTGCCAAGTAACCTAATTAGTTGCAAAATGCTCCTCCAGCTGTTCTTTTTTAGTACCACTTATTATTATAGGCTTTTGTTGCCCCTTTTTTTCAGAGGTGTTTCTGGTATCAAATTCAAAATGAGCTAACAGATTTTATTTAAGTGTAATATATCTCACTTTCAACATTTGATATGTATTTATGGGTTTATGAGAATTGCAAATCATTGCATTGTGATTTTATTTACATTTCACACAGTGTACCAACTTTTTTGGAATTGGGGTTGTAATAAATAATTTTTATTTATAGTGCCTTTCTTAAGCCCAAGGTCACTGTATATCTGTGGATATACCAACCATTTCAGGCAAACAGGGAAAATGAGAGCCAGAGATGGGATATTTTACATCACAAAGTGCTGCAAAAGTGTCTGAAGAAATCTACAACTTTAGTAATATCACTTCTGCACATTCTGAATTCAGTTAGATGGTGATTGAGCAGGAGCACTCAAAGAGTTAAAGTTGGGCAGTCAAGAGAAGCAGAGTGGATAAGTAGGTGCCAACATCATCTTCTAAACTGTGTTTAGCAGGTCAGTCTACCAATTAATCCTGTGCACTCCAGTTTGTTAGTACACACATTTAGCACAGTGTAATGTATGCAAATTATGTCATTAAAATGCATGTCCATGTTTAGCTTCTAAATTAAGTGCTCATTTGCACTACTGGCACTCACAACAATCCAGAGATTCATTACAACAAATTACAAAAATAATCATGACTAGAAACATCAAATTTACCCTCCTTGTTCATTCTCTCCTATTTACTCAAAGAATATGAAAATAATTTACATGCCAATCAGCAATTTGCAGGCACAATATAGGCGGTCATAAGCTTGCCAGAGCTATTATGCTAATTGTTGTTTTGCTGCTCCATACAATAAATCATGACCCAAAACTTGCTGGTATGCAATTATAGCCTGCTATGGTGGTGTAATTATAAGGCTGCAAAAAAAGAAAAATAACAATGCCATGCGCTCTAGGTATAAATACTATATACTGTTGTGAGAGAAATGTTCAGAATAATCAGAACATTCCCCACGCTGCCCATTTTTAAATGACTCATGACATAAAATCAGCATGGCCGCTGTGAAATTTCAGTGTTTCTGTCCCGAAGTGGTTGTTGAATTATTCATAAGTCACAGACGTTGTAAATAGATCCTACTGATTAAAACAGGAAAAGGGAGGAAAAAAAGCAGGAGTAAAAAAACACACCCAGGGATCTCAAGAGAAAAGGCAACATGGCATGGAAATAGTATGTTTCTTCAATCATTTTCTGACTTAATTCTGGCCTCCTGCTATTCAAGATTCCTGCTGTGATCAGCACTGTTGTCACTGGTTAAGGTCGCAAATCATGAATGTGATGCATTTCTTGCGTGCTGGTAAAAACATGTGCTGTGCAGTATCCCACTTTGCACACCCTAAAGGCTGCTCCAGTGCATTTCTGTTTGTGCATGCCTGTGTGAGCATTTAATAAGGTGTAATTAGAGTTTCTGATTAGAGATGACAGTCTCCAAAAGAGCATCCCCATCTCAGCCAATCAGTTAAATTGGCCCTGTACTTATATGAACCTAAAATAAAGCAAGAATGAGCGAAACAGTGACATTATTTCCAACCCACAAAGCAGACATTGGGGTAATATTGTAAAATAGCAGGAATTTGTGTAACATGTATCAGTTTATTGTCCTAATTATTTTTAAGATCACTGGTCTTCTCAAATTTAATCCAAGGTGTAGCAACCAGAAGTGCAGGCAGGGCAGTCATACTTGGTCTCATAGAGTGGGTGTGGCCTGTGATGATGAGAGCTCTTAGCATCATGATACCTTTTTTCTTCACTTATGCAACTGTATACCCCTGACTCATGGGTGGCTACAGTAATCAATATACTTCAACCATTATCCTGCATATGGATGCCAACATAAGACAGGAATGGGGAGTTAACAAGCAAAAAAATATTATTTATTGTTTGAAAGCTTTTGTACTGTGGGACACTTCTTTTTTGGCAATGCAACCCCTATTATCCTATTATCCTAGTTACGCCACTGTCTCTAATCCAGGAATTGGTCTGGGAGCTAAATGCAGAAAAAAAGTAATCTTTACTTGAAGATGTGACATATGCAATTCCACCAGCAGGAGGCAGTATTAACATACTGAAACAAAGCCTGCTGAACCCTCTGAGAGATTGCTTGCAGTGATGGGTAACAGTGTCCCACAGTGCCTCACACCACATTCGCATTTGTTTTGCTGAAGCTTTGCTACATACATCTTGTGTAATCCTATGGTAATGCAGGTCTGAACAGTAGCCACTACATTAGGCATGTGTTTGAAATAACAATGCAATAAAACCTACATTAGCATGAAAATACAAGAGCAGATCAAGACTGATCCACTGCAGTTTTCATTTCTCAGTGCTGGTGTTCTAACACTGTGGTTTGTTCACCTCTAGCTGTGATTTACACTGAAATGTTCAGCTCCAGCCAATAGAGGGTCTGAACCTTACTGCCAGCATAGCAGCTGTACTGAGCCTCTCTCTCTCACAACACAACCGCCCACTTGCCCAGCTGTCTGTGCCACTCTTTCACTTTCCTCTTCTCCTTCTACACTCTTATAAAAAGGAGCTCATTAGGGGTTCTTTAAAAGCTGGCTTAAAGGTTATATATAGAACCACAGAGAACCTTTTGAGTTTTGTTTTTGTGGTAAATGAGCACATTCTCTATTGCTTCTATGATGATGAAGGTGATGATGATGATGATGATGACAATGATGATGATGATGATTATTATTTTTATTGAAAACATTCTGTATAGGATTTTCTTAAATAATTGTTAAAAGGTAGTTTAATGTAGCAATAGGCATTCTTATTGCAGGTCATCATAGCTCTTTATAGCACTTTACTAGTGTTATCTAGAACCCTTTTTGGTAAAAGCATCTCCAGCTGAATTCCATGTAGCTCACTGTTCATCTCTCTAGTTCTATCGTTCTCTCTAAAGCATTATATTTCTTGCACACAGTACTAATGCATGCACACACACACACACACACACACACACACACACACACACACACACACACACACACACACACACACACACACACAATAATGTAATCTGTTTAAAATGTATAGCAACTAGTTATTGAGTCACCCCAGGGCCATGTACTTTAGGGAGATTAGAGGAAAAGAGTTTTACCACTCCGCTACTCTGTTTTCTGTCAGTATACAATAGACAGCAATTATTAAACCTGTGCAGGTTTCAAGGACACTTTCTGTCAATACAACATCGTTTTCATTTCTGAGCGAGTAATGAACGCTGATGCTAAATAACAGCAGAACTCAGTGTACTTTCATCCTTTTCTAACTGCTTCTGTTCTCTTGTTTAGAAAGTATTTCTATGGTTGTATAAAGAAGTGAATACCACATTGACCTGTAAAGAGCCCACAGCTGAAAACCTTCTCTGACAATGTAAGTACTCAAAAGTGAAGAATGTATTTCTTCACAAGGCAGGCAGATTGCACACACTTACAAAATGTTATAGACAGCAACACTGTATTTCTTTAAACCCTGATAGGAATTGAGACACATACCTGGAGTCTGAATGATTCTCAAACCTAATAAAGACGTTAATGCTGTGTCTTAAAATGGCACTAAGATATTTCCTGATGAGTTAATAAAAGGAAAGATATATGTTAAATAAACCTTTTCTAGACATACAAATACACTAGATTTATCTAAACAAGCACATAAGGATGGTAAATTATTTTCACATAATAAAAAAACCCAAATAAGGAAAAATCTAATTACATTTTTATTGAAATTTTAAATAAAAGAGTGTAATGTAGTACATAAGCACAGTCAGAACAAAAATGATGCAGTGTTTTAACTTAGAAAATTAAATCTATCTGACATGTTGAGTTACTTAACCTTTGAATGATATATATACTTTATGAATTATTATTTATATAATATAAAGCTATATATATTTATATAGATCAGCCATAAGATTAACACCACTGAAAGGTTATTTAATTACAATGGCACCTGACCTGGGGGGTGGGATATATTAGATCATGTGATCTATCGGTTTTTAAACTTGATGTGGTGGAAGCAGGAAAAATGGGTTATGTGTAAGGATCTGAGCCAAGGGCCTAATTGTGATGGCTAGACATCTCAGTCATAGGATCTCAAAAAAGGTAGGTTTTGTGGAGTGTTTCATGTATACAGTAGTAAGTACCTACTCAGTGACCCAAGGAAGCACTACTGGTCCATCACTGACAGGGTCATGGGCATTTTTTCTGCCTACAGAATTTTAGCCCTGTCCATTACAGGCTAATTAGAGGTATCAAGAGTGTTTCTAGTTTGGACAGCTTTTTAAATGAGCCACAATATGTGGCAGAAGAGAGCTCATTTATATATACCAGTAACAGGCATGAAAAGAAAAAACAGACTGTAAAACTAATGGGGATATTGTATAGTTGAAATTCTACACCTGTCAAGATAAACTGAGACACTGTCCTGTTGGGTTTAGGCTTTAATTCAGGTGTTTGGCAAGCAAAATTTTAAGTGAGGTACTTAATTGCCTTTCTTTTCCAGACCACCTTGGCCAATTTGCAAACTTTGCATCAGTGTTCGCTGATAAAGCTACTGGCTTGTAAAATGCTGATCAGACGTTTCTGAAGAGGAGTGTGGATTGTACTATCAACTAGCCTGCACAAACTCAATGCAGTTATTATGCCTTACTCCTCTTGTTGTACAGATAGAGACATTACTGGTGTAGCTGAGTTACATGACTATGCAGTTTGTGCACTTGGTTTTTTAATTTTAGAGGCAGTTTGAGCATTACCAGTGATGCCACCTAGTGGACCTGCACAGGCACATATGATTCATGCTTGCCCTACACATGTGCTAGATTCAAACTGAGGACAATTGGACTATCTTATGCTTAGATTTAAGATAATGCTTTTGTCTGCTCCTGTAAAGTCATCATTTTGGAGATACTTGTATTTGGACAGAAACAATATGCACAGTGATTTGCTGCAGTGAAGTAAACGTTCTATTCACTTACCTGAATTCTCAAGAGTCACAATGCTTGGCAAGAATTTACCAAGCAGTGCTTTATTCCCAGTCAGTTGAAAATAATAAAACCAGTAACTATATTCTGGAGTATTACAGTCCTATACAATGCCGACTCAGATGAAACATATCAGTGCCAAGCCTGGATCACACTTAGAACATCTGGAAGCACATAATGTTTGACACAACTTCAGAGAGAAAGCCTTTTTTCAGACCCCAACTACCTAACCTAAATAGCCTCTGGTGTTTCTGCTTTATGAGTTACCTACATCCAAAACAATGCATTGGGAAGTTCAATAGTGAAGCAGTGAGAACTGAGAAATCCTCTCAGCTCAAATGTTTTCTTTCGAAATAAAGATTAAGAGGATATATTGCAGCCCGTTTTTTCTCTGCCTCCTACTTTCTTTTGGTTCCCCATTCTGTTAATGGCTCTAACAGTTCTGTCTGCACAGGATGGCTGTGAAAATACCTTAATTGTTACAATAACAAGAAACCTGAGGACGTTGAGGAAATCCACTCTATGGGAAACTGATCTTAGGGTAAAATATCTTTGGCATTAAAATGGAGAACAGCTCTCTTGCACTTGAGAGACTGATCCTCTCAGGGGTCTGCAAGGTCTGTCTGAAGGTGTCTGATGCTGCTTTTGACTGTGCCTCTATCTGAAAATACCATACACACTCAAAAACACAGACAGACAGCACAGTGGAACAAGCTTTCTGTGCTGAAAGCTTAAAACAGACTGGCCTGAGGTAAGTATAGACATCTTGTATGGTTGAAATTACTTGTCAACAAATTAAACAATGAACATTTGAAATTAAGTATAGAGCCAGAAAATAACTGGCGATACATCCTTACTCTTTTATGTAATGTATTTCATGTAAAACATTCACAGTGGTCCAAACTAAGCATCTGGGTATAGCCTCTCAGAGTAAAACAGGAGGGGAAGGGGTTGATGCCCTGCTAACTGGACTGTATTTCTGAAATCTGCTGCTTCAGGTGGCTGCGTAATAAACGGCAAGTATGGAGAGCATGAACACTGACTTGTAAAACATCAAAAAAAGGCACAAAACTTAGAGCATACACCTTAAACACATACAGCATTTTTGTGACAACTGTACTTATCAATTTAAGTAATTTTTTCTTTTTTTCATTTTACATACAAAATGTAAAGACTGGAATGAAGGGGGTGGGGGGTTCAGTACTGCTTAGGGCCCTCAAATGCAGACCTGAATGCATTTTTTGGGGTTATTCTTTTAGAAGACTTGCAACATAAAAAAAATAAAATATTCACCTTAGAATCAAAGGTTACTCAGCCTTAAAATATGTGTGTACTGTTTCATTTGTCTAAAAGTAGGTACTCTACTGGACTTGCTGCTGTGAATTACTTTGGTTGGAGGACTGTGCATTGCTATTGTGAGCGAGGGGCATTCCAGGCCCTTCCTTTGTTTTTTCTGAGCCAATTAGTGAGCGTGATAACATCTGGTGTGAGAGGACAATGTGGCTCCGTTCACATACCCTTAGCGTGTGTCTCCCTCTGAAGCACAGAGGGCCAGAACAGGCAAGCTAGGAAATCTGAGCAGGGACAGCATATGGCCTCAGCCACTCTGATACAGCTGAATGACTCTCTCTCTCTTTCTCTCCCTCTCTCTGGCTTTCATGCTCTTGCTCTCTTGCTATGACTATCTCTGCCCCCCATCCCCTCTCTCTCTCTCTCTCTCTCTCTCTCTCTCTCTCTCACACACACACACACACAGACATACACGCACTGTAAGTTGCACAGCCTGACTAAACAGGATTATGGGGAGATCTGAGAAGAGCAGAGAGAAATGATTGAGGACAGTTCTGATCTGATTGAAATACTATTTAGTCTTGTGGATGCACTTGAATATGGGAGTTTTAATGGAACCATATGTGATGCACAGTATTTCTGCATGCAAGCAGTCTAAGGAAACTCTGTATTCCTCCTTTCTCTAGTCAATATGCAGTGTGAATGAACGATCAACATATTGTCATTGTCAGAACAAAACCTTCTGTCTCCATTTTTGCCATTGTTTATTTCCTTACATCATTTGAAAATGCCAGTTGATCAGAACTGATGACAAACTGACTAACAGTGCAAAACTTATTTACAATTTTCTTAATTCACACCAAAAGTCAAATGACAAATTCTTAATAAAAGCATAACATGGTTTGGATGAAATGGCTGGATGAGAGCATTTCAACAATGGAAAAACACAGTGTCACAGCTTGCTGCATAGCTACAGATCAGTAAGAATGCCCATGTGTATGTGACCTACACAATATTAGGCAGGTGTGTTCATGATACGAAATGGGTCTGCATGAGCTATGGATTTGCATGAGCAGAGGTGCCTAAAATGTGCTCAGGTAAGTGAACAGCTTCATCAGGTCAGTAATCTGGAAATCAATCACAAAATAGATACAAAATAAAGGCTTGACTAGCACTGACTGGTGGGCTTCTTTGGTCACCTGTAGCTAAATGAACAAATTGCCCTTTAATAAGTAAACACTGTTAAAGAGTAGAATTAAAAAGTACTGACATTGACATTTTACAATCCTGAGCATATGACATAAGGAAATTCAGAATAATATTAAACCGGTAGAATTTTTAAAGCATTTCACAATTTTTTGCATTGTTGCATGTACTGAACAGAGTGCCTCTGCAATACATCTTTATGCACTAAGCTGACCCAGAGTTTTTCTTTCTTATTCCTTTCTCTTTTTTCTTTTACTTTTCAATATTCACTGTTTCCAAGACAGTGAGAACAGATCATTTAATAGAACCCAGGAATAAACGTAATGGATCACAGTCAATGGTTTGGAACAGAATAAAGTGAAAGGCAATTAACTATCACCCACTGCGATGCAGGTTACTCTAGAGTCAGCACTAATAGTTCATATACCAAGCAGATTAACATTCTAAGGGTTCATTTATGGCAGTAAGACCTTTGTGAACTGTAGGTGGAACAGAGTCTCTCCACTTGACGACTGAAGGTCACATCCTCTCCCTGCTGTTCCAGTAACTTTGGAGCTGGATCGTTCGCTTACCTCGGCAAATGCTAAAAGATAAGTGTGTTCCTGGCTCGGGCAGGCTGTCTGACCATATGGCCACATTCATCATGTATCAACTCTCATTAAAGTAGCCGTCATTAGGTGCTGGGGCTCTGCTGGGTGCAGCTGCCCACACCTGACAGCCTCTCTCTTCTCACCTGGAATCTGCTGCATAACCAGCCTGCCACTCAACTATGCAGAGGCCCCGAATCTACCACACAGGCAGCCTCACGGCCACACACACCGCAACACCAGCCAAAAAGCAGTCACATATTCAGAGTATAAAATCAGTTTTAGTGTAAAGCTAGCCTGTGTTGTTCAAAGTAAAACTTTTATTTCCAACCTGCTAAACTTTGATAAGCTACATCAACACAATCAAAATCAGAAGCAAAACATTTTACACTAGATATTTAATGATGCAATTCTACCTAGCTTATGGATTTTGTAATTGTTCTGTAATGATTGTTCACATCTATCAACAGTTGCTACAAAACAATGTATTTTAAGAAGAAGCATTTTTCTCTAATGGAGTCCATTTATATCTAAAAGTATGTAACAGCAGCACAGGCAAGACCCTTATGGTGTTTTTCCCACCACATAAAGTACAGTTTGTTACAAAATTATTTTGTACAAATAAAGCTCAAGACCTTTTTTAGTCTGGAGTAGTGCAGCACATCCAGTTTTATTGGGTTGTGGATTGGACCAGAATCTAGTGTTCCAGTTTACAAGCTCTGCATTATTAAATTCCCCCATTTAAAATGGTGACATATCAGCCAGTAAGTTAAGCTAACTAGCATGCAAAATAGCTAATTAGCCAAATTAGGTACTTCAGATTGGTTATTATGATGCCTCCCGTGCTCTGTACAAAATGAACTAGAACTCTGAGTTCCTTTCTGGGTCACTCTTGTTTTTGATGCAGTGGAAAGACACATGTTGAGAAAGGAATAAGTTTGTTTCCTTGCTATATTGTGAGAAAAGACTGTGTCAACATGAAACTCCATACAACAAATGTAGATCTGGGGTGAATTCAGTACATGTCCCCAGGCAAGTTGTCTCATGAAGTCTATTTTCCTAAGTTACCTGATGCAACTCTAGATTGAAATGCAGTATTAGTCTAAGCACACGGCTAATCTCAGGAATAGATCATATGTCAGTACTCTGCTTGTTTAGTCTTGTCTGAATTCAGGCCATGCTGTTTATCTCTGCGTGACTCTCATGTGACCTGTCTCGCCCACGCCTCCGCCAGTGTGTGTACTGGACGTGGCAGGGGCAGTGACTTGTCGTGCGGTAAAACTCAACCAAATCAGCCGCAGCTTGCCAGCAGATTACAGTTAGAGTTTCATTGTCATCAGAAGGTTAACATCCATTTCAAATGACTCCTGGCTTTGTAAAAGCCTGAAGGGGGATTTCCCTTTTATACCTTTGTGACAAACTCGCAGCACACTGTATTCCCCAAGCTTTCAGTTTATTCTCTCTCTTACTCACACTCTCTCTAGGGCCTTAAATTGCACAAAATTGCCATGCTATAAGGTTATAGCATATATGCTTGAATAAGGTTTATAAAGTTTCTATATGGTTCACAATGAGTTATTATATGTCCCCATCACTTTGCTTTGAACATGTCTAACATTCAGGAGTGCACACCCTGAAAACATTACTTTATTTACTATTTTTTGCCTCTAAATAATAATAATAATAATAACTGGATGAATCAATTATACATTTTTACTCAACAGTAACCATTAGTAGGGCAGTGGTGGCCTAATGGTTAGGACATTGCCCTTGGGACCTGAAGGTCACAGTCCTGCCCGGGCACCACTTAGGAACCCTTGAGCAAGGTACTGTCCCACTACACTGCTCCCCAGGCACTGTTGATAGCTGCCCAGTGCTCCATGTGCATGTGTGATGGGTTAAATGTACATTTCGTTGTGGTGCTTGAGTGTGTTCACAATGACAAATAGTCAGTTTCACATTATTTTCATAGCCTGAAGCCATCCCAAGTATCAAGTAGATTTCAAGGATTCAGCATACTTGAAAGCTCTTTTTGCTGACCAGACTCTTGTGCTGTGCTTTGTGACACTCACCAGGTTGAAAAGACCCTTAAGTCAGTTCTGAGTAGTCAATGTTGAGCAAGTCACTGGTATTGGCTGTTGCTTCTGTGCTAGTCTGTCTAGCCTATCATATTACCATTTTGCAACACTGCAAAATTTATAGGACTGAAGCAGCTTTTCAATGTTTTATTAATGATTTATATTAAAATGTAGTAAAAAGCACACATCTAAGGAATATACCAGTCAATAAAACCTGCTTTTCATTGTATCTTTTATTGTTGGCCCAAAATCAACTTAGATTTGGAAATTTTTATGAAAATTTTTTTTTGCAATTATATGGTCTCCAAAACTAATATGTCCAATTATGCATCAGATGAAGTTGCTCAACTAAGGTCTGCTCCACTTTCTTTGGCATGCACATACCTCCCTGAGCTTTCCACACTTTATTTGAGCTTTATAACTACTGCCACATGGTATTTCTTCAGCAAGTAACAAACCCTAAACCCAAATAAATTCTAAGGTTTACTTGCAACAGTTAAAAACAGGGGTGCCCAAATCTGGGAATGGAGATATTCCACACTGAAGAGTTTAGATTCAGCACACCTGGCTCTCGTATTCAGACACCCCTGAAGGCATTTATTTCCTTGATCAGGTGTGTTAGATTAGGGTAGGTGCTAAACTGCAGCGTAATAAATCTCCAGAACTTGAGTTGGGCACCCCTGATCAGGAAGTTCCAGTTATTTCCAATTATAACAAAAGCAGTTATCTTTATAGTGCACATTGTAATCTTTCAATTTATAGCACATTCATTTGGAAGAGAAAATATTATTATAATTATTTGATTTAATAAAAGGTTCCTGTTTGGTTAAAGTTACTGCCTATATTCTTGTATGTCATTCTGCATTTTTGCAATGCTTTGTTATTAATTGACATTAAAATAAACAGTTCATAAAAAGTTCATACAGAATGTAAATTGAATGTAAATGGAATTAATTCAACCATGCAATTTATTCTGTAATTATGGGATTACATTTAAATAGTATATCAATATATGACTAAAGCATTTAAGAGTGAAGTAAATGTTTCTAATGATAGAAAACAGGAGCCTATCATATTACCAAGTGCTGCTGCTCACCAAACAAGGGCTGTTCTTCTAATTCAGTCTGCTGTAGTATCATCTCCATTCTCAGCATTACATGTGACTTTGCCTCTGAGCTACACAGAACATGATGTCATTTTACAACATGAGCTAATTGTCTCTGGGACTGGTCTTGGCAGTGTCTGCTGTTCTGTGATCCAGCTAGGGGCCCTGGTGTTCCTTAATGAAGACTTACAAGGGAAGAGATAGCTCATAGCTGTAGGGAGGGTGTGTGGAAGAAACAGAGCCTGCGGCTAAAGCCGGACTGTATTTACCTATTGAAAGTTGTTTGTCCACAGCATTCCCTAAGACACTGCCACAGATATACATTGTTTCTGGAAATAAGAAGATATGTGAGTAGCGCCTGTATGCAATCAGTGATGAATAAAGCCCTGTTTTCATCATGGTACAGCTCCATCTCCTCCATGTCACCTCTGGTAAAGATCTGGTGAGAGATATTATTAGGCTGAATTCAAGGCATTTGCATTTTACGGGTGAATTCACTCAGCCTGCTGGCAAATTATAGGCCCGTTTTGCTGTCGCTGGGATGTTAACAAGAATTATCTTTAAATCGAGTGACTGGTGGCATTTAATGAGTTCGAGCCTGTGTGTGTGCAGGCATGTGTGTATGTGTGCTTGTAGGGGATAATGTGCATCAGCCTGTTCTCTCACTAAGCCGTCATGGACAGTTTAATAGCAATTTAACTGGGATAAACATAAATGTTTGTGGAAGCTGAGGCGTCAACTTGAGAAAGCAAATCGAGAACAATATTGCTGAATAGTTCAAGGACAAACAATTGCTCTGAGGAATTAAACATATCTCTCTCTCCTAAAAGACATTATTTTGCTTGGCATGAAATGTGCTTTTAAAATGCCATCCAAAAATGAGCAGGGTTTTCCAATAAATCACAGAAATAACACATTTCCATTGACTTGTTTTATTCAGGGAATAAATGCATCTTTAGCTATCAGGGTCCAAGTAAACTCCACTTAAATACTTTTAGTTCAGTTTTAATTCACCAGTCCACAAAATGAGCTAAGAGTCTGGTGGCAAGTGAAATTCAATGACACAATAAAGAATTTGTTGGAACTAAAACAGCGAAGAACAGTTTCTTTAAATGTCCTGCAAAACAAGTCATAAAAGGCTGCAATAAAAAAGAAATCACTCCGCTATTGGTTACTCTTTCATTAACATTACTTATAACCTGATGGTAACTGAGTGAAACTGAGCTGGCCATAGTGTTTCAGTGCAATACAGTGACCTGTCAAGTTTGATAAGTGTGTGCTGGGTCAGTGTAACCTTTCTGATTAAAACGCAGCATCTTTCCCACTGGCTCCAGACCATACTGTATAAAAAGGTCTTTCACTTCAAAAGTAAATCTTTTTACCTTGACATTTTGAGTTAATTTTTTAAGACTAGACAGAACAAATATCTATGTCCAAAATGCTGTTAATTTCTTATTTAAAGTTTAAGGAAATAAAAGATTTAAGACAGCCCAGTTACATGCATTTTAAATGTAACCATCATTTTTCATTTACAATGCAACTTTTTGTGTATTGCTTTTCTTGTTTTACTTTCTCTGTGTGTTGTTCCCCCGCCCTACATTCCCTTTCCACTGTAAAATAATAATGACATCATGTAGTTCCTTGTGAACTGAATTCACCCCTGTATTTCCTGTTCATTTGACTCAGTTCACATCACTTCTGCTCCAGGTAAAATGGTTTCATAATTCTTGAGTTTGCTATGGAGTACTCCTCAGTGTTTGATTATTTAAGTGTCTGGCAGTTCCACTAAGCTGAATGAAAACTTTGTAAAAACAATCCAGGTTTGCTATTGCTTGCAAATAACACCACATATACTCTAACCCTATTTTTCTGTAAATACCTGCAGTTGTTGTCTTTGCAATATTTATCCCTCAGCAGCCTACTTTTAATACAGTTCAGGCTTTCCTATAAGCGTGGGGATGGATTGTGAGCTAAATACCCATAATCCATCTGCAAACATTGCACTTAAATCAACTCTTATCCAAAGAAATTTAAAACAGTTGATAAATGTAATGTCATTGGTGAAGGCAGTCCAACAAGAAGTGAGTATGCTGTGGGTAGGTGTTAGTAAAACTAACCTAGCTGTAGCTCAGTGCATTGTGGCTAAAGCAATAGATACAAAACATTATAATAATAAAAATTAGTTAATATCTATAAATCATCATTCTTACTTTCATGGTTTAATTAGTAAATTATTTCAATTAGTGTCCAATGTGAAGTGTTGTTGCTTAATTTTCAATTAATATACATTATTATTCAGGATGACATACAGTTAAAGCTTAAAATAGTCAACATGAATTCAGTTTACCCATGATGCTGGCCCACGCACACAACTGTGAAAAATGTTCACATTCTTTTGAACAAGTGTGCGAGAAAACAGGGGATATCAAGATGCTAAAGGACTGGTAATCAGCCGCAAATCAGTAGCCACCAACTGCAATGGTGGGGAGAACCTAAAAGTGTACTTAGATAGTGGAATTAATCCATAATACTTAATTCAGAGAGATAAAAAATATCAAATAAAATCACTATTGGCTAACACAATTTTCTAATTAGACAACTTGGCTATGTATTATGTTGTTGTGAAATGTTGTTTATCTCATCTTCTGTACTGTTCAGTGCAGATCCTTACATGTTTTTAGTTTAGGAAACATGTACTCCCCCATAACATTAATGTTAATTAATCTTTACTTTAACAAATTTCACATACACTGGAAGTAACAGTCTGAGAGAGGTGTCATAGTGGATTTTTCAGTGAATAGGCAAGTACTAGAGATTTCCTAATATATGCTGTTTGGATGCAGTCAGGTGAAAAAATAAGTACATCACTACAAAACTGTTGTCATGAGTTGGGTTTTGTAGGACGTAAGCGCAAGTATTAAGGTTTTACTTTAAGATTTATTAAATAAACAAAAGAATACTAAGACTGAATATAAACTATGACTAATACAAAACAAAGACTAAGAAAACCAACAGGAATGAGATAAACTGAACGTAATGACTAAACAGAGCTACACAACGGTATGAATACAACAGATATAACAGATAGACAAAACGAGGAACATCTGGGCAGGGGTGGAGATGAGAAACAAGAAACGGAGTGGGGCTAAGGCAAAACATAAACACAAGACATGGGGAAAGAGAGCACATGGGAACCATAACAAACAAGGAACATGGCACAACAAAACATGACAACTGTTGAACACACAAATATATCACCCTTTTTGATACAGCACCTACAAATATAGGTGATGTACTTGAACAAAACTACAAGGTTTCTCTCTTCAGGAAAATATCAACAGACGTAATATTCTTCTGTGGCCTCAGAAGCTAGTATTGCCTCCTTTAGCAGAAATAAAACACCATGCTTCACCAGTTGGTGTGAGGTTCTTCTTTCAAAAATCTTTTCTTGATCTACATCTACATACTGTTACTGTGGCCAACTCTACCTACTTTATTTCAGAATGCTTGGTCCTTGCCTATATGCTCTTTGGAAAAACGTAGTCTTGCTCTGGTCTTGGGCTGAATTTGCTGGTGTGGCCAGTCCTGGAGAAAGTAGCAGTAGTTTGAAATCTACATCACTTTTGGTGATTTTCCTTACAGTGGAAGGGTTTGTTTAAAATAAATAAGAGATCTTTTTAAATTCCTTGCCAGGCTCATAGGCATCCATAACCTCTTTTTAAGCATTAGAGAGATTTACTTTTTTCATATGACTAATCTGCTTTTTGTTTATTTATATTGTGAAAATCACTGAAATGTCAATTTTATGTATCATTGGTTGTAGTAATATAAGCTTTATCTGTAGGCACTGTATCAAAAAGGGTCAAATGTTAGCTTGTTCAAATATGTTAATGTAAAGAATGCGGGTTGATCGGCAGCAAGTGCAGGCAGGACGTGGGGTAAAACGGAATTTATTAAAGAAAACGGAAAACAAGGCTAGGGTATAACAATGTGTAGAATGAACGAGACATGCAACAGAGCTTTACATAATCCAACAGACAACCGACGCTGACTCAGGGAAACACACAAGGTTAAATAGGAAGTTAAAAACGAGAGACAGCTGACTGGGAAGTGATGAGACATGGGACACAGCTGTGAGGCGGGGCTACACAACGAACATGAAGACATGAGCAAAACAGAACATGGACACGTGGAACACAAGGGGCGTGATATGTTACAGTTTAAAAATAGTTTCAATCAGATGTACTTTTACATGATTGTGTTACATTCATTTACTGTTTTGTATGACAGTATGTTTGCTGCACTGCACTGCAGTTTCTTCCGTGTGGGTTGATGATGTTATTCACAGAACTAACACTGGCAATAATTGCAGAAAAATAGAAAATGTGTGAACCACTCCTGAAAACATAAAAAGCATTTATTAGAGTATGGCTAAATAGTCAAACTCCAATAAATGCCTTTTATATTATTTCCTGGACCGCCTCAGACATTTTCTATATATTTATTTTTTATGTTGTTCTGCAATTATTTGCAGCCCAGACACCTTGTATTTTTTGTGCAAGTGAATATTTAGTCTGCTGACCCAGAGTAGCTTTTCTTTGTTTCTTACCTTTCAAATCCTGTTCATATTCGGCAGGATAGGCTGCAAGAAAAAGAACATGACTGAAACAGAAAAACCGACATCTAGAGTTTCCATTGCATTGTCTAGAGAACTGGATCTTGGTCCAGTCATTTAAAAGTACACAGCTCAGAATTAGCCTTAAAGTCTTAAAAACGTTAGCCCGAACTAAAATTCCATTTGAATTTAAAGGTACAATTATGAATAAAAGCATTTTAGCCATAAATGTGCAGATAAAGATTTTATACCATCTTGCTGAAATTTTCAGCAAACAGGACAACAAATATGCAATGCACTCATGAATGTGGAATGCTTTTCCATAGCAATATTTGCTCAAGTCAGTTATTATGTTAGAGAAAAGGACAACAATGACCTGCTAATTACAACAGTGCAGACACTCTGCTTGGTGTGCTCTTTGTCTGCACTCTTGCTGCAGTGGGAGACATTGCGGGGGTGAGTGTGTGTTTAAAGAAGAGGATGCTGTGACCTGTGCCATAATTAAGACTATGCAGACAGAGCTGAAAACACATGGTGACAAATCAGACAAGAATTGTTCTGGAGCTGTTTTAAAATTACATCTTTAGCGGAGCTCTGTGGAGTAGGAAGAAGGAGGGAGAATGCAGGGAGTCCCGAGACCAAAGCTGTGATTAGAGGAAATTAGTTTTGTTTCTATGGACCATCTGGAAAGTCCTCTGCTTGTAGCTCCCTTGCTATCTCCCTCTCTCTTTCTCTTTCCCTCTCCCTAACATGTGCATATGTACGCACACACACATGCACATGCACATACACACACGCACACACAAACACACTCACACAAACACGCACACACACACACACACACACACACACACACACACACACACACATACATACAAGCTAAAGGCTGTTGCATTTGGCCTGGCAAATAAAGCAGGAAGTCTCTCTTTCTCTCTCTCCCTCTCTTTCTCTCTCTCACTCGGTCAGGCTGGAAAATGTGGCAGCAATTGTGTATTATTCTCATTCTGATAATTGTAACATCTGCAGCCATAGTAACATCACAGCTTCTTCTTCTCAGAGATTCTGTGGATGTGCACCGCCTTTCAAAGTTCTGTTAAATCCAGTCTGATCAGACCAAGCTGTTCATCGCTCTGTTCTGTCTTTCCCAGGAACTGAGAGTTACAGCAAAATAGTATGAAAACAGTGTGAAAGAGAGGAAAAGAAAGAAAGAGAAACAAAAAGATGAGGTGAGAGCCTACTAGACAGCCTCATTACTGAGCACTCATTTTGCTGCTCTGTCTTTTCTAATCATGCAGCAGCTTTAGTAATAATAACTCTGCATTTAACCCATCACATGTGCACAAGTGGAGCAGCAGGCAACTATTGACAGCACCCGGGGAGCAGTATAGCGGGATGGTACCTGGGTCGGGACTTGAACCTTTTACAGTGTAACATTACTACAGTGGTGGCCTAGTGGTTAGGACATTTTTATTTGACATTAACGATGTCTGCACCTGAAGGTCTTATGTTATCGACGACATTAACTTATATAAGTTAAGATTGTTATATAGTAGAATTGATAGAACCATGGTCGTACTTCTTTTTATCCATTTTGCATCTCCCTCTGGATTTTGTTTCAGAGTACAGCTGCATTATAGCACCCTTACCATGCTCTCCTTTTCTGTCTGAGTTACTTGAGTTTGTTAATGTCAGATTTCATGAGATTTGTGAACTTTCTGAAAAAAACTAAAGTGGTGAAATTCACCTTGGGTAGATAGTCAGAACCTATTCATCCATTTGCAGATTCAAATTGTTCCCTATTCTGCATTTCTCCTGAAAGAAGAATGTCTTAGACCCAGGAGTGCTAAAATCCTGAAGCATTCAATGAAATTAATTACTGCTGCCCATAAATCCAGCTTTCATTTTGATGTTAATGATGTCATTAAACTTTCCAGCTCATCTTGCTCCAGTGTGAGAAGGATGTGGGCCCTGTGAAAGCCTAAATGAGGACACCCCAGAGGTTCAGAAGAGCAGAGAATGATATGAATCTGGCCAAAAGAGCCTAGATAATATAGTATGCTTGGCAGGCATTATGGAAAACCAACTGATTTCAACTCCTTAAACCATTTATGTCTATTCTCACTGCTTAATGATAATAAAATGTCTTTTTAGCCATCTAAAGCATATTTACCCATATAACCTACTAGTTCCTGTACCCTGTTGGAGTACACCTAAACGTACTAAAGTTACAAATTAACATATTCACTTCATTTACATCCAAGTTACTTTAGCAGACTTACTTTTCCAATGTGTAAAACACCCTGAAACATTGTATATATGTTGTGTTATAGGTGTTTCAATGCTGTTTCAGTTAATCAACATTCATAAATACTTGGTATGTAATGTTAAATACAATTAAATATTACAGTGTAGAAAACATTAAGCAATGCTCGCAGTAAATCACAATTGTTTCCACGTTAAATTCCACGATTATGGAAAGGATTAAGTCAGGGCTTCTCCTAACATGCTTTAATCAAGACTTTAAAAACATTTTGATGCATTCTGTATGTGATCCCTATCTCGTATTGGTTTTATAGTTTATTTTACCTTATTTTAATGATTTTTATTTTATTTTTTTATTTCTATTTTATGCTATTGTATTCATCTTTTAGTTTGTATGTATTGCTTCCGTACAGCATTTTGGTAAACACGTTTGTGTTTTAATAAATTTGCTTTATAAATAAAGGTTATTTACTTTACCTACTTATTTATAGAGCCACAATTTTCCATTCCACCTAAAATGTTTCATTCTGACTGCCACACTATTATAGTGCCATACTATAGGTGAAAGCAAAAACAAGTAAGATTTGTATCATCGCCTGGCCCTTGGTACAACTGTAGAAATTGTTTAAATACTAGAAAGGCATTTTGATTGTTTGACATTATAAGATGTAATCATTTTGACATGAAGCAGAAATCTGATAACCACTGAAAGAAAGTACCTTATTTCAGTCTGGCATTGTTGTGAGATTGCACAACAATGCACAGGGGTACTTCTACAACCCTGAATCAGAAAAAGTTGGGACGGTATGGAAAAAGCAAATAAAAAAGAAAGTATTGATTTCTAAATTTACTTTGACTTGTATTTCATTGCAGACAATATGAACACAAAATATTTCATGTTTTGTCTGGTCA
>JBBPDA010000009.1:16890063-16901144 GCA_037974385.1 Arnoldichthys spilopterus
CTGTGTATATCCTCTGTTGTGTATATATATATATATATATATATATATATATATATATATATATATAATAGGATGTAATTAGATAGAATAGAAGGTAATAGGTTTTTTTCAAAACAAAACAATCTTTTAAAACAAAAAAAGCACTACATTAACATTTTAGTTTACATTATGTTACTTAGGAACCATGCCATCCAATAATCAGTGATTAATCACACTCTATATAAGCCAAATGGAGGCCCATTTCTGCACACTCAGTTTACAAAGACAATGGGATTTATTGTTTTACAAACCCCATTTCCAAAAAATACTGGAATGTTCTCTAGAACTTTGATGGCTGTAACACACTTAACAAAAGATTGGACATTTCACAGAATAATCAAGTAACAATTTTGGACAACTCCACATTAAGCAGGCAAACTGACAGCAGGTGAGGTATCATAATTGGGTATTTAAGTAACATCCATCAAAGGTTCAGTCTTTGCAAGCAGAGATGGGTCATGGCTCACCCCTTTGTGCCAAAATTTGTGAAAGAATTGTAAGTCAGCTTAAAAGGAACATTTCTCAATGCAAGACTGCAGAGAATATGGGTCTTTCAATATCTACGGAACATAATATTATAAAAAGATTCAGAGAATTTAGAGACATTTCAGTGTGCAAAGGGTGGCACTGCCCAAGAAACTGTCATGCTACTGTGTCAAATATAGCCACGTGGCCTCGGAAGGACTTTGGAAAAACTTTCACTTAACACAGTCCTGGGCTGCATCAAGAAATACAACTTGAAACTGTAATACACTAGGAAGCCATACATCAACTCCATGCAGACAACAGTCGGCAACATGTCTATCTGAAAATAAAATCTGGATGAAGCATACCTTTATGCTTAACAATGACAAATCTTTCTTATGGGCTCCAAAGCTACCCTCAGTAATGCTGGTTCTGATACTGTTACTGTTGGTAATGTAGATGCATCCCCATCTTCTCTGGTTCATAATCTGGGTCATCCTTAACTTAACTTTTAATTTAATTTCCACATTAATACTGTTGTTAAACCTCCTTCTTCTTCCACCTGGGCAACATAGCCAAAATGAGATCATGCTGTTCTCAGTCTGCTGCCAAAACTGTTATCAATGCCATCTCTTGCTGCCTGGATTACTGCAGCTTTCTTCTTGCTTGCATTGCTTCCTTTCACAAGTTTCACATGGTCCAGAACTCTCACTAATACATTACACTTTGTGTATGTGCACTTTGCATTTAGAAAAAAGTTCTTCTGTTCACATACAAGGCAGTGGTGGCCTAGTGGTTAAGACACTGCCTTTGGGACCTGAAGGTCGCAGGTTCGAGTCCCGGCCTGGGCACTACTGAGGTACCCTTGAGCATGTACCGTCCCACTACACTGCTCCCCGGGCGCTGTTGGTAGCTGCCTGCTGATGCACGCGTGATGGGTTAAATGCAGAGGTCACATTTTGTTGTGGTGCTTGAGTGTGTTCACAAAGAGTCACTTTCACTTAACAACCTCGCTCCTTACAATCTGTCAGATTGACTTAAGACTTACAAACCTACTTGTGCTCTCGGATCTCCCTCAGCTGGACTGCTCACTATCCTCCTTTTCAAATTTTCCAGCTTTGGTGAGTTTTTTCTCTATTTGCACCTCAACTCTGAAACTCTCTGTATCACATCCAACAGTCTAACTTTCTCTATACACTAAAGAGTGAGAGTGAAAAAACTTTTGGATGCTTCCTTGATTTGTGATTGTTTTACACTTTTTTTTCACATTTGCTATGCTTTAATGATACTTTGATGTAGACCCCACAAACCACAAAAAATGGAGTGTGAAGAATCTTTAAGAAGAAAGTTTATAGAACACCAAAGGCATGGAAAGGCTCTAGGAAAAGCCCTTATATCCATATAAAATCTTTTTACAAATGTTAAATTTCTCTAAATCATAATCAGACTTTTTTTTAGGGTTTTACAGTCAGTTTTTTTCTATGGCACAATGCAAAGAACCCTTCATGATTTATCTGTAATAGCACACACAATCAGATTTGAGAACAAAATAATCTTTCAATTTCTGCTTGCCAGGTCATTGAGTGCATTGTACCCCCAGATCCTGCTTGACTAGCTTCTGTCTCCAGAAGTTCCAAACATCAACACCCTGCCCATTTTCAGTCACAGGACTGAACTTTCAATTACAAACAATTACGTGATTCAACAGGCAATATGAGGGCAGGGCAATGGGCCAAGCAGCATGGTTTTGTGCCTATTGTCCTCCTCTTGCATTACTTTAGCACAAAAGAGTCACTAAAAATTTGTTGAGCACCAAACACATTTCACCAAACACATTGATTGGCTTCAGTGATCTCTGCTGTCTGACATAGACACTCTGGCATTTTCTATTGTCTCAGGATGTCAGGCTTATTAGCTGAATGCAGCTGACTGTCTAACGGAGCAGACCTCCTCCTACTCTTCATCAGCCTGTTCTGCTGGCAAAAGACCTAGGACAGAAACTGACAATTAATACTGTTCTTCCATTTGAGACTGCAACGCCATACTGCAGATTTGCCATTACGCTTTCAGGAGTATTAGATTAAGTGGCCAGAGGTAGCTTTCTCTGCCCCCTCAACTACTCCTGACAACTTCATTCTCTCCATCCATTTTTCAGCCACCACACTCAGCCACCCATTGACAGATAATAGGCCATGGTTCATTTCAGCTGGCTCTGAAACATTTCTGAAAGAATGAAGCATTAAGCATTGCATTGCTGCTCTTCCTATCTGGCTCCAAACAGTGCTTCTTTTAGTGCTTTTATGGATGCATTCATTCTAGCATCGACCCAAAACAGAGTGCACAAAACAGCTGGTACAAATTGTTCCATGACCTGAAAGCTACACCTCATTCTGCAACAGGGGTAAGGTACGCATTGAACTGATAATGCACTTTCCGAATACTGACAGTGTCTACCTGAGGACCAATAGAGTAGTCTACTAAAGAGTCAGAGAGCAGGAATCAAAAAAGGAAGTTTGCATTTTCAAGGGTAGACATAACATGCACTTGAGGAAACCTCTAGGTATGTTTAATGGGGACCAGACCTAAAATAGAGCAAACAAGGATTTGGCATATATCTCTAAGCATTTGTAAAATCTGGAATTTAACACTTTTGGTTTTTCCCATAGACAAGGGAACATTTTTCAAAAATTGTCTCTTTCTAAAATACCTAGAACTTTAAATAAAAATCATATCTAATATTTCTGCTTTAGGCTGAAATTCCCAAGATTCTCAAAACATTCTCCACTGATTAAACCAATATTATAATGTGATGGTAACTGTATTTCCTTTTATACTCTAAAAATAAGCATAAGCCCTGCCCTATCGTTGCTGGTCCAAGCTGTGTATCATTCTGGTCTCTACCCTTTCACAGGTGTTTTGTGCCTTGCATTAGTGTATTTAACCTTTTGTGTCAGTTATTCTCTGTCAGTTCTTCGTTGTCTATGCATTGTTGCCACACTGTTGGTCCTGCATCTACACCCGTTCTTACATCAACCATCACAATATCTTTGCATTTTGCATAACCATGTCATTTTTGTGTTATTTAGTCCCATATATATTCTTAGATTTAGCACTTTAACCTCAACTAATGTGATGTCTCACCAGCAAAGATGTTGCACAAACAAAAGTCATAACCAAAATAACAGATGAAGCAGCATTCAAGACAGCAGAACTATCTTTTTTGCATTGTTAAACAATTGTTTGATGACAAAAGGAAATAGTCCAGATTGAAAAAACTGGGGCTTGTTAATATAGTGCTTGGCCCCTTGTAATCGCTGCTTTATTTTTCATAGTATGACATTTTACCAGTGCTTTAACCACATGCCTATGGTTCTCAGTAGAGCCATATGTTGTATACGCAAATTTATGAGGTATGAAAGGTGTCTAATGTAGTAGAAAAGCTACACCTGTAGCTCTAAATCAGTAAGAAAATCATTTCATTCCTGGATGTGCAAAAGAGCAAGCATTGTAAAGCATTTTTATGTTCACAAGCTCAGTTCACAAGTACAGTGTTTAAGTTTAAAGACAATTTCTGTCAGCAGGTATTTAATATACAGTGTGTCTACCAATGCATTACAATGAATGTATAAATATGTAAACTTTTAATTTGTTTTTAAAGTGTCATTGGTTTTCAAAAGTGGCTCTCTCTCACACACACACAGAGTTGCACACAGACAGATGTGCCCATGTTGGTTGGCAGGTGAACAGTATGAGTAAGGCACACTCAAGGATTCAGGGATAGGGAGTAGTTGATAAAGGGGTGTGTGGATTGGGAAATATCCATGTATGTGAAGCGAGACTGTCCAGCACAGCTGTGTGGATTCATACATTGTAACAATTTGTTATGGGTTTTCCGGTAGCAGCTCATGTAACGCACCTCTCTCTCCCTCTCACACACACATGCGCGCACACACACACACACACACACACACACACACACACACACACACACACACACACACACACACACACACACACACCTTCTTTGTCTTTCTGCTAACACAAAACTTTTCTAGTAAAATCAATTAGTTTTAATAGTTTAACAGTTAAAATTATTTTTTTTAGCTCAGACATATGTTTTTTTGAATACCCTTTATATTATGGTAAAATGTAAAAAAAAAACATTTCTTTCCATTTATTCCACATGTCATTTACAGCAATGGTTCTTGTGAGTTGCACATTTTCACTTTACTGATATGAAACAGCTAAGGATATAAACAATATAAATATGAAGATATAAAACTACATTTATTTAATGAATTGTAGTTTATATCCTCACAATTGAACAATAGTGCAAATGAGCATCGCCATGAACATGAATTCCAGGTTGGCTGGCATATTTGATTATGTTTTATGAAGGGTGAAAAGATAAAGGCTGCAAATGAGGCACTGGAGATTGCTGCTGTTCCATTTAGTCCAGGGCTGCTGGGATGAGCTCAGCTGAGCTGAGAAGAGAAATCACAAGAGACTGCTGTTCAGTTTTTTTTTTTTTTCTCTCTCTCTCTCTCTCTCTTTCTCTCACACACACACACACACACACACATTATAAAAGCATGCCTTCACCTTGATCCAAAATAAATGTAATCTTTTGGTCATATTAAGAACACACACACACACACACACACAAAACCGATTGCATTCCTAATTTAATTTCAAATGCTAAATTTTCTTTTCTATATTTAGGAAAGCACAGTTGTGTCCTTCCAGTGGGGTGACAATATGTGCTTAATTATTATTTTAAAAGAAACAACACTTCAAACACCTCAGTAAATGCTGTGCAGACAAGATCCATTGTGCGTGTTCTTAATGTCAAATGACTACTGATACACTGCTATTTTTTTTAAGTGGAGGTTCTTAAAACTATAAAAAAATTCATTGATGGGTGTTTGCTGGAATCAATAATCCTTCCTGGCACCCACCCACCTTCACAAGGTCATCCTGAACTGGAAACCAGAATGTGTAGAACGTGTAGAATATTCAGCCAGGACATTAATTCATTCATTCATTCGTTCATTTTCTGAGTCACTCAAATTTAGAATCTGATACCTGCAAAACTCTTTAAAAAGTTGGGACAGAGGCACCTTTACTATTGTATTACCTTGCCTTTCCTTTTAATTACACATTTTAATGATTCGAGAACAGGGTGGTGCAGTGGTTAGCGCTGTCGCCTCACAGCAAGAAGGTCCTAGGTATGATACCTGGGTCGGCCACAGGTGCCTTTCTGTGCGGAGTCTACAAGCTCTCCCCGTGTGCACGTGGGTTTCCTCCAGGTGCTCCAGTTTCCTTCCACTGTCCAAAGGCTTGCAGTAGGTTGATTGGATACTCTAAACTTGCTCATAGGTGTAAATGTGTGTATAAGTGGTTGTCTATTTATGTGTTGCCCTGCGATGGGTTGGCCTCCTGTCCTGGGTGTACCCTGCCTTAGACCCACAGTCAGCTGGGATTGGCTCCAGCTTCCCCGCGACCCGGAAACGGAAGAAGCAGTTTAGAAAATGGATGGATGATTTAGGAACAGAGGATAGTAATTTACATTTACAGCATTTAGCAGACGCTCTTATCCAGAGAGACAAACAACATTGCTTTTTAATCAGACAGTGAGGGACTCAGCAGTTGTGATGACAAGAGGAAGTTCATTCCACCACTGGGGAGCCAGGACTGAAAAGAGTCTTGATCTAAATCTTCCTCTTCTTTTGAGCATTGGAGGCTCAAGGTGAGAAGTGATTGTTGCTCGGAGATGACGGAAAGTGACACGTTGCTTGATCATTGCTGATAGGTAAGGAGGCACAGGTCCATTCTTGGCTTTGAAAGCAAGTGCAAGTGTAATTATTGCAGTTTTACAAGTGGAATTTTTGTAAATATTTTTTACATGACTGTATTTATGCTTTTTGTGCCATCTGGTGACCATTCTATCCAGACTTTGATTTGGAACCTACATGTTACAATTTTGCCCAACTTGCCAAGATCTGAAAATAGAAAACATCTCCATGTTTGAATAGTCCAGATGTGTATTAGTGACTTGAAATGTAATATGTACCAATTTATGAGTGCGTTTGAATGTAATTCTGTCTGTGTGTGGGTTTGCATGTACTTGCTGCAGAAGATACTTTTTATCCAGCTGGCAGAGAAGGCTGGGTGTAGTACAAAGGCACAAGTCAAACACCCCCACCCTCCCTCCTTCACTTCTATCCTCCCCTACCGCTCCCCTCCCCTCCACTCCTCAAGCCCTGTGTCACAGTGATGGATTAGGCCCAAATAAACTCATTTGTCTTTCAATTAACGTTAGCACCATAATGTAGTGTGGATTATGAAGTAATCCAGACACTGAGTTGGACAAGAGAGGGAGTAGAGAGGGATTGCACCTATTAAAACATCAGAGCAGAAAGGAACCAACGCCAATGGCACTGCCAACACCACACGTCATCGCCTGCAGTTTCGCGCAACGCTGCCTCTCATTGATTTGAATTTCTTTTATTATTATCATTACTCTGATGAATCTGTTTTGCCGCGGCTGAGTCATACGGTTAGGAGGCTCTGGTGTGTGAGCTTCATCTGTTCTGAGTTAGTGTCCAACACTACGCCCTTGCTAGAGAATATAAAGTTGTGTGTGGTATTTTGTATCTTAAAAAGAATGTTCTGAAGGCACCCTGGGACAGGTTCTAATGAATTTGAATGAGCCGCTCTATTTATTTTCCATGTTTTATTTATTTTTTCGCTCTCCCCTCCATAAATTGAATTGAACCTTGCGATGCGTGTATTAGTCATGAGTAATATATTGGCCTGCTCTTCTGATTATGTTTGTGTTAGCTGTTCATTATTGATTTTCTCATTTTTTCGTCCTTCTCTTGTACCCCCCCCCCCACACACACACACACACACACACTCTATCTGTATTCTCAGAGGCGAGCGTTTAAGATAGCAATAAAAGATCCATGTAATTTTGTGCTCGTGGGTAGGTCCAATCTTATTAAAGCGCTACACTGTGAGTGGGGGTGGGGGTGGAGTTCATGGCTATCTTTGAGAAAGTGACAAGAGTTCCACAGGGTGACTGTGACCTTTAGCTCCTCTCTGTTTTACCACTCTCTAACTTAATAGACTGCACTTTTCTGTGACCTGCAGCCTACTCTGACGTCCTTCTTGTTGCCTCATTACACCAACTCAGTCTGAGGGTTATTTTTCGTCCCGCATAGCTGAAATACTTGACTTTCATTCGGGTGGGCTGCTGCACCTCATAGCAGAGATAACAGTTGCTGCACTGTGTGAACCTGGCACATGGTGCACCCATCTATATATCTCTGCTTTTAGCTTGTCTCCTTATCTGAAAGGTTACAGAAATACTGGGATACTGTCTTTACAGCTGTATGCAATGAAAAGAAAATTTTTGTCTTATGTTTTTGCAATTTGCTGTGTGAACTAAATCATGGAATCAGTTTTGTGGACCCTGATTAAGCCTTGTCTTTGGGGGGGAAAATTACAATTTAAAATTCTATTTATTCTAAGCTTAGGCCTGCTCTGGGACTGAAAACCCCACCCATAATGTCATGTATACAAAATGTGGCTACATTCATTTTTAATGGGCTAAATAGTCATCACCACAAAACATGTGAAACTTGATCTAATATCTTGATCTCATTCTGTTATTTTAGGATTTCCTGTTCCTGTTCAATTTCCTCTATTGAAGATGATGTATCCCTGCTTTAATCAGGAAACTGCTGCTAATAATCTCCATGCATCCCAGATGATGACATGACTCTACAGGATTTGCAAGAAAGGCTGGTTCACTTTTGTCCAGGCTTTGAACTGACATGTAGTTATTTGATGATCATGTGTTTGGTTTGACTAGTAATTAAAGCAGGCTAAGCAGCGGGAGCAATAGCCCCTTTATGAGTCAAGAAAAGTCACATGAACTGAAATAATTATCTAGTGTCAAAGGGACTGTTTATTAAAGTGTTCTGAATGGAAGGGGGTCAGATTATCTGTTTGAATAGCATTTTTCTTTTATGATCAGTCAGTAAGCCCTCGACTTGTACGTCTGTACAAAAAAGGGTACATGACAAATGAAGCATGTCTAATACCCTATTTTGTCTATATGTGACAAGTAGGATAAAACCAGAGACAGTTTTATTAAAAACATTGAATTTTGTAAGTGCCATGTGAATGTTCTTCAATGGAAAGTTGTAGCAATTTGTTCAGGGGTTCCCCATGGATCCACAGACAATTCAGAAAGTGTGTGTGTGTGTGTGGTGGTGTGTGGATGTGTGTGTGTGTGTGGGGGGGGTAAATTGCATTTACAGTCTATGCTTACCTGGGTTGGATAGAATAAAGGGGCTTGACCAGGGCTAGGAGGGGCCTGCCAGGTGCTTGTGGGCACTGCCTCATCAGAACAGGTGGTATTTCTAAAAAAGTACAAAGAATATTAGAATGTATATGAGAAATTAGAATGTGTGTACAGTAGCAACATCACAGTTAGGGAATGGCTACATTTACATAATTTTCCACTTACCCTAAATAAGTTATGTTTCATGTCTAAATGTGGCTTCTTTGGGAACTATGAGTAAATCAAACTCTAGAAACTGATGGTACCCCAAATCACAGAAAAAAAACATGATTAAAACAACTCTTAAACTGCATCAAGCTGTTCAATTCACATTGTATCCTAAACCAAATTCCCAAGTATGCTTTACTTTAATGACAATGTATGTGGTTTTAGCTGGTTAAGAGTAGTTTTGGGGTTTTATTTACAGAAAAGATTTGAGTGACAATTGATTTCAACTGTTTGTTAGCAACATTAGCCATGTAGCTCCAGTGTTAATCTAAAGAAGCAAAACTTGGATCTCAAACTTGGCTGATCCTGGCCAGTTGACTAAATCAGGGGTGAGTGGAAAATTGTGTATATTAGATTTCTTGCTGAACCATTCCTTTAATCTCTCCAAATATTTTGTTGACTGTGGACTTTTAAGCTCTCAGAAATCAAGTTGTTTGGAATTCTTCATACATTACACTTTCACACTTGGACTAGCACAAGTGAAGTGTCATTCTTGATCCAGAATGTGTGTGTGTGTGTATGTTTGTAGTATGCCCCTGTTATATTGAGAGGGAATGCTGTTGGGTTGGGACTGGAGGCATTTAGGTCATTTCACGCTGTTGCATGGGTTCTCAGGAAGTGAATCAGGGTGGATGTGAGTAAGACTTCACACATGCACTCTTTCATGGGCAGCCAAATGGGCTCCAAGCTGCAGGGAAATTTTCGGGAAAACAATATCCCATAAGACATGGTGCACGATATGACTCACCCACAGGAATCTGGAGTAACCGCAATATTGGCTAAACTACACAGAAAGCTGGAGCTGGGGTCAAGTGCAAGAGGACTAGAAACAAATAGGAAAATCCTATGCTATTTGCCCCAGTTGGGTGCAGGTCCGTTACAGCATCTCGTAACTTCAAGCAGAGCACATACATTTTTAGACCTCCATGAAACAAAAGAGCCTGCTTGGCTGGTGTAGTTTTTAATATTCTCATACAGACATTGAAGTACTTTACATAACCTGCTAAACTGATTTACGAATGTAAAGTACATATAAAGCATGTTCTCAGTACTGCCCCTACATATTCCATATGGCAGGACAGAAAAGTATACAAAAACATGTGATCTTATTTATGATTGGAATGCAATCATTTCAAGATCCTGCTTCATGTACACCTGTCTGGACGTATCATTCTCACATTTTCAGGTTTTTCCTTTCACTTCTCACTTGTCTGTAATATTCAGTTACTCAGATTCACATCCCTGTAAATATTGTAAAAGTGTAACAACCTAACTCTGTAAATGAGATAACTGGATTGGAAGAAAAAAAAATCTGAATTATATTACACCTAATTGAACTGACTCTATGATGCCCCCATTAGCAAGTATAGCCTCTTAAAGTGAGTGGATAACCAACCTTATAGAGAGAGGGTGGAGAAGCACTGTGCATCTTTTTCCTTTTTGGTAGAGGTAAAATGTGGGCAGTGATGGCCTAGTGGTTAGGACACTGCCTTTGAGACCTGAAGGTCTCAGGTTCGAGTCCCGGCCCGAGCACTACTGAGGTACCCTTGAGCAAGGTACTGTCCCACTACACTGCTGCGTGGGCGCTGTTGATAGCTGCCCGCTGCTCCATGTGTGCATGTGTGATGGGTAAATGCAGAGGTTGCATTTCGTTGTGGCTTGAGTGTGTTCACAATGACAAATAGTCAATTTCACTTCACAAAATTAAAAAAATGTAGGATGGAAAATAAGTTAGCTAAAACTAATAAATGTATTAATTTACATTACTACCACTGAAAGGAGCCCTGTGATTGGGCCCAGCAGATTCAGACCAACCCTTTTGGTCATCAGCAAAATGACTATTTAAGTTTACTTTCATGATTAAAATCTCCTTACTAGAATAGAATAGAATAGAATAGAACTTTATTTATCCCCTGTTTGGGAAATTAACTTGCCACAGCAGCTGAAAGAAGATACAGATATATACACACAAACTTATATATATGTACACACACAT
>JBBPDA010000009.1:16904812-16924644 GCA_037974385.1 Arnoldichthys spilopterus
TACGTAAAAATAAAACACTATAAAATAAAAATCTTACTATATATACACACAATACACACAAACATGCAGGGTTTTTTACTAAATGAACTCAAATGCACAGATATAAAAATCCACTCTGTAAAAAATGACATATTAGATTTTTTGGCAAAAAAAGTCAAATGTTAGTTTAAATGTGCTTTGCGTTTACATGGTGGAAAGACAACACAAACGGCAAACTGTATATTTTACAGGTTTCAGTGGAACAATAACAGTCCAGGGGCCTTGTTTTGACAATTTAATGCAAAGTATAAAGTGCAAAGCGCAACTAACATTTATGGCCATGTCCAAATCCATTTTGCTATTTTGATGGCAGAAGAATTAGATTTGGCACAAGCACAGAAGTGATGTCCTCATAATTATTGAGATATGGGTCTTTTTGGCTTAATATGCAATAAACCAATCAGAATGGCATGTCACATCACCCATAAAAGGAAGAGCTGCATGAGCTATGGTTCACTGCTATTGCAATCGCATGTTTCCAGTCAAAAATAATTTTTCTCATGCAAAGTTAAAATCATTAATTGGGAGGAGCACTGTTCCACCCAAGCATTTTGAGTGCCATTGGTGCACTTTCAGCACTTATCTGTATCTATAATAAACACCTGCTCTTTATTAAAACGCATTTAACATTGTTAATTGCCTCAAAATAGCAACACAACACAATGTTCCCAACCACACCTCTTTAAAAAAGACCCATCTTTTGCTGTTTCGTAAACGCACGTGTGAAAATGAGAAATGCGCAAGTCTTAAACTAGCAAAAACACTTTGTATCGCTTTTTCCACTGACGCAAAGCCGAAACGCTTTGCGAACCAGAGCGGAAGTTCAATTTTCCCAACTTGTGTCGAGCTTTGTGCTGTCGCCACCTACCTCCCCCCTGATCCCCCAACACTTTCAGAGACCCACCTTCTGAATTCAGCGCTGCAGTCGTCGGGTTTCAGCGCATGAGCTAATTTACACAGTGCTGCATTAGCATCGTGATCTCAGGCTTTTGGAGATTAGCGCGGGACCGACAGTCATACACAGCCCGCAGCAGTAAAATCCCCCCCCCTCCTTTGTAACGGCAGGCCTGGCACCGCTGCTGATTGGGAATAAGTCTGATACAAATTTCAGCGTTTGTGCTGAAACTTTAGCCCGCACTGCTGGGTGTCCACACCGCCCACGACACGCTATTCGCCCGGTATGTCTTCGGGCCCGGTTTCCATGGCCATGCTGTTGTGCGCTACCTGTTTACAGCGGGGTGTGTTTGACAGGTCCTTCAGCACACGGCGTCGTCCAGCATTACTAACAACAGCGGCGGCTGCGAAACAGACTCAAAGTGCATACGGAGTGAAATGTTGCATGTTCCAGCACTCTCATGCGGGTCTGCTTCTTAAATTGAGAGAGTGAAATATACAAGAAACCTTGGGGAATTTAACCAGCCTTATTTGCCTGTTGATAATTCCAGCGAGGTCCCTGTGAACACTAAGGTAAGACCCCATAACCGTTACCCGCTGCACTAATGCTGGTTAGAAAGAAAGCCTTTGTTACGTTAATGTTGAACGTTGTTTTCCTGCACATTTACAGTCAGTGTTACTCATTTTTGGCTGTCGCTAAAACTCCGAGAACTGTATATTTGCTGCAGAACCAGCTAACTTCAGCAGGTAGCAACACAATACCATACAGGCCTTAGTTGTTTGGGGAACTTGGTTGGACATAGCGTTTATTGAATATTTATAGAATATAATATTTAACATCAGGTACATGGATTCCAGATGTATCAGCATATCAGAATCCGACTCAGATTTTGTTTTATTTGGTCAAGTATGTTTACACACACAAGAAATTAGTTTCCGGCCTATAGTGGTTACCTAGTACTAATCAAATAAGACGGTGTACATTTAAAAGAGTGTAGTACAAAAAATTACAATACGATGCATATACAATATACATTCTGGTACATAATATACAGATGAGTGTGAAGTACACAAAATAGACAATATACTACAATATACTGTATGTTTGTGGGGTGCAGTACTATATACAGTATAAAATGCACAGTACCAAATATGCACGTAACATATAGGCTTCTATACATATGTGCTTATGTACACCGCATACAATAGTATAGTATGCAATGTACAGTATATGTACAATATGCAATTTAAAATATGCATTATACAGTATACAATAAGCAATAAGATATGCTGTTAGCTATACAGTGCACAATAGACAGTACAATTACAGGCCAATATAAGAAGACAATATATGAAGCTCTTAAACACTCAGGGACTGTCAACACACGCACACACTCGCACACTTAACTAGTCCATAAATTCATATTTATTTATTTACTGATATTTAACTTTATGCTGCTAAATTCTTCTTGTTCCCTGTGTCATTGTTAACATCACGTTATTGCATTTTTGCACATCCTGCTACTTTGCACCAGGTAGTCCCAAAACGCTGGTCGCTTCTACACTGTCTTTGTGCCTGTCTGTCTTTGCACATCTTTGCACACAATGCACTTTAGGTTGTCAATTGTGTAGTTTTTGTGGTCCTGTGTTTCATGTAGCACCGGGGTCCTGGAGGAACATTGTTTCGTTTCACTGTGTGCTGTGTGAAATGTATATGGTTAAAATGACAATAAAAGCGACTTTACTTGACTTGAAGTGTGTCCTGCACTCTCTATCACTGCAACTTCAATTTCGTAGAAGGTTACAAGATGACCTGTTAAACCAAGAAGGCATCTTTTAGATATAAGGTTTGTGTGTTTGCATCAAAATGTATATATGAGTGTATCATGTTATTGTGCTCATGCAAAGTTCTGTGTTTCTGACAAACATTGGAAATGTCTTCATTTCTGTCTGTCAGCAATCACTGCCACTGTACTATCTCTCCCATTGACAAGGCTACATATCAACCCAATTAACCTGTAAGTCTTGTCCACTTTGCAGCTGTTAGTTGTTATTGATTTGAACAACTCACAGACTGTGGTACAAGGCCATTCCTTGCATTACCCCCTGTTATTTAACTGTTCCCTATCTTAAGGTCTTGTTGGTCTGTTAATCACAATGATTAGAATGTCCCTCTTTACCAGTGCCTAAAAGAGAAAATCCTCATCACGTAGCCTCCACACTTTCTACTTTGTTTCTTCTACCATTTCTAAATTGGTATAGATTAGAGCCATGAGCTGGCACTTGTCATGCACAACCTGTTTGCTCACATGAATTGAATTGGTCTTGAATTTGCTTAAGTAAAGGTGATTATACTCCCAACAAATCACGCATGAAACAGACATTTTGTAGTCATGACGTGTGTGTTGAGAACTTTTTCAGGAGGAAAGGAAATGCACATGTGCAGGTGAAATTCTCTCTTTGGTTGTTGTGCTTGTTTTTGGGGTTTTTTTTTTTCAGTTGCTGGTTATAAGCAAATGTGCATGGTATGATAATCATAAATTTTCATACCCCAGTAAACTGATGCAACCATACTTTTGCAAGAAATCTTTGTACACTGTGACTGCAGTATTTTTAAAAATGGTAACTGGTAACCGTGATTTAAAAAGGAGTTATTTTTTCACACCACTGGTAACTTTTTGTGAAATGTTTATTAACCTTGAAGTCGGTATGTTCAATATACATTCAAAAATATCCAGACACTTTTTAATTAGTGACTTTAACCATATGAGATGTGTGCATTGCTGATGCAGCTGCTGCCTGATCTTGGCTCTGGAGTGATTATCCAGTGAAGTACTCAGAATTATCAGCAATGAAGCAATTAGTTTTATTTGCATTTTTATATATAATTTGTATCTGTTTTTAGATTTTGTAAGAAAGAGAAAGTGTTACAGACCTTTGCCTCCATTATCCTGCAGATTTGGACCAGCAGTTAATTTGACCACGCTGAAACGCTAAATGTTACATTTAGGATGTAGTTGTAGGATGTAGTTAAAGCTTGAAAGTTATAATGCAGTTAGACTGTACAGTTTTTTTCTCTCTCTTCTGGTTATTTATTAGGCAATGTCAAAGAAGTAAGACTGACCCCGGCATTCAGGTCAGCTAACAGTGTTTGAATTTGTAGTCTTGGGGATCTTTTGTTTTTCTGTTCTGTTTGGCTTTTCATTATCCATTAAATTGTGTAATTTATTATTTTTCTACACTTTTGTACAGTTATACAAACTCTACCTCACTGCAGTCATATTTTTTGGAGGATTTTTCCTGAAAAAGAGTTGACCCACAAACTAAAGATAGCTGTTAGCTGGTTAGTTAATAGCTGTGGCTGTAAGCTAGTAAGTTGTGTTCTTTGTCGTCTTCTACGTCATTGGGGTGGGAACCACATGAATGTGAATGTGATCCTACACACAAGTGCCACTGCTTCGCAAAAAAGCAGCACATGTTGCCAAGGTATATATCCTAATGACAGCACTATGCAGGCAGGCATAGCTGATTTTTTTTTCTTTAATTAAGAAAAACTAAATGAAAGTCCAAATATTTTCTCATTTCATCCTGTTTACATGATGCTGTGCTGCTACAGAGGCTACAGCCAGCTGTTAGACAGGCCCTTCAGCACAGAATTGCTTCGAAGATCTGAACTTCCCATCAGTGCAGCTCTAAAAAACAACTGATAAATCCATTTAGCAACTCAGCATATGGGAATCAGATCAGGTGATGCAACATGGTTTCAGCTCTTCAGGCAGAAATGCTGTCTTGATTGTAAACAAAACCGTTTTAATCTTCTTTGTAAATTGCCTGTATTAGAAGTTACTTAATCACAATAATGCAACTGCAGTTTAACTGATAATACCTGAAGAGTACAGTAAAGAAAATGACTTATGAACAATTATAAAAGGGAGATTCATTTTTTGTCAGTTATATCCTTTTTACTGAAAGCTTTGTAGTTAATGTTCAAAGGTTATTAGGCAGTAATTCTACCCTGTGTTCGGACGTTGGTACTGAAAACCTGTGTAGGCCTTTTCCCCCAACACAGAACGTTGATCAATAATCAGTAAAGGAATCGATTAAAATCTGGACCAATAAGCAAAATTAATCATTAACACTGGTATAAACCCCTAGTTTGGACATGTAGTGTGTTGATAGCTTTGTTTGAGCAACCATTAATAAATTTTTAAGACATTAATGCAGAAATGGGATCAGTGACTTCCACTTCTTGGCAGATCTTTAAGTTGCAGCAGCACAATGTGTCAGCTTTGTTCATTTTTGGCTTTGTGCTGCACGTCTAAACCTCTGTTTTGATAAGATCAATTGTCAAATTCCCCAGATTATTTGCCAGAATAGATTTATATGATGCTTTCTTATGCTTCTTATGTTATGCCTAATACTGCTTTTGGTACTCTCTTCTGACCTTAGGGAATACAGGTGACCAATATCAAGTATTGTCCTCTTAAGTAAGGAGTGAGTAGCCCTTGACATCCTTTACCTGGTTCACCATCTTGTCTGGCACCCTGTGCCATTTGTGGCTATTTTCTGTTCAGCTTGTTTTCTGTATAGCATCCTTCTTTGACTTTGCTGACTTTGTCTTGTATCACTGCCCTAAATCATTTAGTTTCTCTTCCATAACATAAATCAACGCTAGACCTTCACATTTGACATCCCAGACACCAGAGCAGGAAATAGCCCAGACTGACCATACCCACAGGAAAAAGAAATTGTACAAAAAACGGACCCACTGCCCCATGCATGGGTTATAATGATGCTTACATTTCATAAAGACGATTCAGCAAAGAATGACTAGAGACTGAGCTTACTGTTCTTGTGTGTTCATAACTCATAATAATGATAACGCCTTGACATGCTCTGAGGACATTACATTTATTAAACTGAATTTGTCAGACTGAACGCAGAAAAAGTGCTTAGTCACGTTAGGGGCACCTCCAAACTTCTGAAGTCACTAGACGACCTTATGTGAAGCAGGAGGAGACCCCTCCAGCAGACTCTAAGACAGGTGATCAGTCAGCCCCATGCTGCTGCGTGTGCCCTGGCAGAACACAGAGAGAAACACTGACACACTGGAGGACACACACTCACGCATGCAAGCCTTGCTTCTGCTTAATTCATCACACAAAGCAAGCATTACCCTAATTCATCATGTGTTATTTTCCTGCACAGCACTTGAATCTCTGGCACCAGCAGGGGGAAGAGGAGCAGCTGAACAGCTTAACCAGTGAAAAATGAGCTCACCACAGCTCATTTCATCACAGGTCTGGAGTTTCAGCTGAATGCAAGGGAGGCAGCTTAAATGTGCCTGTGTTTGAACTCTCTCATTAGCTCATAAAACGTGAAATGTTTATTTAGGCATGTGATGGTTTGTTAGTGGCACAGCATTGATACTTTGCCACATTGAGTATTCTTTTTGTGGACAGCAGTCGACAGAGAGAGGCCATGTTGTCTGGGAAGACTTGACTTGATCTTAACATTTGGCACCATATGTGCCGGACAAAAAACTGAGACTACATTGCGCAGGATTGCATCAGAAGCTTTGATGGTGTTGTCATTTGCTCTTCAAATTAATTTTCATTCTACTAAAAAATGAACTCATACTTGCAGTATCATTCTTTTCATTCTGGCACTAAAATGTTCAGGTTATTTAAGTCCTATATCTTGCCTGTTAAACACTTGACACACCACATCAGCTCCAGTGAAGTGCCAAGAGGCAACTGGCAAATTTATTCATGTTTTATTTTTTTTTTTCTTCTTAAGCAAGCCAGGCAAATGTGTTGGGGACACAGGGGAATGGTTTCCCATTCAGCTTGTTTGCTCAGCCTATTCCTTTCAGTCACCCTAACCAAACTACTCGAAGTCAAGCCTGTGTGTTTGGACCTTTTTCAAATGAAGCCCAGTTTAAAGAGCATATGGGTTTAGCAACATCTATAAACTGTTGTCTAAAAGGCATCCATATGCCTGTTTAAAAATGTCTGAGATGTGTACTTGCATTTGTTTTCCTGTTAATTCACCTCTTAAAGTTTCTTGACTGGTTGTAGGGGTGGATTTATTCAGATGTACAAAACTGGAAGAAAGACTTAAATTACTTGGGCTGTTTCTGTTCTGTCTGGCTGTCCTGTATTGTGCCTTATTCACAAACACTCCTGATCACTTTAGTGTTGGGTGGTGGTGCTAAACTGCTTTGGGTTGAGTAGGAGGGAATATGTAAATGTTTATGGTTAAATGATGCAGACTGTTTTTGCCACATAGTTTGCATGTATGATCTGTGTTGACTGAGCAACATTTAACATTTACTTATTATATATAATAATAAAGTGAGGCCAGTTAATATTCTTTGTTGTCAATCGGGATGTTTGATGTAAATTTTGCAATGGAGCTAATAGTTTATGGCTATGGCAGCTAACAAGTCACTGAACTCTGAAACACTGACCCTGGACAGCTTTTGAAAATATACTTGTTCTCAAAGTCCCCCATTAAAACGTAATAATGTGGAGCATTGTCCATCTGACACTTCACAAGCTCTTCTAACCTACTGTGTTTAAAGAGTTGCTTTTTGTTACGAGTGTTACTGAAATGTGAACTCAATTGTCAACATTTTCTTACTTAACCTGTAAACTTAAACTAACGAAGTTGTATTTAAAACAAAGTTATTAATGTTAATCTTTTTAGACAATTAGTTGTAGAGAAGCACCTGTGCTGTACTAAAAATATATGGCTTCTCAAGAGGGGGGAAAAAACTGCACAAACAACAAAAAGCATTTCGGTTTTTAAGGTGTGATGTAAAAGTGTATAATTAGAAGTAAGAGAGTGAGAGAGAAGGGAGAGAAAAAAGCGGACTTACCTAAACCATTACAAACTGGAGCTGTGTCTGAGTCAGAGAGGGTTGGCAGAAGGTTGCTTGAAATTCCCTTACACCTCATTTATGTGATGCTTATATGTGTCACATCTGGGGTAAATTGAGGGTAAGGCATGTAGCCTACTGAGAAGTTGCTCTATTTTCCATATTAACAATAACAGTTCTATTTAAAGTTATAATGGCCTTTGCTGAAGAAATTTAATATTTTATGTTACATTTCTTTTCTTTGAATCTCTTTGACAAGCTTGCAAAAATGAGCATTGCGTCTGTGGTCATTTCTGGTTTAAATAGACAGAAAAAGACACAAGGTTACATTGCCTCGTTTTTATCCAGATGGTTGGTGATTTGCTCTGGGATTTCTCACACAACTGTCTACTACTCACATTTCACGATCAGTTCAGCAGCTTTAGGTGGACTTTGTCTTTGGTGGGTGGGAACATTTGTCAACCGATTTGCATATACTGGAGTACAAAGCCTATACTAATACAGTGACACCTGTATATGAATACAGTGAAGTGAAGTGACTATTTGTCATTGTGAACACACTCAAGCACCACAACGAAATGTGACCTCTGCATTTAACCCATCACATGTGCACACGTGGAGCAGCGGGCAGCTACCAACAGTGCCCGGGGAGCAGTGTAGTGGGACGCTACCTTGCTCAAGGGTACCTCAGTAGTGCCCGGGCCAGAATTCAAACCTGCGACCTTCAGGTCGCAAAGGCAGCGTCCACCAGTGATTATTTTGACAGTTTTAAGGAAAAAGCCATAATATTTCAACAAGTGATGTCCTATGTTATGACAAAGCAATATCTTGTTTTTTTTTATTGTTGTTTTTGTTTTTTGCTTTTTTTTTTTTTTTTTAAAAAACAGCCTCTAGAAAGTAATTACTCTTTAAAATCCTGTTAGCCTACATCCTGGCACTTGGGAGTTCACCACTGTCTCCGCTCACAGTGGGTAAAAAGTATGGCCAAGTTCCTCTCTCTGTTGAGTCAGAGTATTGGCCAATCAGAACTGGGAAATCAGAACTCTTCCATATCCATTTAGATGCCCTACAGTGCATGAGCAGTAGCTCAAAACAATGCTGTGATTAGCTGCATATGGAGGAACCACATAATAGCCTTGACAAAGTAACTGTAATGTTATAAGGGAGACCTAGATTATGAGTGTAAAGCAGTTTTAGGAAAGACGAACACCAAGAACACTAACATTTGGTGAAAGCAAATTTGGCTAATCTTGTTTTAACTTAAACAAGCTCATTTCTTACTCCTTTCTTACTCCTAGTCAAACTCCAAGAGCTTCAGTAAGGGAAATGCTGCTTTTCCAGACCTTTCCCAAGCTGTGAAAACTTAACTTAGTTTGTGGCACGTTCTGTCGCTCTTCTACTGCGTGAAAGGCTTGGGTGTGTTGGTGGTAAGCAGATCAATGGTGATGAACTGTGCACAGCAGGGCTAGCAGCACTGCTGTCCAAGTGTAGCGTGGGTGAGATGGCAGGTGTGGGCCATGTGAAAGTGAGGCCAGGTTATGAGCCTGGCTGTAGCTAAGCCAGCCCTCTGCACACAGCAGGAGCGCTGAGTGCAGCACAGCGTGATTCATGGCGGCTACTCACGGTTCAGTCACTTTCAGGTTCTTCCGGAGTGTTTTAATTAAACACCTTCCGAAATCACCCTCACTAAAATGAGCCCCGGCCCTGAAAATCCTCAAAACACAAAACGGGGAAAGAGGCAGAGCGGGTCTGTTCTGCAGAAGCCTCAGGCTGAAGCAAGCCTCTCAGTGCTTGATGAATGAGCTGCTTCACGATAGGACATTTCGGGGCTTTCTCATGCTCTCCTCCAGCTAGCTGCCAGCTTCGTTTCCCCCCGTTTGAAGTCTGATTTATGCATCTGCTCTCCTCTCTTTCCTGTGTGCACTACCAAGTGAAATAATAAGGAGTGTAACCACACACTTAATGTAGCAGCTCAGTTTGCCATGCAGAAGCCCAGGGTCCCGCTAAACCAAATGCCCTCTTAAATCGTCTCTTACCTAATCTCCTCTGACAGGGTTAAATTCTGTGCTAATCATGAAGCGATTAAATTCCCAGAACTAAACTAGCATGTAAATGGAGGCTGTAGTGTCTGCATTTCTAGATAGAGCTGTTTTAGTCCTGTTCCAGCAGTAGCTCCTCAGATATTCATTGTGCTTGACATTCTTGACATGCTCCTAAATCTCTCCCTCCTTCCCTTTAACTCTTCATCTTTCTCCTGTCACTCTGTCTAGTCTCTGCCGTTCTATCTCTCCATGACTCTTCCTCCCTTTTCAGATAACCACTTTTGTGCCTTCAGGCTAGCAGCATGTCCTGTTTTATATTGTTCCTACTGCTTCTAAGTTTGCACCTGATATTTCTTAAGAAGACTCAAGGTGATAGACGTGTTGCTTGAATATGTATGCCTGCGTTTTACATAATACACTTTAATGTAAATCAGACATCTAGTCTTTGGAAGTAGAATGCTGAAGATTCAGAACTTTTAAATCAATAAAAACAATCAAGTCTGATGGGTAGGAAAGAGATATCAAAAAAGAAATAATTACAGCCTCTTTTAAAATCTTAAGTTAAACATTTATTTAGTTAAACAATAGTATTCTCATTGTTATATAACAGCTCTGGGTCGTTGGTGGGTTTCCTTTGAGCTGCTTGCTTATACAAACACTCATACATGAATACACACACACTCTGTATATGTGGTAAGATAAAGAGTACTGTGGGTTGACTAACTTTTTTTTATCATTCTTAACAACTACATTCTAATGTTATCTGGCTTTATCACCCACTTTTTTTTTCAGTTCACCGTTTTTTTTTTTTAATTATGCTAGTTTCATTTGGGAAATCATTGTTCTATCAATGATGGCAAGCTGTTCTGGCCCAAATACAGGACAACAGACCAAACCATGAAACTGTCACCACCATGTTTCACAAATGGGATGGCATTCTTACACTGGAATAGAATGCTTATTTCCCTCTAAACACGATTCTTCTCATTTAAAACAAAAGGTTTATTTTGTCGGCAAAAAAAAAACAGTAACCTTCTGGCTTGTCCACATGATCTTTAGCAAAGTATAGATCTGTTGATGGATGTGTTGCTTTCCATTTGTGTGACCTCACAGACTATCATATGTTTTGCTTTTGGGGTGGTCTCGGTTGAACGACCACTCCTGGAATGAGTAACAGTGGTCTTGAATTTCCTGCCTTTTTACATATTATGTCTGACTGTAGATTAGTGGAGTTTATACTCTTTAGAAATGGTTTTATAACCTTTTAAAGCCTGATAAGCACTCCCACAACATCAGACTGTAATAAATCCGTGTTTATTTAAGGTTCACACTCTATTGTATAGTTTTTTTCCTCATAATTTTGCCTTGTTAAAATGGGCTCTCCTCCTCTTGTCTTAGAACTTGTGCAAATATCAAATATTTTATGCAGAAATATAGAAATTCAGAAGGGCTCACAAACTTTACAGCAACACTCTATGTTAAGTATACATATATACAAGTTTAAGCTGAGCAGCATTTTTAAATGCCTTTTCTTTTGCCTCATCATTTCCATGGGTGAGCAGTGAATCTGAGTGCTCTTTGTTACCTTCTGTGCTGCATGAAGCTGTACATTTTTGCTCAGGAAGAAGGAAACATGAATTCCTCTGAGAGGATAACAACATTACATGTTAGGAGTATTTTGATGATAACTTTAACATGCGCTGCAAACTAATCCCAAAAGGGTTTTGATACTTATTAATCAGAGTGCCTTCAAAGACAAGAGGACATTACATAAACTACTCAGGAAGTTTGGAAACCTTCAGATGCAACGTGAGAATCTTTTTTTTTTTCTGTGTGGAAAGTGAATGACCCTATCTGTTTTTCTGTAATTGCGAGCCCAGAGGAAACCAAATGGAGAAATAATGAAATAAAGCTTCTCTAGCTGTGAACATGAAAGCGATCACCAATGAACTTCCTCCCTAGAGTTTTGGTCAGTTATGCAGAAAAAAAAGATGGTGGCATTTATCTTTTTTCCCCAAATGACAGAGCTGCTTAGAAGAAGTGAGTGAATATATGCATTAATGTCAAAAAAGGATCTTGTTGTGGTGATATTAGTGATGGATCGTACATGTTCCTTCTGGATATATAGAGAGGTGAGACAATGTGTGGGAGAAATATGTGAGGCGTAGTAAGTGTAGCAAAGCGAAGCTCATTCTGTGTAAGTGCTTACCAGTCTGCTCTTTTCTCTTTGTCTCTCAGGTTCTATTCCTGGTCCAGCTGGAGCACAGCTCTATTCCTCTTGACACTGGTGGTTTCACCACAAAGCCTTGAGGCTTTCCTGTGGACTTGTTTTTTCTCATGCAGTATCAGAAAACAGGGGAACACATCCAGTAATTGCTCTGTCTCAGCACAAATGCCAAGCACTCTGATGCCCCATTTCAGTTCAGCCCTAAAAGCTTTCTCCTTAGTGAATACCAGTGGATGTTTGAGTCCCACAGCATTTCCTTGTGACTTAGAGCAATCCCTCATTTTCTCTAAAACTCAAACATATTTCCTTCCATTTTCAAGCAATCCACTTTGCAGTTGGAGTAGTTTAGCTGAGGTATATTTAATGAAAAAGATAAGGATTAAGACATTGATGAAACCGATAATGCTTTTCCTTGCCCTGAAGTAAAAACAGTACAGAACATGAAGGGAGCTTGGGTGAATTATGGTGCAGTGTGTCTGCCTGGAGTGCTTTTATAATTACAGTGGAAGTGGCCATATTTCTTGCCATTAATATGGCATGAAGGTCCCTGGGGGAGCTGTCAAATATCCACAAAACAAAGCAGCATGGGGAGTCGGCACTGATCAAAATTTCAGTTCTCTCCTACTGCTGAAAAATGTACTTCTGGTTGGATGTACGCCCTCAAACATACTCTAATTTGAAAGACAGACATATTTGAAAGATGGCAGAAACATAATGAATTGTGGATTATAGTCAGTGTCTGCTTTAATACAGTGTGGTGTGTTAAATTTATATGTCAACATATTATGTATATTGGGGCCAATATATGAAAATTGTGTGTCTAATACTAATACATGTTTTATGGAGATTTTAGGAAATTTAAGTTATTTTATGTTATATGTTATTAAACCATTTGCCTAATATTGTGTTGCCCCCCCCCATGCCACCAAAAATAGCTGTGACCCACTGAGGCTTGGGCTACACAAGACCTCTGAAGGTGTGCTGTGGTATGTGGAAACAAGAAGCTAGCAGCAGATCCTGTATGTTGTGGACTAGTTTGTAAGGCACGTCCTATAGATGCTTGGTCAGATTGAGATCTAGGGGATTTGGAGACCAAGTCAGTTCTTAAACTCTTTGTCATGTTCCTCAAATTGTACCTGAACATTTTTGCATTGTGGCAAGGTGCATTTTCCTGCATAAAAGGCCACTGCCATTAGGGAATACTGTTGCCGTAAAGAGGTATGATTACTTTGTAGCAATGATTAGGTGGATGGTGGGATTTGTCAGAGTAACATTCAAACGAATGGCAGGACCATATAGAAAACATACATTATGAAAGGTACAAATATCTACCGGTGTGTTCAATCTTATCCAGAAATGGCTGAGGTGGTGCTCACATGATCAGTTTTGAAGACTGGGACCATCTGATTAAAGTACACTGGCCCTTTGTGGTTAAGACCGGACACTCCTGCCTTATTGTGTATACAAAATGTCTGTAGCAGATTATTTTTAGTAGGAATGTTGTGATGTACTTTCTGCCAGATATTTGCCGTGGTCTAAATGGGAAAATGATATTGCAGGGAAAGGATGTTTAAGTTAACATCCTGTACGGGAGAAGTTTATTCCCTGTTCTATGGGGCCTTTGGAGTCTCTACCCTGTTGTTAAACCCATCAAGTGGAAAAGCAGAGACCTTTTAGCATAAAACTCTTCTCTGCTGTTTGGCTTGCTGAGCAGATCTTTCAAGCGGCTCTATTAACAGCTGAAGCTCAAAAACAAACTGTAAAAGTAGTCTGGTCGTTTGTAGTGAATCAGATTGTCCAGTACCAGAAAATGTATATCTAGAAAATGTGTTACAGTGAGTAGTAGTAGTAGTAGAACATGATCATAACTGTAGTATTTATTTCCTGTATTCTAAATTACGCTGGGTGCTGTATGTGCATATACAGAACTTAAAGAAGATGTAGTCGAAGTCTTTTGCTGTTTGTTTATTTATTTTCAGTGCAATCTATGAATAACTTCTTCCGGGCTTTCTTGTCTCAAGCACAGAGTTTGACAGTCTGCCTGTTATTACCATCAAAGGGCCATTTTCATTCAGCAGTTTATTTTTGGGCTTCTAAAGAAAGACACTGCTTCTTCAACCACTAAGACCCTTCTGTCTGGTTAATATAGAAAAATATAAAGGATGGTTTATTATGAAGTCCTCTTCTCCCTGCTATATGCAGTCCAGCTGTGCAGTGTGTTTCCTCAATAGCTGCCCTTTTTAGGTTTGGAGTGGATTGAATTTCTCTATCTCTCTCTTCTCTTACTCTCTTTCTCTTTTCTTTCTCTCTCTCTCTCTCTCTCTCTCCTCTCTCTCTCTCTCTCTCGTGCGTGCACTTTCTCTTTCTCTCTCTCTCTCTCTCTCTCTCTCTCTCTCTCTCTCTCTCTCTCTCTCTCCCTTTCTCTCCTTTCTTCTCTCTCCTCTCCTCTTCTCTTCTCTTCTCTTCTCTTCTCTTCTCTCCTCTCTTCTCTCTCTCTCTCTCTCTCTCTCTCTCTCTCTCTCTCTTTTAGCAGTGCAAAGAACTGTGAGCATGGCCTCTGCTCTGCTCTCTCTCCCCTGCTGTTCAGTAATCAGCAGGGAAAACACATTTCACGGGCCTGATTACCCCGGGCGCCTGCACGGGGGGGAGGTCTGAGGCCAGCCTTTCTCTTTTTTACTTCTCTCCTGTTTAAGAGGAGCTGCTGTGTGAGTCCCTCATCAAAGCTCTCTCCAGCAGACTAAAAAGGAGAAGGCCAGCGATGCTTGAAGTCACAGGACTACGTGGTGGCACCTCGTTGAGGCAGGTCTATGTGTCACATTGTGGAATGATATATTACAGTAATTTGCCTGTGTTCCTCATAAAAGAATGCTTTTGTCAAGAGTAATGATCATGTGCCCCTATTTGACATTATCATAGGGGCACTAGGTGTTTCTTAGTGTCAGATATGGGCTTGTTTCCTGGGCTCCCTGCCTGTTTTAAATGTGTTTATCCAGTCTGTAAATTGTTCGTGAAGACCATACTTCTGTGTAGACTTGTATGAGTGATGTCATTAAACAAAGTGATTATGGGAAGAGTGTCCTCATGTTCAAAGGCAACCACATGAGCACAAACACAGTCCAACACAGAATACATAAAGGACATGAGTTAACAAGACATAAATTCACAAATGCATGAAAAACACATGAAGCTTTATAAATGAATGACTTGAATGAATATAAATAATAAAGCCATGTACAAATATTATGAGGTATTATGATGAGTTTATGATGGAATGGTAGAGAAGGTATTTCCCTTCTTTTACTTGGCCTTTAAAATGTTGCTCTGAGTCCTAGGGCAAAGGGATATGTCAAAAGTGTTGAATATCCTGATAACCAATTTGAAGACCACCACTTTATGAGCACCATGATTATACAAGTCATTGCAAGTGTCAAACTTTGTTTGTCATAAACCGCCAGATCAGCATCAGTATGAAAAATAAATCACATTACATGTGCTTTTCCATTGCAAGATTACAGGAATGCAAACTAGCAAATCCTCGCCCAACTGTACATCATGGCGAATCCATTCCCAATTAACTAGCAGTGTGGAGCAGTTTAAGCTTTCCATTTGCTTGGCGTACAACTAGTTGGAAGAATTTTGAAAAAATCTGCAATGTCTTTGTTTTCACCTGATCTGTGAGTCGTGGTTTCGCTAAATATATTAGCATAGCTGACACTCCTGTAGATCCATTCTAATGGATGAGGTGAAATAAAAGAAAAGCAGATGGTAAAGGTTTGATCACAAGTGATTTTCATTCTTTTCGGGCAAGTTTAATAGCAGCTTTTTTGATCCTTGTGAATGATCATCACTTTCAAAATGACTACATTTATTTCTTTGGTCTCATTTTGAGCTACACCTGCTGGCCAAGACATTATTTTTTCCACTATGCATTGTGTATCTAAAGCAAAGGTGATGTTCATATGTCAAACAAGTTATAATAATTTTAAATAATGCATAAATAATTTTAAACAGCATATTTTAAATAGTTTTAAAATCTTTACTTAATATTGACATCTCCTAGTCTTACCAGAGGTGAGTTCTTTTAAATAAAGAAAACATGACAGATGAACACAAGAGCTCAGTTGAATGCCTCTGAAAGTAACTTCTAACAAGCTCCAGAGAGACTTGACTCTCTGACTATATCTTTAGAAGACTGTAAATTCAATCTCTGGTGGCGCTGCATTAAGTACAATTTGCTTTGCTCTCTCTCTGGGTGGGTAAGATTGCACTCCCTCTCCCCCACATCACTTAACATGTAATGGTAGTCAGCATGGCTGTCTGCTAGTTGCCCGCAGATTTGGTGGTTAATTATCTCCTCCAAGTGTTTTGTGGTGTCCACTGACATTGTGTAAGCTGCAGGTTTGGTGACTGAATTCACGTGACTTGGAGGAAGCACATTGCTAGTATTCGTCTTCCTAGTGGTGGTGGTATTGCGTGATGGGGGAGTCCTAGCTAGTGGGTGTAATTAGAGGCTACTAAATTGGGCAGAAAAATCTGGACCCTCCCTACATATCACACTGACAACAATGCCCAAATGTGTCTAAAACATTTATTTTGCCAGCACCAGCACCAACTGCATCGCCTAGATACAAGGAAATTGCTTTTTTGTTTGATTTTTCTTAGTTCAGCAGTTTCGGTTCAGCAACACCTTAAAAGTTGTCTAGTGTTCAATTACTGATATTTGAGTTTCTTGAGGGTCTTTTTTAATCTCTTGTCCTTTAAGGCTTAAAAGGAAAGAACACAGTATTTTGTAACTGATTAACAAAAGCTTTGCCCTGTTGGATATTTTAACTATAACTCCACTTATTAATTCATTCATTAATTTAAACAATTACGTCCATTCGTGACTGGATATTGGCATATATTTTGGTTGTTTGTATGTTGCTTCATCTTTAATTCAAAGATTTTACAATATACATGATGCTGGGTGTCCTTCCTGGTTATGACCTACCAGTTGTATCCCACATTGTTTTCAGTTCCTTCTACTTTTTTTTTTACTTCGGTTATTTATTCAGAAATGCATGTTTATATGAATACAGTTTGGGTGATTGACTTTGCCCATCAAGGAAAACCTGCTTTTAATCTTAGGAAAAACTCCATAATATGTTCTGGGTCGTTATCTTGCTGTGAGGCGAGCTCTGTCTGTGTTTTGAGCTGTTTGGTTGGATCTGAGCAGTTAAGATTCTTCGCTGTGTTTGGGTTCATCTTGCTGATGCCGTTGGCAGTCACATCACTAATAAAGACAAGTTGCTTGCACTGGCAGCAGTACATGCCCATTCTGCTATTTTTCACAGATGAGGCAGGATGCTTTGGATCGTGGGTTTTTCTCCACATTTTCTTTTTTCCATCACTCTGTATCTTTGTCTTGTCTGTCCATAAGTCTTTGTCCCACAGCTGAACAGGCTTTTTGTAGGCAGCTACAGGATGGCCAGCATTTTGACACATACAGTGTTTTGACCATGTTCCTGGTGGATTTATTCTTATTTGCTGTCTTATGAACTGCTTCACTGGTACTGACACTTACACAGCAACCCTAGATGCTAATGCCACATCAAGAATCATGAGATCTCGCTTTTGCACAAACTATGTGATGACACACAGCTTGCGAAGAAACAAATGTCCAATTATAGATACACAGCCCCCTGAAATAGGAGGGCACTCAATCAAAAGGGCTATTATTCCTTTACGATTCATCCAATATATATATGTAGTTTACCTATAAACTGCTCTGCAGATTTTATGTGAAGATTTGTTTGTATTTTATATTTTATTTTATGTTCTCTGAGCTTATCCCGCTGAAAACGTTTCTTAATTCTTAATATTTCCCTTAGTCTGCAATGTTCACAAAACAAGCTAGCACATCGTGCTCGTCCTTTAAAGACAGTTCACTGTCTCACATTGTATGATGAATGTTGGAGTGTGTGAGGCATCATAATTTGGAAGTGATTGATGAGTGTTAAGCAGTGACGCTGTTAGTGCTGAAATAGAATTCTCGTATCCTTCCATCACGAGAACTGCCTTCACATGGCCATTGTGCTGTATTCACCTCCATTTCTTTCTGTTCCACTCATCTCTGTCAGCTCCCCTCAGTGGAGTGGTTAAATCGTCCATAACGCATAAACGCTCGTTTATAAAAGATGACAGACGTGGCGGTCGTTTACAGAAATTAATTACCTTCCAGTGTCTGGAGCCCCTCCTGTCAGTCACGCTAGACCAGGCTCGCTGCCTCCACCAGAGACACCTCTACCTGACGAGAGTGTGTGAGTGGGGAGGACTCTTTGTTTTTCTATACAAATCAAGAATTTTACTCCCATGGATTATCATATTTCTAATTTTAGGCTTAGATGCGCAAATGGGAAGCCACAGTTGTATGCTGTATTTTTTTTTTCTTCCCCTAAAACAAATTGAGTTGTGTTCATTAATCTGCAGTTGGTTAATGGAAAGAATCTGTTGGATGCCATCTTTACTCCCAAATGATAGGTTCAGCTGAGCTCGGATAGTTTAATGAATGCAACACATCAGAAAATAGCATGTTTCTGCTAATAGTCTGTCGTTTGCAAAATAATTAAAATGTATGCAGGGTAATTATGACAGTAATTCCTCTATGAGATGTGAGGTGTTGCATTATTACAAAAAGATGCCGGATGTAATTTATCAGTGTAGTCATACGCATTGTCCGCCAGTCTATCTCTTTCTACAGTCCTGTCCTAATCTTCTTCTTAAATGTGTACACCTGCAGAGGCTCACCCATACAGTACTGTACAGTACAGTACAGCCCATTGTAATGGGTAGAAAGAGTTGGACACATACTGTAAGAAACATAAATTGGAATCAAGCATTATAAGAGAAACAAAGTGTTCTTGAGATGCTTATGTCTGCAGTGATTTTATGTGCATTTATGTTAGTGAAGTGTGGCAGTACTATGGGTTGCCTTGTACAATATTAGAGGAACTCTATTAAACTTTATGGCTTTGATTTTATGCATGGGGAACAAAGCTTAGAGAAATGAACTTTGACTACTCTCAGACTTAACAAGCCCCGATTAACGTTAAAATGCTTTTTGACTTTTCATTAGTGAGGGACGGCATTGGACAGTTTGCTTTAAAGAAACGCACTTAAAACAAACATTTCACTGTAGTTACATTATGTAGCTTCTTTGCAAGCAGTGAATCCTCCTCATAATCTAGAGCACACTGCAAATATCATTTTCATGGAAGAATCTGGCTCTGGCATAAAATATTTACGTGTTGTCCACCTCCAAACCTTTACAGCCTGAGTGGTATCCCAACAGGCATGGGGCCAACTATTTTTCTCTCTACACAGAAGCACTAGCTTGAGCCCCAGTAGCTGGATGCAGAAAAACAGCAGCAGAAATGTTTCTATGTGCTAATGCTACTGTTCATTATCAATCAGTAAAAGAGAGAGAGAGTGTGTGAGCGCTTGTGTAGAATGAGTTTGCTATCAAACTCTAACGCCCACGACAATCTGTGGTTTATTCAGCACTGAATCATTTCACATCTGTGGCTTGTTGTTTGCAAACAACTAAGAGGAAAAGGTATGTTGAGCTTTCCAGTGCATTCTTTACTTTATTCACTTGGGAGTATGTGGTGGAAGGTTAAAGGTACATTGCTTTGTTTAAGAATGTAAGCAATTATTATAACCCCAGACGTCAGTGTCTCTGACACTCTTGTGCAAACTACAGAACTTG
>JBBPDA010000009.1:16931304-16943379 GCA_037974385.1 Arnoldichthys spilopterus
CTATGTCACTGTTAAAATAAACCTACCATTAAAATGATACTGTTCTGAGACTTTTCATTTCTTTGTCATTGGACAAAATCAGAGAGGCGTCAAATAATTGTTTCCTCCACTGTATATAAACATTATATACATATGTTTTTCTTCTAAATAACTTTAAAAATATATATTTTTGCACCTTATAAACAACCTGAACTTATTTTATCTTAGACTGCAAGTCACTATACAACAGCAGATGGAGATTATTAGTATTAGTATAGTAATGCAGCACTTTCAAAAATTCCAGTGAAGATTCACCATTACCAATGCAATTCAGTGCAAAATTAGGGTTATTCCTTGTCCAGGGGACCAGCTTTGACCTATCATGTCAGTCATGGTTTGAAGTGTAGGTAGAATGAATGTTATGATGTATGATTTTTAATGATGCAGTGCTTAAGATTAAACAAGAAGCCAAACTTCTCATATCCAGTCTTAAAACTGTCAGATATTTTTTTCATCTTGCCATATGCCAGACTGGATCTTTTAGTTTCAGGTTTATACACAAATGGCAGAACTGTGACACTAATGTTAGTACAGTACTCATAAACTGTAAAATAGATTGTTGAAAATATAAAGACATTTTCAACTGTGTTGACACTTTTTGAGGGGCTCTCTTTTTCCGTTGTATGATTTGAATATTGACCTCAAACCTGCAAATCTGCATTTTCAGCTGAACCTACCTTACACACCTGCTAGCTGTTTTCTGTCTTGCACCCTCTTTTCTATGGCACATTTATCCAGTGTTTTTACTCTGTATGCCCAAGAAAATGAGCCACTGCCATGCTCTGTTTTCCCAGCTGTGCATTAACCAGATGAGAAGGGCTTTTTTTTCTTCTTTTTCACTTTTTGTTTCTTTGGGCTACTGAGAATGGTACCCCTGAGTCATAGACATCATTTCCTGCTCCCTTTGGAAGGTGCTTTGAAGAACACAGCTAGCTGCAGCAAACGGAGAGCCACAGCTCGCCTTAATCAGAGTCTTTGCACATGAATGTATGTGCAGTGACACCAGACCTCTGCAGCTAGTCTGAAATCCTTCAGCAGGAAAAGTAGAGGAGGCTTTAAGATGCTTAAACAGCTACAAGGTGTGCACCACATAATACATGTTGTTGGCATAAATCAAACTCCAGATGAGAGATGCTTTTATACCAGACTATGGCTCTTCATTCTATTTAAATTGTATTATTATTACTACTACATTTAAATATTATTAACATACTTAAATGACTGATATGTATGCGTTTAATTTTGAAAACACATGTCTGGTCTTTAGGTTTCATTTTTTCGCAGTGTTGCAACTGAAATCTCTTCAAGATCATTTTAACAGCATTTTCAGAGTGTAGACATACATTTTGTGTGGTTTGACTGATATTTTAATAGATGAAATATTAGATGATCCATTTTTCACAGTAAAATGGATGTGGAATATTAGTGTTTATATGATGTTGGACTACTATGCTAAAATACTAAAATGCATACTTTACCACATTTGTAAGCTTATAGAAATAAATATAAATTGTATATGCAAATCTCAGTTATATATTTTACTAATCCTGGTAGATGCCCTGCTTTTTATTATTTCAATATTGTTGTATTGGTATCAGTATCTGCATAGGCAGATATACAAATGAAAACACTGGATACACATTGGTGCAAATTCTGCTGGCAGATCATGTGTATTTTAACAGGCGGATTTTTTCACACTTTTAGGCTGCTGCCATCCTTCATAATTTACTAAGGTTCACTAAGCAAAATGATTTGTGTTTAGCATTTGCCTGAAATTGCAAGGAGTTGTTCTTTTTCCTGAAAACTAGTCATGTACTTGTAATGTTAACTAAAGACCGAGCACAACCACACCCTTACCTATTCTTCCCAAGTCACCCCTTTAAAAGGCTAAATAGCTGAATAGAACTGAAGTTGTAACACTAAACTGGCAATGGATTATGAATTTGACTCTACATTTAGTTAATTACATAAACAGATTATGGAAAAAAAGAGTCTTGAACCTCCTTTTTTTCATAGCTACTATCTAGGGAAGCAAAAATCCCATCAAACTTAACTAATGGTCTCTGTGACTTAATGTTTCAGCAAAACTAAACACTATTTTGATTGTACTATATTGATTGTGCAGGAAATTTGCACTTTTTTGGGATTACAGTCTACTATAATCTAAACTGCAAACTAACCCACTGGTTGTATTATTAGTGTTACAGTTCATTTGGCTGTTGCAAACTATAAAGTGTTCCATAACTACTCTAGTTTTGATTCCAGGACAGGCTGATGTTCTTGTTCTCATGCATTGTCTAGGTAATTGGAGAAGTGGATTCAAATGTTGTAACCTTTTGATTTTGTTTACATTTACAGTCAGGTGCACTCAGTAAATTATAAAGCATCTGCCATTACATATTACTGTACAGTTTGTAAGTGCTGTATAGTGGTAGCTTAGTACTGTATTCGCAGACTTGGGTTTAAGTACACTATTGGTCAAAGTTTTAGAAAACCTAATTTTTCCAGGTTTTATTGGTAATTTACTGGCAGTTTAGTTGCATTGAATAACCTTAAGTGGTGTACAGGTAAGTGGTTACAATAAATAAATACGTTTACACTGAAAACTGAAATATTTCATAAACAATGGTTATTTCCCCAAGCATTAAGAAACTGTTTAGCTTACAGCTTTCCTGCAGCAATGGAAGAACAGTAAATGAAGCCTTCAAGGTTAATGCAAACATTGCCCACAGGTGTCCCAACATATGCTGATGGCATACAAAGCCCTCTGTGTGAATAAAAGCAGACCTGGAACACACTGTTCTTACAGCCTCTGATGCATTATTAACACAATACTGTACTGTAGGAAGTAGTACTGTATATCACTATCAGAATGATGAGGAAAAGACAAGGAATTAACACAGACAGTAAGATAATGAGCCAAAACATTAGAAGAAATGAGATTCAAATCATGGAAGAGCAGCACATTCTCCAGATTTAAACTCCATCCAGCTGGTTTGGCATGAACTGCACAGAAAGGAGTGAAAGTGAAGGAGCAAAGGTTCGGGCAGCTCTAGGAATTTTTTTGCTACACTTCTAGTAAATCATCAATGTCAATTTCCTATATTTTAGGGAAATGTACATTAACTAGATCTTTCATTCCTGAAAATGCCCATTTTTCATTAAATAAATATTAAAACTTTTAATAAATTGGTGTTTTTACACTACTATTTACTGTTCTGTAACCTGCTCCACCCACACTACTGAGGGGGAAAATATCCAGATACTGGGAGTATGCAGTGCTAGTTAAAGTGAGTCTGTTAGCAGCAAGCAGGGATCAAGTGGCAATTTTTCTCCTGGCTGCATTTTATGGGCATTGATGTCAACTATAAGAACTAAGCTTTTTCGGGCAGTGATTATAAAGCCACATGCATATGTTCACTGAAGCTCTTCAGTGGTTTATGCTTGTAAACTCTCAGTTCTTGCCTTTCTTTCAACATTTAATTGGACATAAAAGGGTAACTTAAAGGGTATGCACACATTGTAAAAAAATGCTATTACATTACATTACATTAATGAACTGCATTTTTGTTCCTAAATGCATATTTTGTGTATTAAAGAGCAGAGAAGAATAACTATTAACAATGTTCATGCTTCTAGCAGTTAAAAATGAACAGCAGCTTGTTCTTTTCACCAGTGAAAGCTTTGGACTCTGAGCAGAGTTGAGCGTTTGAGTCTGAGTCTTATGTAAGTGCTATTTAAGGCCAAGTTGCTCTGCTCTACTATGCATGGATGCCAGTGTGTCAGTATGTCACAGCATCAGCCACTGCTGTGGACTGTAGGGCACAGGTAACTGGATGTTAGACGACAAAAAAAAAAAAGTAAATCATCTATATTCTTTAATGCTTTTGCTGCTTACAGGGATGTGTTAAATGTGCTTAAAATGCTAAATGGGCTAGAAGAAAGAAAAAGAAACAAAAAATGAAAGGGTAAATAGAAAGACTTGGGTGTGTTTTTAAAAGCACAAGGCTATGTGCAGTCTGCGAGTCACCAGTAGGGGGCCTTGGCTCCTCGCCACTGTCTCTTTTTCTTCCTCTCTTGCTCTCTCCATCTCTCTCTCTCCTCCCTCTCTTCCTGGCTCCTCCCGCCATGCAGACTGCATGTTTTGTAGAGGGGTGGCCAGGCCAGGGAGAGAGAGAAAGAGAGAGGCTGTCTTAGGCACACCCCCAATTCAGGCAGCGTTTCATCCTGCCTTTAGCCCCGCCCACCAGGCTGAGGAGGAGGAGGAAGAGGAGAAGGAGGAGGAGGAGGAGGGACCTGAGCGCTGCCCGAGCCGAGCCTTTAACTCTTCACCACAGTGTGGAGCAGCCGGCAGCGCGCACGCACGCACACACACACACATACACACATACATACACGCACACACACACTCACTCACTCATACACACATACTCTCATTTACACACACTCACACTTGCACGCAGCCCCACACACACTCACAATCTCATATTCACACTCGGAGCGCAGGCAAGCGGCACAGAGGCACGAAAGCAAGGAGGCCGTGGGAAAAGAAGACATCAGCCAGGCATACGCGGAGAGAAGAAAGAGAGTGCGTGTGGGTTCAGGATAAGTGCCGGATTTCCCTTTGAGGAGTTTGTGCCGTTTTCCTCAGTGATTGAAGCTGGACTGGAAGCTGGGGGCTTCGGTGCCACTGACTGTGTCTCAACAGTGCATCCACATCACCCGTCTGCATCGCCTCTTTGTGTGTGTCAGCCAGGACTGAGCAAACAGAGCGCACAGCCGAGCGGAGCGTGTGGGTGCCTGGGATATCTGACAGCCTCCCACAGGATCTGACACTGCACAGACGAGCGAGAGAGCCAGGGAGAGTGGAGAAGAGAGAGAGACGGAGAGGGAGACAAAGTCGAGGCATGAGCTGGAGACTAGCAGCTAGCTTTTCGTAGAAGTGATCGCTGCAAACCCCCCACGGCCCCCCACCCCCATTACATCCCCTCCTCTTTCTCTTTCCCTCATCCGTCTCCTTTCTTTCCCCTCTTGCACTGCTCCTTCCCTCTTTCTCTCTCTCTCTCGTTTTGCGGATATCCCATTCCTCAGCTGTCCGTTCTCCCTTCATCTTCTGTCCTTTTCTCCCTGTTAGAGAGGAGCCAAGAGTGCAACTCCTACTCCGTGTCAGGCAGAAGGACAGCCAGAGGTCCCCATCACTCTCGCCGCTGTCTTTCTCACTGCATCTCTCTCTTTCACTCCCTTCTTTCTCTTTTTCTCTCTCTCTCTCTCTCTCTCTCTCTCTCTCTCTCCCCATCCTCCTTTCACGGCCCCTTTTCCGTGCAGTTCTTGCCTCTTGCCCAGGAAGCAGGGGTGCAATTTGGAGTTGTTTTGGACCCAAGCACGCGAGAATCTGTATTCTGCCACGGCCAGAGGGATTCCAGCTACATGGGCAAACGCTTGGAACAGCAACCAATGTACCCCCAGTACACCTACTACTACCCTCACTATCTCCAGACTAAGGTACAGTGCTTGGGTTTTCTAATTCTTTTTACCCCCCCTCCCCCCCCACACACACACTATCCTTCTCTCTCCCTCTCCTTTTCTATCCCCACCCTGGTGGCAGCTTTCAACCACATCATATAGTTGGACACCTCAGACGTTTGGTGAAGCTCCACAATATTGCTAGACCAGCAAGTAACATCCCTAATTGCATCCCATACACACACCATCACACACAGGACAAATTCACACACTTACAAATTCTGTCCCCTCAGCACCACAGTGGGGCTCTAATGGTGGACTTGAATAATAACATCCATCTCTTGAAGCCCTACACCACTCTGAAGTGGAGAATTGATTGCCGCGCATTGATCGAGACGCTGTTACACTGCTGGTGATCCCTACCTGGCTCTGTGCTGCTTTACGCATGTCTTTATCTCTCATCCTCCCTGGGAAAAAAAAGTTGGCACTTGTGATGCACTAGTCATTGAGAGAGAGAGAGAGGGAGCGAGTGATGCTTTGAGTGAGAGAAAGGCTGGCAAGGCCAAGGGCGTGAACAAACGATGGATAAGATGCTTTTTCTTTTGTATCATGGTGGGGAAAACTTTACGGTGAGAAATGAGGGGGAAAAATCTGCTGAGGCAAATCGATGGCTTCAGTGCGTAATTCCCTAATGAGATGGTGCAGAAATGAACAGATTGCGTTTTGAAGTGAAAATGTTAACGTTACACACACTACCTGTAAACGGACTGACCTTTTGTCGTCTCTGCATCTGAGCAAATGATCTCCTCACTAGTCGCCTTACACATTTGGCCTTTTTCAGTGCACCATTATTTATTGTTTCACACTGCTTTCAAGGTCAAGTCAAATTAGATCTCACCCTCCTCCGCTTCCTAATGAATTTCCCAGAACCTCTCCATGCAAGGCCTGGTCCCAGGAGTCAGCTGTTGGTCTGTCATTTTATTTGAAGGAAAAAGAACCTACTGTCACCCCTGAAGAACATGCCGTGTATTCACACACTTTTTGTAAGGGAATTTGTTTCTGCTGGCCTCGGTAGAGCCAAGCATTGGCATTAGTGGGGGGAGAATAGTGTGGTCTGGGAACGATTGTTGATTTGCAGATTATTGGAGGAGAGGGGGTGTGCTTTTGGCACAAAGTCTCACTACGCTTCAGATTTCAGATACTTGCCTTCTTCTGTGAAAGATGAGGGCCCCATGTTAGTGTGCATGACTGTAGGCCTGTGTGTGTGTGTGTGTTTGAGAGGGAGACTGGAGATTTAAATGGCCTCTTATTAATCTTGATTCCGGCATGCTCTCAGAGTGGAGGCATTCCTCCAGGGGAAATCAATCATGTGGGGGGAAGAGAAGCAGCTGACACACAATCACTGCTCTCTCTCTCTCTCTCTCTCTCTCTCTCTCTCTCTCTCTCTCTCTCTCTGTCTGTCTCTCTCTCTCTCTCTCTCTCTCTCTCTCCCTCTCTCCCTCTCTCCCTCTCCCTCCCTCTTTCTTTCTTTCTTTCTTTCTTTCTTTCTTTCTCTCTCTTGGTCGCTCTCTTGCTCTCTGTCCCACCCACTCACTCTTCTGCTCTCTATTTCTCACATGGTACTATGAACTGCTGACCATCTCGCCTCTTTCTCACTCTACATCTATTCTCTCTCTCTCTCTCTCTCTCTCTCTCTCTCTCTCTCTGTCTCTCTCATTATACACATATTGAATTCAGTATTTAATTTCTACTGGTTACCACAGCTGTTTAATCCCTGCATGCCTCCATAACACCTATACATGCAATCTTTACAGGGTGGGTGCGTGCGTGCGTGCGTGCATGTGTGAATACTCATGCACAGTGCATGCAGAGGGAGGTATCCATGACGGCTGTTATACACCAGTGGGATATGAAATAGATTTAAAGGGAAGTAATTCCCCCCTGGTATTGTGTCAACAGAAGGCTGTGGGGCCCCTTCAACCATTCAATCAGCAGCCTGGAGTCTGTGGGATGTGTGTGTGCATGTGTTTTGTTTTTGTACATTTCCAGCATAAAAATGTCATGACTTTGTAGGAAAACCAGAGAAAACAGCCTAGCCTAAAATATCAGAACCAGTAAATTCATATGTAGACCAGTCTTTGTGCATGCAAATGTTCAAGCAAGCGCTCACATTCAGTACAGTGTGTGTATGTGCATTTACACTCAGAGGGGTCAGTTTTTGTGTAGCAGAAATAACATCCAGTGGTCCGTTTAAATCTCTTCTCTCAGCTTGAGTGCACGCTAACTGGCCTGCAGTAGGATGACACATAGCATGTCAGCAACATTCCCACAGCATTAAGAGAATGTTCTGTACAGGGCTCATTACGTTACTGCTGCTTGCCATGTCACATAGGATTATTGCACAACAGCATGCTATTTACTATGCATGCAGCTAATTAAGAGATTGATCCATGAAGTTCCTGTCATAGAACCTCTGTGTTAGCCTTAGAAAAAGCTCTCCTTCCTTTTCTTTCAGGTAACTTCTGTTAATTCAATAAGTAAGCCCAGTAATGCATGCTAATTTTTAAGGCACTAATGATCATCCGAGATATTAAAATCCATTACTGCTGGAAATGTACATATGCCCATGCAAATTATTACTTTTACACACACATTATTTAAACATCAAAACCATGGCTTTAAGCAGCAGTCACTGATGGATACTGTATACAGACAGTCCAGTTTGGTGTTGGTGTTTCTGGACCTGTGCTAGTCGGTGGTTTCCTCTGTAGATTAAACAAAAAAGCTCCACCACGTCGAGAGGATTTTCAACACAGATGTGTTTTTCTTGTGGCATATTCCACAGACACGCAGTTAACATGCATTCTCTGTATGTGTGTGTTTGTTGTAAGCGTGTGAATTATACATGTATAACTCCTCCAGTGGGACAGCTGTGTGATGTTTACACATTAAAGTACTTCCTGTGTGTATCTGAGTGTAAAGTGCTAGTGGAGGGGTTAAGGTCCATGCAGAGTGCTGGACCTACTTACTGCTCACATGCTTTCTCTGGGTTCAACACATGCTCCTCCAGAGTATTCAAATGATAGATTTTTCTTAAGAATGATATTGATCCATGCATCTGTACAAACTATTAAACTACTACACACCCTGGGCTTTTACATTATTTTTTATTTTTCTGTCACTTTGCATGGGGCTGTCTTCATGATTTCTAATTTTTAATATTACATGATAAAATTCTTGGGAATTACCAGTAAATGCATGCCAATTAAGAAGGTTCCTGTTCAGTTTGAATGCAATTCACAATATTAATATGCATAAAAGGTGTTGTTTTTCCCCTTTATTTGAATTCAGTTTATCCATTTAGTGCTTTTTACATCTGCCGTTGTCACAAATCTGTCTAGGTCCAGGCTTCATATGAGCAAGCTTAGGATAAAGGAAAACTCCTAAGAGTATGAAGAAACCTTGAGAGGAATCAAGACTCTATAGGGAAAGACAAAACAGTTAAAGAATTGATGCACAGTAGTTGTTAAAGAGTAATGAAAAAAGGAAAAAGGAGACTGATTTTAAAACAGAAGTGTTCAGATTTACCAATGACAGCCAATGACTTCTGCTAACAAAACAATCAAAACCTTCATTTAATACTTTTTAAAATGATTCAGAATGATCAGAACATTTACTGAAAAGTCATACATCAATTCAATGGAGAAACGCAACAGAGTGCTCTGGACCTAAGATCATCTTAAATGGACCAAAAGCACAATAGTCCACATTTCTGATTATTTTCTCTGAGCAAAAGATGAAATGGACTATCCAGAATTTTGCCAGCCAATCATTTAGAAGCCAACATCTGTCATGTCTGTGCATCAAGCCATGGGTGACTTGTATATGTGTGAATGGACCATTGATGCAGAGGTGTATGCCGGAATATTAGAGAGACATGTCAGCAGGCATTGCAGCAAGACAATACCTGGCCTCATTGTACATGCACAACAATGTGGATTTGTAGACTCAGAATGCCTGTGCTTAACTAACCTGCCAGCAATCAAGATCTGTCTCTGTTTGAAAATGTATGGAGCATCATGAAGAGGAGAATCAGACAACTCCAACTGTGGACTATTGAGCAGCTGAAGTCTTACAAGCAAGAATGGAAAAGTATTCTACTTGAAAAACTGTAAAAATTAGCATCCTTAAGCCATTAAACGGTGTTATTAAAAGGAAAGGTGATGTAACACAGTGGTAAACACCTGTCCCAGCTTTTTTGAGTGGGTTGCAGAGTACATAATAGTTGGTCAGTAAAAACACTAGAAATCTTTTCTTTGTATGTTTGTAAGTTAAAGGTTCAAGAGAATTAACCAATAATAATAGGTAAAGAACTCTGTGTGATATAAATACAGTTACACAGATGCCCAGATTCCCCTAAGGCTGATGGTAACTGCTAAAATATGTGTATGTACAAAATATTCTAGTAAATTCTTTTCACAGGGTGGGACTAAGTAAAGCTTAATTTCTTCTCCCTAGCCCTCTCCCTCTCCCCTCCCTCCCACTTACTCTGTCTCTTACTGTCAGTCATTCCTGCTCTACTTCCTTTGTGAATGTTCAGGAGAGGAAATGTTTGGCCTGCTTTGAAGCTTGTCTTTAATGTTGTACATCAATAACAGCAGAGAAAAATAAATAATCATAAATTATGCAAATCTTGTTACTTACAGCAAGCGTTTTCTTGGTGGGGGGTGGAGAGTGTCACATGATGTTCTAGTTCTGCAGTATACCTTTTTGGCCTGGTTTCGCTAACCAGTTTGCAGGTCATGTTCAAACTATATTCTCTCCACGCACAAAGCAAAAACAACAAAAAATACAATAACTATAACAAACAATAATATCTGCTGTTACTTGGTGAATTTTCCACATTGCTCTCTCTCTCTCTCTCTCTCTCTCTCTCTCTCGCTCTCTCTCTCTCTCTTCACTCGGTCTCTCTCAGTCTCTCAATCTCCCACTGTGTCCTGGGCATTCTCTTCAGCCATCTGTTCCGAGGGGTGGGGTTGACTCAGAAAACAGGAACATACGAGCATACGCTTATAGAGGCATATAAAACCGTCTTTGTTGCAGAAAGGTTTGATAGAGAAAAAAAGCGGTAGTAAAAAGGTGTTTATCAGCTTTTTCATGTATTAATGTTTGAATTTCAGTCATTAAATATTGACAGCTTGAGAAATGAGTTAATACCCAAACTGATATCCTGTCTAATATCTGTACAGTGGTGTGTATAGTTATCATGACTTATTACAGAGCACATTGTGTTGCTACCTGGCTAAATGTAAATGGAATTTCTCTCTCTGTGCTGCCAGCCACACATATAGGTTTATCTGTAACTAAAGCCATTGAGTGGCCCTAAACTAAAGGACCCTGACTAGACTGAGAGCTAGAGAGAGCAGGAGAGAGGCCCTGGACCTAGAATAATGGACCTGCTGCATTTTTAATAAAGGACCACTTTGTAACAACTAGAGCCTGATGGATTCTCTTCCTTTAAGGGGTCAGACTTTTGAATTTTTACACACCGCTTGCTTTTAGGCTCTCAGAGTAAGTGCTCAACACAGCCTGCATAGTTGGGATGAGTGGCAAAGACAGGGAGTAAAGTAAAGCCATGGGTAAAGCAACAGTACAGAGACTGATTAGACTGTATTGATGATCATCATCTTCTCTGTACCTAAAAATTGTATAGTTGAACCTTAGTAATGATGTATAGTGCTGGGAGTTCTAATAACATTTAACAACACTATTTTTAAAAGTATTTTTAGTTTTTTTTTCTCATAGTATATTTAAGTAGGATATTACTGACTTTGTTTTTTGTCCATTCCAAGTTCGATGTCAGAAAACAATGTGTATTGTGACTCAATGTGTCTGACTTGGACTCTAGTCAGACTTAAAAACTCAAAAAAATGACTCGACTTTGACCATCAGTGATTCTGGACTTTGACTTTTATTTTCATGACTCAAAAAGATTCAAAGGTTCAACTCAAATTCTCATATAAGTATTAGTAAGCTCTCAAAAGACTGGGGGGTAAGTAATGACATTCCCTTTTCCTCTTTGTAGTTTGACTGAGCTAAGAACTGGGCTTGCTCTATTAGAATAATTTGAACTCTTACAGGTAAAATACAAATTTAAATAAGTGGAAAATATACATTTTGCTGTGTATCTGCTGTAAACCTTATTTCCTTATTTGGTTTCTGTTGTTTAACATGTAAATTTTATTCAGATCAAGTGTGTTTGAAGAGTCATTTTGTGGGTCATTTGAAAACAATCGACTTGAGACTTTCCTGTGCTGACTGTGCTTGAATGCTTTGAGACTTGCTTGTTACTTGAAAAGCAAAGACTCGTTACCATCTCTGGCCCACACAAATCGTAAGTATCCAAGGTTTACAGATGTTAGGAAGGCATTGCATGCAAGGATATTTAGTGATTGGGTTATGGATCATTCTTCTGATCCTGTTATGAAAATTTGCCTTAAACAGTGTGTGTGTGTGTGTGTGTGTGTGTGTGTGTGTGTGTGTGTGTGTGTGTGTGTGTGTGTGTGTGTGTGT
>JBBPDA010000009.1:16943483-16953747 GCA_037974385.1 Arnoldichthys spilopterus
GTGTGTGTGTGTGTGTGTGTGTGTGTGTGTGTGTGTGTGTGTGTGTGTGTGTGTGTGTGTGTGTGTGTGTGCATGGCTATGCGTAAATCTGCGTAATCATTAGCACTATGGCATTTGAGTTCTAAGCACAGGTGCTAAGTTACAGGTACATTCCAATTGACTCAAAACTATTGTAGATCGGCCTCCGCTTGCAGTTGATTAGGCTTATTTGGCGATCGTCGCTAATCATGTCACATGCCGACAGATTCTGACAGGCCTCATCATCTGTGCAGAAAATAAACACCAGCATATCTGCAGTTCCTGTGCCAGGACCACACAGGAAGGAGACAGGGGAGGGAGAGAGGAAGGATGGTGATGGCACCCTTCGAATACGCTCTAGTATGGGGCTTTTCATTCTCTTCTGTAACTCCCTCCCTCTCTCTCTCGCCTTCCCTCCCTCCTTCCCCTGCGTTTTAATCAGGAGACACACGCTGGAAACCTTTTCCCTCTAAAAAAAAAAAACAGCCCAGTCAAAGCCAAGGACAGAGCAGGCAAGGTAAGGCGTCATAAATCCTTGAGTACACACTCCTGAGGGATTTCACTGTCCAGCCCCCCCTCTTCCAACCCCCTGGCTTGCCTCCTTCCTTGCCCATCTCTCCTTCTCTCTCCTCCTCTCCCCAAATTATGCACACCTCTTCTATAGCGAGGGCCACTAGAGACACTGCTCTAATCAGATATAGCCACAACGCTCTTAACCTGCCATAACCGTGTCCGATTCTCCACGCTTGGGCGCGGGAACGGGCGTACGTCAAATGCATACATTAGAAAAGGCTTTAGGGAAGACTGCTTGCTTTGGCCCCTTTTGTTCACCCTCTAAATACTGCTGAAGATGCCATCTGAAAGAACTGGTTTGCTCATGTTGTTTTCTTGATAAGATAAAGACTTTGCGGTTGCTGAGCGCTCCAGGGATGGCTGATTAATAACTACAGATATCCATGTATGAGCAGAACCTATTGGAGCTAGCCTGAAAGCTAGCAGGCTGCCTGGGATAAGCTTATGTAAACAGTGCTTTTGCTGCGTTACGCTCGAATTAATCTGCGCAGCCCACATGCTTTTATTTGGGCTAATTTGTGTGGCGGGCACTCAAACTCCTGTCCAAACACATCCCAAAGGCTCAAGGCGACAAAGAGAGTGGCTAATGACACTCAAACATGTGCTGTCTCCTCCTCTCATAGTCACTGCCCTTATTGCCTTTAAGACACATTGAAGTGCTCATTACAAGACCAATGACAAACCAGTATGGATGGTGATGAAGTTTAAATTAAGTGTTTTTCTTTTTTTTAAATATTTTTTTTATATTTTCACAAATTCCCTTGGAAGCAGGTGGCCAGTAGTCAGTTTCTGATGATGATGACCCTGGACTAAATATATTTTTTAATGATGTAACACCATTGACCAGCAGTTTGGTTTATGACTAGGTTTGGTCCACGTCTATCAAACCGGCCTACAGTTTCCAAGCTTATACATGTCTTTCATCCTGGTTGAGTTCACTTTATTTTCTCACTCCTGGAGGTGGTAGGCAGTGGAGAGTTTCAGACAAGACTTATGACTTATTAGCTAGCCAATCTGTCACCCAGCAGCACCCTTGATTGCAAGCCCTTGCTGTTTCTCTGTCTGACACACACAGACTGCAGCAGTGATTGTAATTTAAATGAGCTTTTTTTGATATGAGTCGAAGTCCTGCACTAGTCTCCAGTTTGAGAGTGAGACGAAGAGAACGGAGAGGAAGACCGAGAGAAAAAAAAGAGTGATCGAGAGGGGAAGGGAGAGAAACGGACTAGAGAGAGAGAAAGGAGAGTGTGTTTAAGTGGCAGAGGAAGGGGAAGATAAAAGCCTGACAGGATTAGTCTTACAGACACTACAGGCTGTGTGACATTGTCCTCTAAGCTGCAACACACAGCATGGCACTTGGTGCGAGAGCACAGCTCACACTCGCGCTCTCTCTCTCTCGCTCTCTCTCTCTCTCTCTCTCTCTCTCTCTCTTTCTCTCTTTCTCCCCCTTTCCTTCTCTTTCCAGCTATTTCTTTTGCACTCTCGCTCACACATGGTGCTCTGTCATGCACAGAAACACGCACACACACACCCACACACCCAGTGCCAGCTACACAATAGACATGTTCATTTGATTTGCTGTGCCGAGTTTTAAAAGCAAAGGCAGTACAGGAGCACTTTGCCAGTGTGCTGGTGAGTGGCCCTGCATATTTTATTAACCTTGCTAGTTTTATGAATGATTAAGCTCCTTTGTGTGCTCAACAGCCCTTAGTTGCACTGCGCTGAGCCATGTCATATAGCTGTCCCTCTGTGTGTGTGTGTGTGTGTGTGTGTGTGTGTGTGTGTGTGTGTGTGTGTGTGTGTGTGAGACCCCAAGTTCTGCAAAAGTTTGGGCCACTTGAAAATTTGTTTTCTAAAAATAAGTACACTTTTTCTTCATAAACCACACTTTTGAACAAAATGGGAAGTGCAAAAATTGTCACAGATAATATTTTTTATTTTATTTCAATATTTGCTTTAATTGGCAAAAGAGAAATGCATAATTAAATTTTGTTGCTTGTATAGGATGTGCATAAAACATTTGACAGAGGGTGTTTAAACATATGCTCTCTATTTCATAGTAGTGTAAATCTCACAATTTTGATGTGAGTAAGATTCTTTAAGAAACAATTCAGTACATCCGGAAACCTCAGATTTCACCTGTTTGATTTCTGCTTGCTTATGTTTGTGCAGAATTATTATAATAATTTGAATATATTTATTATTATATTATTATTATTATTATTATTATTATTATTATTATAATTATCTTTAAATATACATTAAAGACTAAATACACAGCAGTTGGTGTTGATATTTGAACAATGAATAAATAAATAAATAAATAAATTAAAAAAAAAAAAATATATATATATATATATAAAAGAGCACATATTCTTATATATGTACATATATAATAAATTATTTGTTTTTGTAAATCATTGATTTTAACATTCTACAATCTGTGCAGTTGACCTTTTATGTGCTGTATTTCGTTTATATGTTTCTCTGCCCACATTTTTTTACACTCCTGGATTATAGTGGCCCTTGTGGCACATGGGGCCTCTGGGAACCAGCAGCTATCTCCTTCACATAGCTGGCCATTCATTAAAGCTGCTGTGGGATGAGATGCATTTACTTGGCCAAAGTGGTGACATGTGGGGGGAGGGGGGGTTCTTTTTTGAGCCTTTGTAAGAGCACAGTCCTTTCATCTGCTAGTGTGGCAGCAGGGAAGAGGAAGCAGGTTTGGAGAGGATGTTAAACTTTTTATGTGCCTTTCTTTTAAACTTCCCAGCACTCTCTACAGTGTCGCCTCTGTGCTTCACTCCATTATATATCTGCTGTTCCATCAAGCCTATTGCACACATCAAAAAGAGCAGAGCGACATACACAGGTGCACACAATTGTGTACATGCAGGTTGGTGGGCCGTCTAATGGAGGTGTGATGGTGTTTTCATGGCCACATTGATGGCCAGTTTGATGAATGGGCCTGAATGGGGTGGAAACACAGGGCACGTAAGAGCGCATTGAGAGAATGGCTACGTGAGTGTGCAGAAAATGTGAGTGTGTTTTTCTGCTGTGTACCTGAGCTACATACATATTTCCTCACACCATTATGGACATAAAGCCCATATGAGCCAATTAGAGCCTATATTGAAATTCAGAAAGGGATGTCTCTCTATGGTTATGTGTGTGGAAGTGTATATGTGTAAAGATAGATTTGACCTTGAAAGTGCCAGCTGGCAGGGCAGACGCAGAGGTCAGCGAAAGTCTTAGGTTTAACTTCTCGACCCTAATTAGACTATGAACACACAATTCAGAAGGTCAGCATTGCCTAGCCCTGCTAATGAGCCTATCACTGTCTGAAGACACAAAGAGTCAGGACACACACAATCAGTGGGATGAGTGACAGACCCATTCACTCACATCCTGCTGTTCTTCTCCAGCAGGACACTCTTTGAAGAAGGTGGCCTGTGAACAGCCTGCTTTGTCAACTCATGTTCATACACCAAGATTTACCATTACTTACAAATGAATGCTGTACAGTACCCCATATTGTGCACTCTGCTGGCCTCAGTGATACATATACAGTGATGTCAAATTAACTTTAATGTTTCCCATTCATAACCTTTACTTTGCAAGCCGCCAGGTTATGTTAACGGCCTCCAAATATATTTTTTGTGACCCATTTTAGCATTCGTAATTTCATGCATCTGAGAGAATGACACCCTCTGCAACCAATTGACTAGTGGACAGTCTTCCTTCACTGTACACGTCCTGCAGAGAAATATAAAGTATGTGGGTGAGATGTGGACAAGATGGATATTTTACAAGCACCTTCTCCTTGTTGTGCAATTGTTCTCTATGAATTGTTCTTAATGAAAGAAAACATCAGCAGTGCTGGGTTGGGGGCTGCTAGACTACTGACAATTGTGCAACATGCAGCAAAGTTGTTCTGGTTAAATGCAAGAATGATTATAATTTGTATTTTCTTCTGGCTATGGCAGTTATAAATACTCAGACTAACTTTCGCTAAAGGCAGACTAATTATTTTTCTTGCATTTACTCAGCAGATTTGAGAATTCAGAAGTATTTTAAGAGAATACAAAGTTAGGATGAGACCCTGTTTAGGGAGAGTTAGATCCAGTGCCTTTGCTAGGTGGAAAATCTGAAAAAAAATTATGTTTTTGCTTTAGTGGTAGCATATTTTACTCCTCTGCTGATGTGCACAATGCATTTTTTTTTACATGTAAACCTATTATAAGCCAAATATGAGACATTCAGAAAGTCTGTTATTTTCTGCATGACCTAATATTTCTGCTATGACCCTGTTCAAACAGAAATGTTTTGACCATTGCAAAGGCAGTTAGGGATTTCATTCTTATATTTCCCAGTATGAAAGTAGTACTACATTGCAAGTGGTATCAGTGCTCTGTGAGGTTACTCAGACATTACTCAGACCAAATCACATTGCTGAAAACGCCAGAGGATTAAGCACAATAAAAACAGAATATCTGGAAAAATGTGCTGCCTCTGCCAAAGTTTTGAAATCATAAATATTAAAGTGTGAGAGATGACTCCCATCTTTGCTTCAGTTGCCACATTTTTAAGCATATACTGATCTCTTCTGAAATGGATGATTTTTTTATGACTATTTGTTATTGACCTATGACCTAATATTTCTGCTGTGACTCTGGTTACCCACAATAAATTCTTCACCAAATATCTGCCATATGCTCATTTGATTTTTTAGACATTTTCCCCATTCTAGACATTTAGAAATGATTCTTTTCAGCATTTTCAGAAACGTGTAAAAACTGTGAAGCACCACTCTTCAATGGAAGCCCTGGTGCTGCACCAGACCCAAATTGCCTAGAAAATGGCTGCATTTTCATCCTATTAGCCAATATTGACACATACCTACTCAACACTTTTTGACTGTCTTTAGGATGCTTTTGCATCAGAGTCTTTGTTAACCTGCTAGTGATGTAGAAGTTGTGTGGTTTAGGTCATCAGTAACTGCTGTTTATTTCACCAAGCCAGTGAACTTAAACTAGAGTTAGGAAATAAATTAGCTCAGCCTACAAGTCTGTTTACAGAGCCCAACTATTCCAGCCTAGTAATCGGCTAAATGGGCAGTGGTGGCCTAGGGGTTTAGGACATTGGCCTTGGGACCTAAAGGTCACAGGTTCAAGTGCTGGCCTGGGCTACTGAGGTACCCTTGAGCAAGGTACTGTCCCGCTAAATAAATGCTTGATTGTACCTGTATCTTGGAAGCCACTTTGGATAAAAGCGCCAACCAAATGAATAAATGTAAATGGCTATATCCTGATTTAGCTATCCAGCACTGCTATTTGATTTGCATATGTCTTTGGTTGACTGCTCATGTTAGTAACAAGCTCACTACATGTGTTCAGACAGCGAATCACAATCCAGTTTGTGGAACAAGCTCAATGGTGTTAAACGGAACAACTACTAAGGTATTGAAATATTGAATTACATAGAAGACGTGCGGTCGATACCATAACATTTTAATACCCAACCCTATAGCTGACTTGATTCAGGACTGTTCATGGTACCTCAACGGCAAGCAGTATTTGTGGTTAACACCCAAACTGATCGCTGTATTCAAGAATGTAATGGTCTTTAGCAGGACAGTGTCAGTGGTCTTTGTTATGTCTTTGATCTTTTTGCTCTGCACTTGAACGTCCTTTATTTGACACGGGCCCGTCAGAATGCATTTTCCAAGCATATCAGGCTTGATCACACAGAACAGGGTGTTTATCCCTGCCTTTCAAAGCCTGAGCACAGGAAGGATCTAGGTCAGACTTACACACTGTGCAGGGGGCCTGCTAAGTTATGTGTAGTACAAGGTGGAAATGCAGAGGGATGAAAAAATGAGAAAACATTGGAGAAAATGCACAGGGGGGGCATGCCATGTGCATATTGGCAACAAGGCTGAGGGTCCCTGTTTCATATTACATGGGGAGCTAGATGAATTGTGGTGTAGTAGACAGCAAGGTGAAAAGAGAGAGAGACAGACAGGCAAGCAAGCAGGCAGGCAGGCATGCAGGACTGGTGATAGGATCTTCAAAAGAGAGGCCACAAGCTGTCTGTCTCCCTCTGTCAGCCAGGCTTCAGTCCTGAGCCCAGGCTGAGCTGGGTTTGCATAATTCAGCAGGGTGGGCCAATCCACATCTGCAGATTATCATGGCTAACAGCGCAAAGACAAAGAGGAGAGAAAGATGCAAAGATACAAATCCCTCAGATGCAAGAGCACACTCATGCCTGCACACTGTGCTGACAGAGCAATGTTTTGTCTGTTATTATACATTATTATGCATATAACTACACAAAATGCACACGATGCAATACCAGGGGTGTAACAACTCACAAAATGCACATGCATTCACAAAATATAGCAGTGTCTCCATTCGGTACATTTCTCAATACAGCAAAAATAAATGCATGAAAATCAGCATTTGCTAATATGTTTTTAATGACCCACTTGACTAATGGCAGTTTTGTCTGAAACTTAGATCAGCTGTTAGCTCATGGCCTTGGTTTTAGCTCAGGGTTAACATCTCATAAGAACCATGAGTAACTAGATGTTGTTGATCTATTATTACCCTGGGCTAATATGTTAGCCAGTAAATGCTATGTTAGCCATGAGCTAAATGGCTAGGTTTGAGGTATGATGCTAGCCCTGAGCTAATACATATCAAATATACTAGAATGCTTATTTTTCCCTGCATTTGATTTCCAGGTAAAGAGCAAGCAGCTTTTCCAGAGAAGGGTTTGCTTATTTGACTTTTGTTTTTGTACACGTAATGTAACCAGGATTTAAATGAGTACAATATTTGAGCAGGTCATCACAGGAAAGTGTAAAATAGGAAAGCAATAACAAACCAATGAAGCTGATTTAAAAAAGATACTTGGCAACAAATTTTATTACTGTTTAGATGGATTTATATTGTTGCACACTGTGTCACAGAGCAGGCTTCACGGAGGCAGAGAAAACTGTTTGACCAAACTCATTTATAGTTTGAAAGTTACATTGAACTTGAGTAAAAAGTGCATTAGCTACAAACTAACAGTGTGCAGTTTCTGTAGGTAGAAAACGTGCATATGCGAGAGTATAAGATGTAAGCAAGTGAGTGAGTGCAAGTGTTACGGCAGAAACAGTCCACCTCCAGAGTCCTGTCGTTAAAAGCTATTTGATGTAGTGAAGCCTGGTAATGCTTAGTTTTTGTTTAACATTTTTCTTTTTACTTATTTATAATTCATTATTATTTTAACCACTCACATCCATTCAAGCATTATAAAAATACCTGTTTCTTGTCCACATTTTTAAAAATTTGCCTATATTTGTTGTATAGCATACATTAAGGTCTGTTATTTTTGTTAATATTGTCTGTTTGAAATAGCTTAAAAATAACGTTTTGCTGTAACAGAAATAAAATCTTTGTATCCAGTTAATCCATAATCAAAGAAATAATCCACAGATTAACTGTTTATCAAAATTATTGTTAGCTGCAACCCAAAGGCATTGCTTATTGCATTATTCCCAAGAATTCAATGCACACAACTACACAAATACATACAGAAGATTTGTCAGGTTAGCTTATCCTTGTAAAGAGCACAGTTGTTGGATTTTTATTTTATTTTTTTGTTGAATTGCACAAAGCTTGATGTACGAGTGCTGTTGGCTGGAGTTTGGAATCAGATGCACCGGGGGCTGCTCTGCTGCTTCTTAGAGTGAGCTTTAGCTTATTAGGACAGAGAATCTTCAAAGCCTCTCTGGCTCTTCCAAGATGTTATCTGGTACATATCAGGCCTCGTCTTTATCCTTTATCCGGGTCTTTAATGTTGGTGTTTTTTTAAAAACATGTGCTTGGGTACAAGAATAGGCACATAAGACTTGTGTCAAATTAGGGAAATCCATTTCAGTAATGCTATCTCACTGGATTAAATATGAATGGAAAGATTCACAGCAAAAAGATATTTTAAAACAATGTGAATAAGGGAATTGGGAAATAAGTACAGATTGTGAAAAATGAATGTATATGACACAATAGAAGAGTCTGTAAGCTATATGGATGTGGAATCTAAGTAAAGCTGCTGAATATGGCATTAGTCATGTACAGAGAGCTACTGGTAAAGCTGGAGGAGTCTGTTGACTCAATAGAAATGTTTTGTGTTTTCTTGGTCTGGAGAGTGCACACACAGCTTGAGTGGTTTGAGGTAGGTTTCGATTTCAGATGCTTTCTGGCTGTCTTACCTGAAGATCAGGGGGAGGGAGGGAAGCCCACTGCACCCTCAGTTCCTGGAACCTGAATGAAGAGAGAGTCCCAGAAGTGTGTGCCAAGATTACCCCCTTACCACCAATTAAAACCTCATACTCAATTTTTAACAAGACATTTCTGTGGCACTGTAGTGCTTTTGTTTTTGTCTCGGATTCCCTCTCCTATGTCCATCCTTGACCATCTATTGACTATGGAGTCTGTCATATTGAATCCACTTATGGGTCTTTAAGCCAGAATTGATCCAGTTTCATCACTCCACCACTTCTAAAAGCTAATATGTATAATAATAATAATAATAATAATAATAATAAAAACACTACCAGTCAAAAGCTACATCAGCTCATAGAAACTCATCAACTCATTTAAAATAATGTAAAAGAATCACAGTGAAATAACACTAGAATAGAATACAATTACACCATGACCAGGAAATAGCTTTAGATAAGTCAATTGTACTGCAGGCTGCTGATCTTTTAAAAGAGCCACCACCTCTGCCTTGATTCAGCTTGTATTTACTCATACAGCTTCATGGGGAGCCACGTGGGATCTTTTTCCAACAGGTCTGAAGATGGCCCACATTAACATAGCACTTGATGTTAAAATGTGTGTGTGTAATATAATATTATATATTATTAGAAACTAATTTAACCTTTTTAATTTTAAGCCTGTAGATCAAAATATTCAGGTTCAAGGTTATGAAGACCATGCATTAAATCTGGGATGTCCAGACATTTGATTGGTAGTGTATATAAGGAGTGAATTCTGTGCAAAAATGAAAACAAGTCCTGCCTTTATTAGAACATTTTGAAACTATATGATATTCATTATTACTTTTCACCATTTTATTATTGACATAAAACAGCTATTTACTAAAGTAGGCATGTTTGAGACACTCCGCTTCATGTTCATCAAAGTTTATTTTTCAGCACGAGAAGCAACTTTTGCCTAACGATTTGACAGTTTTCTCTTTGAAGCTGTTGCTAAAAGCTTATATTGAAAATCTTGTGACCCAAAGGTGGTTTAAACAGCTGAAAGGTTCAAGTGCTGATGAATGCTGACACAACAATAAGGGCATGTGTGAAATGTGTGGAGTATAACATTATTCCCAAGGTAGACCTTTTTTTCCACTTGGTCCATCAGTTTAGCAGTTTATGGAATAGAAAAAACGTGAACACCTAGACAGCTTTTTATTTAAGGGTATTTACATTTTTAATTGAGTATAAAGTATTCTTTGTTTATGTTTTATAGAGGATTCTTTTGCACATTTATCCAAAACATATTAAATACCTACGATCCAAACTTTTCAGAGTGAAGACATACACACGTGGACAAAATTGTTGGTACCCTTCAGTCAATGAAAGAAAAACTCACAATGGTCACAGAAATAA
>JBBPDA010000009.1:16954070-16971014 GCA_037974385.1 Arnoldichthys spilopterus
GATTAAAGTTATTTTTGTGACCATTTTGAGTTTCTTTCATTGACTGAAGGGTACCAACAATTTTGTCCATGTGTGTATATAGAGATACACAGAATTAGCTGAGATCAGTAATTTTGTTAAAAAAAACACACAGTCCACGCAATCATGCAATTTTATAATGCAAATAACATGAGGCAAGTAAGCAAACTCCCACTTTTTTGATGCTGGTCCTACACTTGTTTGAAATGTAGCACATCTTACTCATTTTTCATTTGAATATTAGTCATGATGTGATGGAGTGGTGCTGCAAATCTGCATGTGTGTTTTGTTTGTTTAGCCATACTCAAATAATGAACAATATATTATTAACAATATATTACTAATGAAAATCATCCCAAAAACACTGTCAAAAACCATCTGTCAATTTTGCTCCAAGGAGATTTTTATGTTTATGGGTATCAGCCATACAGACTCGGTTTACGCAGTAAGGTTATAAATTGGGTGACATATATGTCTTTGCACTGGAGCGATGCCTCGCGGTAGCACAGTGTTCCACTAAACAGGGCTATCACGCTGTGTGTAAGTCATAATGGCCTGTGCGGAATGAAGCCTGGCTCAAACGGATGTTACCTGCCTGTACAGTAATTGGCACTCTGACAGTAAGGGAGAGACTGAGTGGGAGGGTGGTGTTACTCGGAACTGCCTGTGTGTGTATGTGAGTGTGCTGCTGCATAGCTGTTATTATGCAAAAAATAATTGTTTTTTTCCTCGTTCCCACTTCACATCTCCATCAAGCATTTAAAACAGAGACAAGCTGTGGTTGCATTAAGCGAAGATTCAGGCCTGATTGTGTGTCTGAATGATCACATTGTGTCCAGGAACACAAATATCTCTGGAGATAATTACATTGAGTGGGTGGACAAACAGCCTGAATTGAATACAGCAGGAGTACAGTCCAGGAAGCATAAGGCTTTGTTTTAACCCTTGGAAAGCAGGGTCTGCTTTACAAAGGCCTAAGGTGCTATGGCTTGTGTGGATAAAATTAGTAATGCATCATTCAAATTCTTACTGTCAGTGTGGCATGTCAAGCTGTTAGCCTTACTCATAACTACATCCAAAAAACAATAAAACCCGTAAAGTAATAAAGACTAGTGTAAAAATGGACTGTTGTATTTAAGAGGCATTAATCTGAAGATGGAGAATCAAATTAATTGATTTTAAGTTAAGATGGTAAAACTGGCGATGGCCAATGATACTGCTATTTAATATTCCAATAGTTTTTATCCAAAATTTCCACTATTTATAGATTTATTATGTTTTTTCTCTCACTAGTGTGCAAATAGGATCTCAAGACAAATGCATGTATTTCAAAAATATTTCTGAACTGAACCAATCATGGTGAAATCACAGATGACACATTTAACAATTTCCTAAAGCATTATAGTCTGATTAATTTTGAGTGAGGAATGTTGAGTGAGGCTATTTTGTACAATACAAAAAAATATGCATCTAACCTTCTAGGGCTTGTCAGCATCTGTACAGATTTACAGTAGTGCCTATTTGTTACCCTAACATTAGTCTGTTTCCTCACTGAACATTAGCAATTAGCAGTGGAAAGGAGAGGCTTCAATTTAATGTGTTTTGTTTTGTATTTGGATATGCATAATGACTTAATTTCATGTTTTTACTCCAGATTTCCAGTATGCTGAACTATTAAACAGAAATTGTACAGAAAAAAAGTCATTTTTAAATGTTTTCTCTGCAGGGGACACATTTAAATTATTAAATTATTTAATACTGTCCTTTCTTATTTCCACATATAAAATCTACTGAGCATGTATTTGTGACTGATGTCAAATATGTAAAAACATCTGCATAACTACAACAGTATACGAGATACAGAAATACAGAAGTATTGTTTGGGCTTTAAAGGTAAAACATTAATTTGCTAGCTTATTTAAAGTAATAACAATTTTGCACTTTACTTATATCCCACACTGTGTGCACACCCCTGGTACAGATGCCTATTTACTTCTCTCATGGTCAGAGTTCTTACTTTCTCTTAGTCATGCTATTAGAGAGAGGTTTGCTGATTTCCTGTTTATCATGTGGTTTTCCACTGCTTTTCGCAAAAAGTAAATAGATTGTTGGTCACAGAATTTCACATGCATCGCAACATAAATGCATAAAGAACCACAATTAGTCATTTTTAAAACAACACTGGACATTTGCTACATTAAAGGTAAGCCATTCTATTAATACTATAAGTGCAGGGTTTTTTTTTTATCAGTGTTTCATGTGTTTCATATACCTACATCCGGTTTAATAGGGCCAATTATTTCTCTAGGTCTACTGGCATTGTGATCTCCTGACAACAGGTTGAAGCCTTAAACAGCTTTGCCATTTGCGAACGCTGTCTAAATCATTTTAATGAAACGTGGTTAGTCAGTTAGAGTCAGTCTGAATCAGAAATCGGCACATTTTCCATTACATGAGTGTGACCTGATGTCAGAGAGGTTCTCTGAGCTAGCTGAGCATTTTAGCTTGGAGACTGGTGTTGGGAGGATTAGACATAAAACTACTGGGTAAAATTATTTTACTGCTCAGGTACATGGTCTCTTTATGAGTATAAAGTATATCCTACATTGTGTCAAGTGTACCTTAAGTTTGTATAGTGTCTACTATGTTTCATATTGTATAGTGTGACTCATTTATTTAAATACTAGTGAAACTCCATTGGCTAGAAACAAATTCCTTGTGTGTGTAAACATACTTGGCCAAATAAACTGATTCTGATTCTGAGTGTTAGGTGGGCAAATTTTGATGGAAGATTACAGGAAAACAAAACATTTGTTCATTCATTTGTAATAAATTATGGTTAATAATATGAACTAAAGTAAAAACTGTCATTTTTAAGTTTTTGATCAGAATAGCTTATAGTGTTGTAATTTATCTCCAAATTTATCGCGCACATTTTGCACTAGTGTTCAGTACAAACCCCCTCACAGCCTCTTTCCCAAGTCTCTGCTTTATTAATGCATCAGATTTCAAGAAAAAAAATATTACTTTCTTTCCCCTCTTTCATTCTTGTCTTTCAGCACCCCTCCCCATACAATAAAATGTTGGGAGAAATAGATGGTTCTAACCTTTCACGGTAATTAGATATGGCCATCAAATCAATCTCTAGCCTGTAAATTTTAGTCATGAAGAGTGCACTTAATACGCTTGCTTTCTTTAAGACTTGGACACATCTTTAGAAGAGTGACAAAAAGTTAGGTGTGAAAATGATTTGATTGATTGGCCCACAGTGCCATATTAGCTGGGTGTGATGCACTCTGCATGTACTGTATCTTTCCCTATTTCAGGATCAGCATCAGGCTAAGCGGCATTTTCTGCTGTCGCCATGCTGACGCACAGAGAGGGTGACATTGAAACACAGACATCTGTGTTGAGGTCATGGTTCTGTCCGTTTGGATGAGAACAAAGGTGAGAGACTGTAGCTGGTCCTTGCCATAGAGATCAGCATTTGTAACCACACACAAACACACACACACACACACACACACACACACAGATATTTCAGTGACATGATATGACAGTGCTTGATGGTGCGTGACTAATGGACTGGAAAGCTGATGACTCAATGTGGTGAGAAGGACAAGCACAGGCAGCGTGCAAGCGACACTTCATTGTGTGTGTGTGCATGCTAAAGGGTGGTGTGTCGATTGAATTCAATGGTACAACCTGAATGCAGTGTGACAGTTTGTGTGTGAGTATATTCAGATTAGAGTTAACAGGCGAACATTCCCGAGTGTATCTTTGGCCACATATGTTTCTGCAAAAGCACTGGGCCGTCACTTAATGTGTCTTAAATGTCAGTGTCAATAAATCTATAATGTGAAATGGCCGAGGGTTTAAGTTTTATGACTTCTTTAGCAGGGTTTAAACTGCTTCACTGAATCCTGTCCATTGAGAGTAGAGTGGGCTGCCACTGGCTCCAGCCATACGACTTTTGGTTTGAAGACTGTCGTGACTTCACTTTCTCTTCTTTCCATCAAATTACTTTAATATGAGTCCAACCCCACCCCCACCCCCTTCCTGATCTACCACAATGTCATGTGATGGCAATTAACTTGATCCTCAGTCAGCATATATATATATATATATATATATATATATATAACAAGAACAAAGAAATTCCCTGGATTGGCTCTGTCTGGAATTCTTGGAAAGCTGGTTGTGAAAGCAAGCCTGAAGGAGGAATTTTAATGCAGTCAGGAAGTAAACTCTCCTTGGGCTAAATGAATTGTATATGACCCTCTTTTTAAAAAAGGAAAAGTAAGAAAAGAAAGTTAAGCCTCGCTAACTGTGTCTTGACTGGATTCCCGGAGATCTAGAATTATAATGTCCTTGTATGACCACAGAGAGCCCTTAAATCATAACTGCATTTTGATTTGGTACTACAAATTGTGCATTATTAAAAAATAATGTAATCAGGTGCACACATCTAAAATCTTACGGAGAGGAAGCTGCTAGTCTCCAAAGTAAAAGTGATAGCTCTCCGGCAGGGCTGTAATGAATTTGATAAACTAAGGAGGAGTCATAACCCTGTAGCTCGTTGTCCCGGGCAGATACAGAGACATTTCTAATTGATTGATAAGGCCCTTGCTTGTCCTTCTCTTTGTTGCCGGGGCAACCATGGTCTGCCGAGGGACCGGTGCCCATGAGGACTCGGCCAGTGCCGTGGTCTGAGGAAGCTTCATATTCTGATGTTAATTTCAGCCGGAAGATTGGGAGCAGAGAGTACAGAGAGAGGCGAGCGCTGCCGGACTGTTTCTCATAACAATGCAGGAAGAAGTCATTGCCGGATTAAAATGGACTGCTGCAGATTTGTGCGCTTTTCCTCTCCTGTTCATATGTAAATGAGGAAGGCACTGATTGTTTCCTCACATTTGAATATGAGGTGGTGGCCCCTGAGGATGTGGAGATCTGGGTGGGGGTGCTGGGGGGGTTATGCCACAGAAGAAGAGATATCTACATATGGAAATATTCTAAGGTTCCTTCTACCAAAGAAATTAACACTGCACTCATCTTAACCCTTGGATGGTTTTAATTCTTTGCCAACTTTGTGGAAAGCTCCATGTGGAAGTCACATTAGAGCTTTAGAAGAGCTTAAACATTCACACTTTCTATATGTTCTAGCTGAGATAAACTGGGACCTCGCCGACAAAGGAGGTGGGCTTACATGTTGAATACACTTAAGTGAAATTTGCATATGTATATATATTCATAATAACATGGAGCCATTGATTATTCATGCTTTGGGAATACTTTGGGGTGGGTGCAAATAATTCCAGTGAATAACCCTGATGCACAGCCATTGTGAAATCACAGATGTGAATGAGTCAGTAAGGAATGAGGCACAGATTGTCGTTTATTGTGTAGGTGGGATGAGTTTGATAGCACACCAAGTGTGAATCTATGCTAGACAAACACATTCTCTCTCTCTCTCTCTCTCTCTCTCTCTCTCTCTCTCTGTCTCTCATCTGGGTGCCGTGAGAGAGGCCAGAGTGGAGGATGTTGTTAGTCCTGTCTGGGCGAATGTTTGTGTAACTTGTTTATGACATTAAAGGAGCGTGGGCCTGACGCTAACGAGCTGGAGTGTGGTTTGAGCCTCTGGAGCTGCGTGCTCCACTTAAATTAAAGCCAGTCTGTTTGTCCCTGCATTCCTGCTGAGTGAATGAAAAAGAAGGAGAAGAAGAGAGAGAGGGAGAGGAGGAGTGCAGACCTCTGCTCAGGTGCTCCCTCAGTGTGTGTGGTCTACTGCACTGCGTAACTCCTTCCAAAGGTCAGAAAGTGAAAGGCTTGGGTGGGAGGCAGCTTCTTACATAGCAGGCTTTCTCCTGTGCTCAAAGGTCTGCTCATGCTGTGTTAATACCCACCTATCTAGGTCCAGTTATTAGTGGTTAATTCATGTCCTAGCTGGCCACGTAAACAGTCCAATAAAAAGAAAGTATTCTTACTTTTATCACACCTTCAGTTAAAATCAGTTATTCCAGATTTGGTGTCCTTGATTCCTGCAGGTGAAACCTTCATATTTAACTAGACGTACATCAGGGTCTCAAAATCTAAAGAATGTTGTGGATACCTACGAGTATTAATATGAAATATATTTAATTGTAAGGAAAACCACCTAAAAATGGCTTAGATTTTAAACTACTGCTGTTTTGTCCAGTACTGGCCACCCTAGCAAATTCAGCCAGAGAGCAGACCGCTGAATGCAAAAAGAACCCTAGACTCTTATCACAGGACATTGTTATAATTGACATTAGCTTGCTAAAAGTTTTGACCACTTTTCCATGCAAAATTGCAACAGTTACTACAGAGACTCTATGAAAAAACAAAGTGTTCATAAGCAAAACACCTACAAGACGTTTTTGCTAAAGGGGGCTGAATTACATTTACATTTACATTTAATCATTTGGCTGACACTTTTATCCAAAGCGACTTCCAGGACAGAGGAAACAATCAATTATTTGTTTTCTTCATAGAGTAATCTTAGCCAGTTTAGCCATGGCCTTTTTTATCCATTAGCTGTTCTCTTACCACATAATGCTACCAAATTGGGAGAGTAAAGGTAATATGTGCTTCCTTGACATGAATCCAGCAACCATGTATTTTTCAATCTGTCACTGGACAACTGAGCACACCTGTAGAAAAATACTAACAGCCTATTCTGTTATGTTAGTTGATGGCTGTGTTGTCTAGCACCACTAGGGGTGATGGCCAAGAGAGAGTGCCATCCTACTCAACCAGAGTCTGTTAGACAAAGGCCTGTTTGCCATTAATTCCTGCTATACCTATCACTGATGTCAGATGTTTACAAGATCTGTTCAAAGATGTGGACTGTAATGCTAGAGATTATTGACTATAGGCCTTAATGGCCACTCCCAGCAGCTCAGCTACAGACACTGCATAGCCATTAGCTAGAGGGTAATGGGCTTGTGTGTGCAGTAATGGATTCTTGGGTCAGACAGTGTCGTGTGTATAAATGGACTGAATGTATGCTCTGATGTGTGTGTTCCGCACAGTCTGGTCTTTGGGATTTCCTCAGGCCTCCAGGCTACTGTTGTCCGGAAGGAAGGGATCTCAACCCTTCTCCCAAAATAGCCAGCATTCTTTCCCTTGCCCCAGGAAGCCCGCGGGTAAAGTGGAAGTGTGTAGAGCAGAGCTGACTCTGTCCCCACTATTTGCAGCATGTACCATTCATCGCTAACCTCTGGAAATACTGTGTGTGTGTGTGTGTGTGTGTGTGTGTGTGTGTGTCCGACTGAGAAAACGAGTTATTCCCATTCGTTTAAAAAAAATCTGTGTTCACGTGAAAATGCAAAAACACCAACAGACCGCAAATAACTCTAACTGTAAATCCATCTTGGCCAATCAGAAACCCGAAAAAAGTTATTACCAGTTCCAATAGGCTAACAAGGGTCTGAAACAATGAACATGGGTGCTGTGGTTGTATTTAAGTACTTGAATAAAGCTTCTATTGCTTCACTTTCCTTGATTTTGACTGATCTGGTAGTCAAGTGGATCTACAAATAAAGTCAGCCCTACCAATTTATTTTGTGAGGCCATGGGCTACATATCTATCAGGTGAAATAAGGTCGAGCAGAAAGCAAAGGAACTCTAAATTGCCCATAGGTGTAAATATGTCGGCTGTGTTGCCCTGAGATGGGTTGGCTTCCTGTCCTGGGTGTACCCTGCCTTGTGCTTATAGTTATCTCCTATGACCTAAAATGGATAATGTGGTTTAAAAAATATAGGAAATGTTTATTCAACTACTCGGCTGTGGCATTGGTTGTAGGCGTGCTGTATCCTCTGTAGCACATCATGACACTTCTCTTCCTCATTGTACTGGGAGAATTACTGCACATTTGGACATCTACCATTGCACATATCACCTCATGTAAATAAAGGGTGTAATAGCTCACACTCTGACATTTAAAGCCATAAACTGTTTTCCTTGTCTACACATGGAAATAAAACCTGCTTGAAAATATTCACCCTGGAAGTCAATTTTCAGTGACCTAAACATTTGTGTGTGGATGAATAGAAACAGCACATAGAATAGGCTATGTATAAAACAATCCCCATGTGAATGTGGACAAAGCCTTATATTTAGAAATACATTACGGCACGGACAATGGAAGACATCAAAGACCCAGACTCAAGCAAGTCCTACTGGTCCAACTCAAATAACCTATGTGACACCTGTGCAACAGCAACAGTCCATAGTGTCTTCTTTCTCCTGCTTCATGACTTACAACCAAAAAATGGAGACAGTTTTCTCACAAATGCAGTAGCCTACTTTACTGCAAAAGACATGATGCCAGTAAGCATGGTCGAAAATGTAAAGTAAACGACCATCTTTACAAATTCCCTGATTGTAAACATTTCCCTCAGATGACATTACCCCAGCTATTCATGGAAAAAAAGGAACGGCAAAGTGTGTCATACTTCACTTCTCTACCATCACCTCAATATATATATACATGTACAATTTATTATTTTTTTAAAATAAATACAGTTATATATAATTATTCAATTCTGGATTTGTCAGGTTCAGTTTTGGCAGAAAAAAATAATATTTAAACCAATTATAAATTGGATTTTTTTTCCTTATCGCCCAGTCCTAGTTTGGTGAGTCATATTTTGAGTGGATTTTTAGGAAACCTTGAATCAATCAGCAACAAAACACTAACCAACAGACAGCAAATAACACTAACTGTAAAGCTATCTTGGCCACTCAGATGCCTAAAAAAACTGCTTTCTGTTCTAGTAGGCTAACAAGGGTCTAAAACCAGCCACATTGAAGGTGAGTGATGTGGCTGCATTCAAAGAGCTGACTAAAGCTTCCTTCCCTTCACTTTCCTTGATTTTGACTGATCTGGAAGTCAAGTGGATCCACATGAGAGTTAGCTCTACAAATGTATTTAGTGAGGCCATGAACTACACATCAGGTAAAATAAGGTCAAGCAGACAGGAAAGAACATTTTCACATCTCTCTAAAAGTAACCTTCAAGCTTGACAGGAATAGTGATGTGATTTATATTATGATGTATATTGATATTAACTGTTATGAAATTAATGTATGGGGTGGATTTTTAGTAGATCTGTAACCAATCAGTGTGAAATTATTCAACCAATAAATGGCATTAATTTAAAGTGAATATGTTTTATTTGGGACAAATACTGATTATACCAAAAGGCTTTGACCCTTGGTTGGTAATAAGATTTTTTTTTAAAAAGGGTGAAGTGGCAAAAGAAGGAATAGAAATCACACCTGTGTGGCCCATTGTGAGGCTCGTTAAAAATCTGTGCTGTTTCAGTGTTGTGATGTGATAAGAATTTGTTATGCACCTTCACATTGGTTAAAACTCAGGGTTAATGCCACACTCACTGGTCAGCAGGAAAAAGCTTCCCTTACAGAGGTCTCCCCCCTCATTCTTTCTGCAAAGAAACACAAGCAGAGAATTAATAAGAAGGCAAGGCAGGAGGAGAGGACGGAGGGAGTGTAAGAGAAGCAGCCATTCGAAACCCATTTTGGAGTGCTCTCCAGGAAGTACTAATTGTTTGGTGACTGGAGGACTCTTTAGGGAAATGAGGGGCTATCTGAGTGTGCAAAGAGGAGATAATGTGCGCGCACATCACTCACTTTTAAATAGAGATGGACACAGGGCGGCAGAGCAGGCCGGCTGGAGCTCTGGACAGGGGGAGGGAGAGAAGGAGGGGCAGATTTATCCTCAGAGGATGAGAGGGTGGAGGAGAGGAGGAAAGTGTTTATAGAAGCCCACTTGAGAGAAAGAGAAGGAGGATCCAGGAGGAGAGAAGACAGGCCTGATTTAAAAGGCCTGGGAGGATGAGTGGACAATGGATCTGGGGAGAAAGGGTCGTGGAGAAAGGGGAGGGAAGGGGAGGGGTAAACACAGATGTACATGAAAACCTCAGTAGTGGTTAGCTTCATCATTTCCCAACCCCACCCGGGTTTATAGTTTCCATCCAAAACCTTTATTCCATCTATTCTTCATTAAAGTAAATGTGTGCTGGTGATGGAGTTTAACGAGTCCATGCAGCAGGGAGAAGGTTTAGTTCATGCTCTCCTAATCATCTCTCAAAATATCAATATCTTTTTTGAAAATGCAGTATTCTTGTTACTTTTTGCAGCATTAATGTGGATTTACCAATCCCGGCAGAGTGAGAGTTTTATTTCTTAGCTGAGTATGTGGTAAGTAATACAAGGCACAGAGAAGTTCTGTTACAGAGAATGTCTCACACTTTTTAAATTTAGACGCTCTAAACTTTAGCATTGTGTCCCCTTATGGATTAAAGTCACACTGTAAAATTATTTTGCATAGTCAACAGTTCAGTTTATGGGAGTGATCTTCCAAGTTGCATCTGGAGTAAATTGTATTCAGTAGGACAGTGCTTTAACCTAGATTCATGAGCTAAATTATTACAAATCTGATTTGCAGAAATAATAAATAAGTAAATAAATAAAAAAAATAACAAATACATGTTTTTCTGACAGATTTTTTCTTATTCAAAACCTACAGAGTTTTATTTGTGAAAGAGTGCTACACCGAATTAGTCTTAGCCTTAGGGGGTGGGAGGGGGTGGGGTCATTGGAATGTTGCTATAGTGTTTTATACAAGCAAAAAAATGCACATTCTGCCTAAATAATTTGCTGGGCTAAGAATTTTATCCTGTACTGTAGGTGTGTGTGCTTGCATGTGTGTGAGTTAGAGCCTTGTGTCAACTCATGGTAGCAGTAGCATGCTCTCCCCCTCTGTCACTAATCCTGGCCTGTGTGCTGGGGGGAGCAGTGAGCACTTTTGACGTTTCAAAGGCTTCCCCCATCACGCTTCCTGACATATTACACACGCCGATGTGCTATCGCTGGGACCCTGACAGCTGCACAAATTGGCTGAAAGAGGTTTCCTAGGCAAGCTCTTTGATCAGACCCTCTTTTGCTCTCTCTTTCACTCCTTCCCTCCGTCCTGCCATCACGTAGAGGAGGCCAGGCCCTGGCCTGCTGTGTAAAATGAGGCCGGTTGAGGCCGATAAGACTCCAAGCTTACTGAAGGGCTTTTTTTTTTTTCAGCACTCCGATCAGGTGTGTATGAGCGGTGTGTGTGTGTGCTCTCAGTCATCTTTGGCTTGTCAGTCATGTCTCTGTCTATAGTTCCAGGCATGTGGTATTTATGAATTCCACCTGGCTTTTATACACCTGAGAGTTACACAGCAGCTACTTGTGTGTGTAGCGATGGGTGGGGAATAGTGGGTATTGCAAGGCCTGACTGATGTAATGGTTAGATAATACTGAGGTTTTGGAAATTTATTTTAGCAGCAATGTTTCTATTGATAAACAACCAGTATTTAGTGGCTATTGTTTTAGGGATGAATGATATGGGAATTGTAGGTTGATGTTGATATCTGATATTTCATTCACATAACTGCTGATGCCAATATGAATAAACTGGTACTACATGTACCTGGAGTAACATTAGAGTATTTATTCATTTTTGTAAGTTTACAAACTGAGTAAAGTATATGAAAATACAACAGGTTCTTCATTCCATTGTTGAGTTGTTGCTCCTCCAGAGTAAGTCCCCAAATATTGGTTTGAAATATTGGTCAAATCGCTATAAGCATCAAATAATTTTAAAAGCATGGTTTACCAGTATGGTATGATTCAGATACCATTGTGCATCTCTAATGTTGTGCAGGCTCTTACATTTAAATTGTAATGAACCTCTGACACCAAGAAGACGTTCACGTTTAAAGATTCAATGCTCTCATTTTTATATACAAGCATTTATTGAGACTGCTCAACTGATTCCCTTGGTGATTGTGAGGGTAGCTGTGGCTTAAAGGTTAGGGAAGCAGGTTCGTGATGGAAGGGTCACTGGTTTGATTCTCTCAACCAGCAGTAAATATGTGGGAGAGGAGAGTGAATGAACACACAAAAGCGCTTGTTTGGCTGCTCACTGCTCTGGTTGTGTGTTAATAGAGAAATGACCACCATTAACAACAAGAGTGTTTAACTAAACAGTGAAAGTGTGTTAAATTGTGTTGGTGGTTTTAAAGTTCGTATCGGTTACAGAAATTCCATCTCGGTCAGGTCCTGGCAAGCACTCGTGTGAATATGACTTTGTTTTATATAAACTTTCTTAAGAATGAGTATCCCGTTTCTTCGCAATTCCAAGATCTTATCTGCCTTTCATTTTACATAGACGCATGCTGTGTGTCTGGCCTGCATTTCATCTCTCTCCTCAGGTGTAGGCCTCTCTGTATGTGTGTGTGTGTTAAATTCGTGAGAGCTCAATGCTTTCATTCATGGCTGTAGCCTGAGGCACTGTAGTGTGGGAATAACGTTGATGCAGAGCGTGCCAGTCTTTCTTCCGATAGGCCTGTCTGTCTCAGGCTGTGGTAATTGTAGGCTGTGGGGAAGTACAGGTAATAGATTAATATCAGGCTAGACTTGCCAGTGTGCAGCTCTGTGGCAGCCAATGATTATCGCAAACAAAGACAGAGACTTCACCAGAGACAAACACATGCATGCTTGTTTTTATACAGTGTAAGGTTATTTTTTATATGTGTTTATGCAACCTCAATTCCAAAAACGTTGTGTAAAAAACAGAATTCAATCATTTGAAAATTGTAGACAGTGTCTTTTTCAGGGAAGGACTTGAATATTTGCTAAACCAATGTTGAATTGCATACTACATCTATTACAACAGCATGGCTTCATAGTAGAAGAGTCCGGGTGCTGAAATGGCCAGACGTTTCACTAGTTGAAAAAGATGAAACGAAAAATACAACAAAGACCCAAATCTGTTGAGCACCTAGAATCTTATATTAGACAACTTCTAAATGTCCAGCAACTGGTCTCCTCAGTTCCCAGACATTTACAGACTGCTGTTAAGAGGGGATGCTACACAGTGGGAAACATGGTCCTGTTCCAACATTTTTGAGACATATTGTGGCCATCAAATTCAAAATGATCTTATTTTTTCTAATTTACTCAGTTTAAAATTTTTTTTTTTAAATGGTTCTTAAATTTGCAAAGCATTGAATTGTGTTTTCATTTACATTTTACACAGCCTCTCAACTTTTTTGGAATTAGGGTTGTTTAAGTAACTTGCCTACATATGTACCATGTGTTATATACTGACTTCAGTTGGCAGAAGAAAATGCTTTAATGGTTACCTGTTATGTGGTTTTGCTAAAAGGTCAGGGTATTTTTGTAGACACACATACATACATACATATATGCACATATACACAATAAATTGCAACGTTAACACCACTTGCAGGTGAATAACATTGACTATCTAGTTATTTCACTATAATGGCACCTGTCGGGGCAATGGGATATATTAGGCGGCAAATGAACAGTCAGTTCTTCAAATTGTTTTGCTAGAGGGAGGAAGATGGGAGAGTGTAAGAATCTGAACCACTTTCCCAAGGGCTTTATTGTAGTGGCTAAATGACTAAGTCAGACCATCTCCAAAACAGCAGGTCATGTGGAGTGTTGCAGGTGTGCAGTAGTTAGTACATACCAAAAGCGAGCCAAGAAAAAATAACTGGTGAGGCTGCAACAGGGTCATAGGAACCCAAGGCTCACTGATGCATGTGGGAAATGAAGGCTAACCTGTCTGGTCTGATCCCACAGTAAAAAGTGAATGCTGACTCTGATAGAAAGGGATCAGAACACATATTGCACTGTAGTCAGAGCTGTTTCAGTAGCATGAGGGGAGCCTACTCAATATTGGTGGTGAAAATGTTATGGCTGATCAGTGTAGACATACATAAAGGCAACTCCATGAGAGATGCTTACCAGCTAGATAGTTTTTGACATTTAGGCTGAATCACAATAGGCTGTAGTAGTTCTCTAAAAAGCCTAATTTTTTTAATTTTACTAATTTTCTTGGTTGATGTTTTATACATCACACCAGCGGTGCCACGAACACTCCAGTGTACCTTCTCTATTGCGTTTAACCTGTTCAGTTGAACGTTTAAAAGCATAGAAGTATATGTGAATGCTACAACGCAGTTTCCATTTTCATGTGCTGTCATGCAGCTACTACTGAAGTGAACAGGTGGATTTATATATAGCAGAGGATTTCAATATTATGTCTTGTGTTTATTTATTTTGGGCAGTGGTGGCCTAGTGGTTAGGACCTTGCCCTTGTGAACAGAAGGTTGCTGGTTCAATTCCCGGCCCAAGCACCACTAAGGTGCTGTTGAGCAAGGTACCGTCCTGCTACACTGCTCCCCAATTGTTGTTGATAGCTGTTCAGTGTTCCACAATGTGATGGTTAAACGCAGAGGTCACAGTTCATTGTGGTGCAGTTTGTATGATTGAGTGGGATCACAGTGACAAATGAGTCATGTTCACCCTTCACTTTCATTTATCCTGTATTTCAGTGGAACATGTCTGCATATACACACACACACACACACACAAACACAATACACTAGTATACAAAGTTCTTACTCTCACATTACAAACTGTGCCAGAGTCATGTTGCTGTGACTTGTATGGGACTTGAGTACGATCAATCCTTGATTAGCTTTGTTGTTTCCCTCAATAACGGCACAGATGGATGATGCACTCTGATGACATTTTATTCTTGTACACTTGCGTTGGAGCCTGCAATTCAGTGGGTGTTATCACACATCGAACTGGATATCGAAGCCAGGTCTATTAGATCCATGTTGCCCAGTGTGGCTTGCATTAAACTTAGAAGATTCCTTAGAAGATATCTCCCAGTCTGCAGAGGCATTTAGAGGAGTATGCGCTCTGTCTGTATATGATGAGACTAATAAATATGAGCTCAAAACATGTAGAGTGTGCACACTTGCTGCATATTGATGCACATCTCCATCTCCGCCCTTTTTATTTACATAGATGAGTAGAAATAGTTAAACTACTTCCTTAAACGTTTTAATTTATTTTTGTGTTTAATAAATTACTTGTCATGTGAGGTGTTGCAAATTCGTTTTTTTATTGTTTAACTGACACTTCTCTAACCCTGCCTCTTCTCTCTAACAGCAGTCATATGCCCCTCCCCCTCCTCCCATGGCTCCGCCCAGCCCCAGCACCAACATCAGCAGCCACAGTGCAGCGGAGCAGCTCAGCAAAACCAACCTGTACATCCGAGGCCTTCCGCCTGGCACTACAGACCAAGACCTCATCAAACTCTGCCAGCCGTGAGTTTCTCTCTGTCTCCCCCCCCCCCCCCCCTCCTCTCACTCTCTGCCTTCAAGCTACTCTATGCCCATTTACAGTGACAAAGAAAAATACACACACATTCTCTCTCTGTGTTTCTCTCACTCACACATACACACACATACATGCACACACATACATTCTGTTCAGATGCAAGCAAAGAAAAGAAAAGCTTGTGGATGAGCAAAAATTCCAAGAATATCTTGGCCCATATAAGGCAGTGAAGGGTCAGGCTCATTAGTCTTGGGAGATAAGTCGTTGTGAAACTCTGCATGAAGACCAGAGGGCAGCTTGCATAATCTGTTCTTATAATGAATCATACAGATATATTTGTATGTGTGTGTGTGTGTGTGTGTGTGTGTGTGTGTGTGTGTGTGCGCATGTGTGTGCATATGCACGGGTGGGGGGTTCAAATGTTCTGTAAGCCAAGACACTTTGTCCAGTGTTACATGACCCTAAGTGTATTTCTCAACATCTTCACATTTGCCTGTTGCACTGTTGGGAACAGAGCACGGGGGGCTGAAGCTGGACCTTGAGTAGGGTGAATGTGGGATCATTTGAGAAATTCTTGCTGAATTGTTAGCCATTATTTGATTAATATGTTTTTGCCTTGAGTATAGCTAGTGTTACAGGCTGAAGCACAGCACTAATTTTCGCTCTTGACTTTCAAATGTCCAGGGAGAGCCATAATTTGGCCAGAATGTAGCCTGCAATGTGTTTGTAATTTTGACCACATTGGACCTGCCGTACTCCTCATAAGGTTATTTCACTGAAACAAGAGAGCAATTCTAAATCCACTTATTATGCATATTAGCCACAGCCCCACTCATTTCTGTCCCTCTCCTGAGCTCTGTTGCCCTGCCTGGCTATCGCCTCTCTCTCCAAGGTCTTAGTCTGTCGTGGTCCGGGTTTGCCCCAGGCCTGAAGCGGGATTGGAATAAAATATTCATGGCAATAAAAGTTTCATTAGGTACGGCCTCCGTGCCAAACGGGCAGTAACATTTTGGAAAGGTCAAAGGGGTTTGCCTCGGGGTTCTCTTCCTTCATGGCTCAGCGAAAAAGTCTCCAAAACGCCACTTTTCTTTTCCCATAACCCCACCGAGATCTTTGGACACCAAGCACCAGGCTCTATTGTAAAGTTCTAAACTGTGTCCTCACACACACACACAGAGTCCAGTGACCCCCTGTGTCCTCCAGTGACTGCTTCTTGGTGGCAGAGAAGGCTGTGTGAAGTGCCGTTGTCAGGCTGACATTTTGGAGATCTTCTTTTGCGATTCCCCTTGGAAGTTGAGCCCCACAGTAGGTCCTGAATCTAAAAACGAAATCTCAGTATCCTCAGCACTTTTCAGTCTTATTAAAAAACAAAAAATGAGCTGCTGTTACACACACATTGAACATTTTTTAAGCAAAAGGAAGTACACTGAGTAAAAAAAGAAAATCATGAAAATAACAATGAACAAAGACACAGAATGACATCCTTCATCTGTGGGTTTTAGGTTGATGCAAATCATACAAATGGATTTCTTTTAATGCAAACAAGTGAAACATATGTCCCTCCAGGACATGAATTGAGAGTCACCATGTTATAGAAACTATATATATATATATGTGTGTGTGTGTGTGTGTGTGTGTGTGTGTGTGTGTGTGTGTGTGTGTGTGTGTGTGTGTGT
>JBBPDA010000009.1:16983089-17005647 GCA_037974385.1 Arnoldichthys spilopterus
GTAAAAGAAGTTTAAAAGACAAGAAACAGAAATATGCAGACATATGTAAATATAGGAAATAAGTGGCATAGTGCACACTACATTGTAAAACATTGTGATAGAGGCTGTTGGTCACCACTTTTCCTTCATGTAGGCTAACTCATTGTTAGAAATGAGGCCCAGCGCTACTGTGTGGTCAGCAAACCTTACAATGGAGTTGGAGCTGTGAGTGGCCATGCAGTTGTACAGATAGAGTGAATACAACAGGGGCCTCAAACCACATCCTTGAGGAGCTCCGGTGCTAAAGATGATGGAGCTGCCCACTCTCACCATTTGGAGTCTACTTGTGTGAAAGTCCAGCACCCACCCACACAGCTGGGAGTTTAGCCTTAGACCCTTCAGTTTGGTGAACAGTCTGAGAGGAACTATGCTGTTGAAGACAATCAATAGCAGTCTCATGCCCAGCTTTTTGCAAATCATGGCCCACAAGACCAAAAAATCTTCCGTGGCCCACAAGACCGAAAAATCTTCCATGGCCCACAACAAACTGACCAGTCTTTTAAAATGCCAACAAACATAATGCAACATAATGTCATTTGACTTTCACCATTGTCTTTATTTTAGGTTTGATTGGACATGGTGTACAGAACATGGTTAACTGCCTTTCTTAGAGCAGACCTCCAATTATCCCTCCCCATCACACAGCCCGAACTCAGACACACATTCCTAACAAACATCTACGAAACATTTGCAACAAACTATTTTGAATGAACCACTGTGCATGTCTGACAACTTTGTACACCATGCTAAACAAAAAAATTTCAATGTAGCCTCCTAAATGTTGTAGACACTAATCAATTCCATGCAGTCAAAAAGAGCCTGTGGCCCGCAAGTTGGAAATCACACGAGTTAAGACACTTGAAAACTGTTTATTCAACAAGGTCAGACAGGCACTGCTCTTACAAAGCATACCAAGTTATTTGACTGGTAATGGTGCCCACTGAAGAGAATTTTCATTATAAGAAAATGTGTCCACCTGGCTGTTTCTTACTGTAAGAAAGACCAGTAAAAATATGCAACATTATCATGCAGATGGAATAATCTGATTATTATTACCAACTAATCAATAAATCATTATGGTTAGCTCCTCTGTCCCCTCCTCTTCTCTCCTTGTCCGCTTCTCTTCTTGCCCTTTTTCTTTCCTCCTCTCCTCAACTCTCCTAGTCCTGTTCCTCTCCTACTCTATTCTGATTTACTCTTCTTTTATCTTTTCTGTCCTCCGCTCCTGTCCTCTTACCTACTCTTCATATACCAAAACAACAGGACACACCACAGGCTACACCTAAAGATGAACATTTATGACCATCTGAGCATCTGAAGTAGTTAAAAATGGGCTCCTCCTGTGATGTTGCAGATTTTTAAAAATCATTCCAAAATGTGGCAGCTTCAAACAGAATGCTGTCCTACTAAATTCTTTTGAAGAAAATGTGATCCCAGAACATGTCAGTGTCTATTAAATTCATGTCTGACTTAAATAATCTGAGCTTCGTGACTGCTGTTCCTTTTTTTGGACCATAGAGTGACTTCTTTGTGCCATTGTATTTTTGTCTTATATCCTTTTACTTTGCTTTGTGTTTGGCATGGATCAATTGAGAAAGTGTGAAGAATGTTTAATTCTACTACACTTAACTCTAAGTGGCAGTGACTTGCCTGATAAATGCTCTGTACCAGGCAGTGTGAGTGCTTTGTTTTAATAGGATAACCCTCATTACAACACTATTACCCTGCTTCATTAATACTACTCTTCCAGTAGAGGTGAAATGATACATACACTGCCAGAAATAAGGGCCAGAAAGGGTTCATTGTATAATAGAACATCCTTTTTGATTCCTTAGGGAACCTGTAAATGCATGATTATTTAGAGAATCATGTTTGTAAGTGAGAGGTGTGAATATAAATAACATTTTAAAGGAAACAGGATATAGGAGGTTCTAGGAATAACCCTTAAACTGATCCAAATGTTTTAAGAAAAAACATAATGTTCCTTTATATTTTGCACAGAGGTTCTTTTTCTCTCACACATCTCATTTACAAACAGAATTCTTTAGGAGGGAACTGAAGAGATGTTTCACTGTTTAGAACTTTTTGTTTTGTGTTGAAATTGTTGCACCTTTAACTTACATAACCACGTCATCAACAGTGTATTATTTCTTTCCTCATTATTTCTCATTGTAGGACACATTTTTATCATACAAAATCATAGATGATTGATGAGAAAATCCATTACCATGGCACTACTGAGCAACAGTCTCAGTCTCTAGTTGCTCATTTCTTTATGGACTCATCTTCATATGCTGTTGTATAGTTTCATTTTTAAATAAAACATTTACTTTTCTTCCTATTCTTTTCATCACGTCTTCCAGAGCCACGTGAAGTGTAACGCTCATGCAATGAAAATACCAAAACAGGAAGCTAGAGGTCATTGTCCAGCATAAATCTAAGCACCAAGGACTTTTGCCTATGTTCCATTTATAAAGAAATGATCCATGGTCTTTGAGTCTTTGTTGGCTCGTTGCTGGACAGGATGCATTTTTCCCTTTGAAATGCCTACTTGTTAAGAGACTTTTAGTTACTTAACTGATTTCAGTAGTGTGCCAGATTTGTGGTGCTTTGCCTAACTCCTTCGCCACCTTTCCTCATTTGAGTCTTGATTAACTTTTTCGCGTCAAAAGTTGGCAGCCCAAAAAGAGCGGTCAGATGTTGCCATGTGTTTCGGTCACATTGTTTTGGAGCATGTTCTCTCCACACAGCCACTTGTTTTCCTGTCTCTGAGTTTCTGTTATGTGGTTGCAGCCAGTCCTCCAGGCAATTGCTTTGTTTACTGACACACCATATTATATGTAGCAAAAATCCAAACATCAGCATTGTTTCTGTAAACATTCTCAACCATCCTCAAGTTGTGAATATCCACATTTTCAAAAACACTCAGCTGCTGTTGCACATTGTGAGATGGGACAGCCTTATATTTATGCGAAACAGAGAATTGTAGACATTGCATTTTGTTTCTATTGTGTTCTGAGGACAAAAATGTCAACAATGCAACCTCATATGATTCCGACATGTAAAATGTCTTGAGACTTTTTTTTCTCCCTTTCTATCCTCGGTTCTCACCCTAAGCCGCCTTGCAAGAGATTTGAGCGATTCAGATGAATTAGCTGCCGTTTCGTCGACGTTGGTGGCATGAAAGCCTGATGGGCCCCCGCTGTTCATGGTGACAGTGAAATGATCCCTCCTTTATTAAACGCCTCCGTCCCTATAAAAGTGGGGTAATATACTCTCTCGTCTTACCTGGAGGAAGGAGACGCATTAAACATTAATTAAAAATCACATTGGGAATGCCTTTCTTATATCAGTCATCCTTTTTTGCTGGCGGATACAGAGCAGATAAGGAACTTTATTACCTTCTCTAATGTAGGAGGGAGGAGAGGGAAGGTGAGGGATGGAGAGGGAGGGTGCATGGTCGTTTACCCATCATGTTGAAACCTCCACATGTTTGTGATTGTGAATGAATATCAGTTGATTGAGAAAGTCACCAGTGCTGTAAGAGTGGTCCCAAAATGAACCAATGGACCAATATGGATGCAAATTTTTTTAAGGACCTACAAATGTCAGTTTCTGACTGTTCTGCCTGTCAGATATAATTCAGTACTCAGCTGGTAAATTTTGAACACCAAATATACAGCAGATAATAAAACAAGCCATTCATAAAACATAAAGCCATTTACGAATAAGCTTAGGCTTAACCCCTTTATCCTTAAGGGCCAGTATCTGGAACAAAATGTTCAAACTACAGCATTTGCATGCGTTTCATAGTAGCTACTAACTAATTTATAACACTTAAGATAATGATATTAATCCTAGATTGTTCTGTACACTGTCAGAAATAAAGGGTACATTTTTGTCCCCCACAGTAAAACCATATTGTAAATGCACACTCATAAAGTGCAACACAGTCCTTAAGGTCCTTTTACATGCCTTAAATACATTTTTAAGGAACACTACATTCCCTTTCCCGGAATGTGGATATTTGTACCTTTTCATAACAACCTTTTTTTGAACAGAAAAATGTAAGAAAAAGCCTGGAGTCACAACAGGACTTTAAAACAGTGTTGCTGTGGTTCTCTGAATAAAGATGCTAAAAATGTACACTTCAAGATACCACCCCAGAGACTGCAATTGTACCTTAAAATGTTTATAGAGAGTTTAAACGTTTATCATTTAAAAGCTGTTATTGGCCTGATTTCCACCAGTGCCATTAAAATGGAGCAGGTTGTTCAGGGCCTGCGAAAGGAATTACAGCATCCGTTAAAGTGTGACGTGGCTGTGTAAAGATGTATTCAGAGCTGAGGTTAAAAGGTCAAAAAGAAATCAGAGACTTTCTTGCCCAACTTCAATGCTTTATAGCATCTAATTAATTCACAGGGGTTTGCAGCTTAAGTCTTGTGCCCAAATGGTGTCTCCCTTTTATTCCTTGTTTACTCTTCCTTTAAAGTTTCCTTTCTGGGACTGCGTAAGACTATATTGATAAACAGTCCCTGGTAAAGGTTTTAATGAAGAAGGGGAAATTTAGACCCATCCCAAACCCCTCTCCCCTCCTCCCTCTGGAGGTCAGTGCAAACTCTTAATGAGCATGGGTATGGGGAAACTTCGATGTGCTGTCTTTAGCATAAAGCTCCAAAGCAATTACACCTGCAATCACACGGACACACACACACACACACACACACACACACACACACACATAGTATATGCTTTATACACCATTATGAATAGACATTAGTGTGTATGTTTTGCTGATTATGTCTTTTTCTTCTATCTTTTCCAGGTATGGAAAAATAGTGTCAACAAAGGCAATCCTCGACAAAAACACCAACCAGTGCAAAGGTAGGTAGTGTAATTGAAGTTTTGTCATTGAAGATAAGCTCATAATGGAAATTTCACGTGTAAATGTGACCGACTCAGTCAGTAGAGCCAAATATTTGAAGCTGTTAATGTATTCAGCTGAGGTGTTTAGTATTGCAGAAGTGTGCTGTGTCTGTGTGAGATCATCGGTCTTCCACAGAATCCGAGAAACGTTTACATGATGTCAAAAGTGGCTTCTGAAGCAGCAGAAGTGTGTGGGTGATTGTTGGGATAATCTTTACAACAGGATGAGCGCTCGAGTGCTTGTCAGAGTAGCCCTTCCAGCCGGATAAGAGTTAGCGTGACTAAAAGGGTTAGCGATGGCATGAAATAGACCAGGGTTTCTCCTTTGTTGATGTAAAAAGTGCAGGCCAAGGGGGAGCGGGTGGGAGCAGTAGGTGGGGGGGGTGTATAGGCGTTAAAAATAGCCAAAGGGCAAGGGAGGCGTCTGACTGAAATCGATGATTTGGCAGACATCCGCTTTTCAGGGCACACTCTGCTATGGATACAATCTGCTGGGTCCTGAAGCTACTCTAGCTTCATATTTTTGTGTGTGTGTGTGTGCATGCACAGTGTAACGAATAGCTCTTAACCCTTCAGTTATTTCTTAATAGTTGCTCATTAGTTCGGTATGTTTTTTATTATAATATAACCTATTGGGTTAATAGGTTAAAAAAATGTTATATAAAATTAACTGTAAAACATGAACTATGGTATATTTTATTGTTTATTCCCAGTTTGTTAAATTCACCAAATTAACAGTAATTATGCATTAACTGTTTAGAGATCAAGTTAATCTAGTCTACATTTACAGCCATATTAGTAACGATCCGGTTAGACTCAGGCACTACACGCGATCAAGACTGCAAGAGAATGAGTGCAAGAGAGAGATACACAGAGACAGAGAGAGAGAGAGATTGAGTATAGGCCAGAGAAGCGAGGAAACAGAGGAAATCACTCCAGGCTTTAGAGGACTTCCTTTGCCCAGAGATAGCCTCCCTCCTCAGCCTCCCCCACCCAGCCAACCCCCTCCACCCTGATGGGCGCAACGCCAGCAGCCATGGGAGCCAGGCCCATTAGTGCAGAGTAAATAGGATGGGAGAATATTAAAAAAAGAAGATAATTTCATTCACGCTTTACATTTCTGTCATGCTTTGCTGAGTTGTGAGAATTTGGGGCCTCTTTATAGGCAGCTGACTGGTGAAGACTTGTCACAGGGGAGAATCGTGCTCATATAGAGGGCAGTTCAGCGCAAAACTCTGGATTTCATAAGCAGAGTCTCGAGGGGATCACATGGCCACCCTGACGCTCATTGATTTCTCTCTTTTGTGTAAGAGGAAGACTGCTGCTACGCCTCGTTCACTGATGTCACAGTTCAAAGCTGTTCTCTGCACATCAGAGCTCCAAAGACTTTTTTTTTGTCATATTGCTGGCTAACTGTTTATGCAAAAAGGACGGTCACGGCAGTGCCCTGCTGTGCTTGCATTCTTAATTACATGGAGCTGTATATTAACATATGCTCATAAATGTTTGCTCCATGTATGCTATGCATCAAGCAAACCACAAATCAGCAGCTTTTGGCTATAGGATATATTATGCATATTGGTTAATTATGGTCATGTTTGCAAAAAAAAAGAAAAGAAAAAACAACAAATTCAGTTTCAAAGAGTTGCTTTTTTCAAGCTGGAGAGTGAGAGAAGAGAGAGAGAACGAGAGAGAAGAGGGAAAAGAGGGAAAAGGGGAGTTTGCTTCCTGCTTGGCTCAATAATAGACCCCTCATTAGAGAATGAGTGTAAATATTTGTGTGTTGAATATCACGCTCTGCAATGACACAGACCCCTCTCTCTCTCTCTCTCTCTCTCTCTCTTTCTCTCTCTCTCTCTCACCCCCCCCCCTTTGGAACCAAAATTGAGCGCAGATGAAGGCAGCCCAGCATACCAAGGGTGTCCAAATACTTTTCCTGAAGTTCTGTCGCTGGAGGGAGGGGGGTGGGTGGGAGGGGGAGTGTTGGAACAGAGAGTAGAAAGAGAGTGTGTGTGTAGTGAATGTAGTAACTCGAAGCATTGCATTTATGCTTTTAATTAGGGAATCTCTCCAAATGGACCTTGTAAGCCAAAGTCTCATAGGCATGATGTCTACACACACACACACACGTCTGTTTTCTCTCCTCTGAGGCTCTGTTTTTTCTCTCTGGCTCATTCCTGCGTGTGGTTAAACTGGGTGTATCACTGTGTGTACAGTTCACATCTCTGCATTCTTAAACTCGGACCTTCTGTCCCTGCCAACTTCCTGGTGACCGCTGCTCCGCCCGGGAGGTCAACAATCTTAGACATGGTCACTGCTCTCTCTTACCAGAAGAAGTGCTGTCCTTCTGACCTGCAGCATTCTGAACTCAGCATTCTCTCTCTTTCTCTCTCTCTCTCTCTCTCTCTCTCTCTCACTTTTCCCCTCACACACGCTTCTAAAAGGCTTATGAAACAGCTGCAGCATCTGGAACATCTGCACATTTGTGCATACTGCTCTCTCTCAGTATTTGTATGTGTTGTGCTTGTGACAGTTTACACCGTGTGTTCTGAACTCAGAACTAGCAGCAGACACGCATTCCTGCACTTCTCTGCTTTGGAGCTTTGTACAAGTTGGAAATGAAACTAGCTTTCACTCTCTCTCTCTCTCTCTCTCTCTCTCTCTCTCTCTCTCTCTCTCGCTCGCCCGCTTTATCTCTCACTCTCTTTCGTTATCTCTCCTGTTTATTGAAAGTCTTGTTTTTGCCGTCAGTTCCGATGAACTTTCCACAGCAGTTCCAGAGATAAAATTATTTCTCAACATTTTCTTTTCTTTTTGTTGTTGATTCTGATGAATTCATTATCTGTTTTATATTTATTGATTCATTTTTTTTCTCTCTCGCGTCATCATTTAGAGTTGTGTGTGGAGGGGGGTGTTGGGGGGCTAGACGGGAGTTAAATGCATCCTATCACGTTTCCTGATCTTCCCGTCTTTGCGTTTCCCGGAGCTAGTCATTTGCATGGCTGGGATTAAACCCGCATTTAATCTGGTGCCGTCAGTGTGGGTTTAATTAAAACGCTGCCCATTAGGAATGATTAAAAATGTCATTAGGCATTGGGCACGGCTGTGAAGGAGAGAGGACAGTGCGCGCTCTGGAGAGGCCTGCGCTTTTATTAGCACTGATACAGTAATAACTCCTGATGATCACAGCATTAACACACAGTCAGCTAGCATCCTGCTCTGCACTTCGCAGCGCTGGAGTGGAGGCTGTCTTTACTCACGTGTGTGTGTGTGTGTGTGTTGGAGCTTAGAATGCATTGTTATAGAGTGGCATGAGCTGAGCAAATGGCACCATGGTATGATATGTGCAAGGGTGTGTGTGTGTGTATGTTGGGGAATGGTTTTGGGAATGCTATGTATTTAGCCTTTTTTCATCTCTGTGGATTACCTGGATGATGGAAAACACTAATTTCCATGTCTTTTGGGGACCTTGGGTAGTTACCAAGAGGAAATTTGCCTTTTTTTGTTTGTTTGTTTGTTTGTTTGTCTGTTTTTTGACATTCAAAAGTGTGGCCTTGATTTTGGCCATTTACTTGTTTTTGCTTTCTAAAGTTTGGTTTGAGCAAAATATAGCACAGCAGTATTGAGACACGTAAAGCAATAGAAACTCCCCACAAAGGCAGAAAGACAAACGTTGTGTGTGTATGTATGTGTGTTCATGGGCTTGTTCCACACTGAACAGGCTGTTAGTGCAAAAACTACTTTCAAAATATGCGACAAAATGAAAAATGACAAAAATAGAGAAACAGTAGGAAGTGGGAAGGTGTTTTAAGCTGCAGGTGCTGAAATTTTAAGCAACACTTATGTACATATGTGGTATGTGACATGTAATGATGGATGACACTATGCATGTACATTTGATTCAAGCCATCAAGCGTCTGGGGCACACCCTGTTCGCTCTGCTGGGCCGTTCTGTATGAACTACAGATGAGCTGCGCCGCAGCCAATCAGATTGTTCATATGTGTCACGGTAACCAAAAATGACATGTCCACAGTCACATGCAGAAATTCAACTGCAGAACTCACACCAAGCAGGAGAAAAGTGAAAAATTGAAATCAATCTAATTTCGTCTAATCAGAATGAAGGCACAATAAAAAAAATAGGGCACTAGGCAACTAGTGCACACTTACACTCTGGGCACTTGAGTTGTAGCAATACACCCCTGAACTTGGCAGGAGAAAGTGTAGTGGCTTATGATTGATGAAGTGCATGATATGAAAGAGCATAAAGAAACCACCCCGGAGCGGCACACTTAAGTCTGCTATGCTGAAATTAAACCGTTCTTTAATATTTTAGAATTATTTTTAGCAGTTTCAGTCAAGCAAACCTGAGATCTGGGGTCCCCTCAGCCCCCGGCTGGCTCGCCACAAAGATACGAGTGTAATGTGTATGTAATATACCGGTATAAGGTCTGTTTTTGAATTTCCTTAAACCATGTTATTACTAACGTTAAAAATGTTGTATGATGCAATGATTACACAATGTTACACAATTTTTGTTTCTGGCTTTTGTCTAAATCCTCTGTAAAAACAGCTCTATTCATCACAAACTCTGATTTTATGACCACAGCCTACAAAAAGTTTGTTTTTTTGTGGCAAAACAGGTGAATTTTTATCTTTTCTGGATAGTTGCAGAAATTTCTAGAAAGTTCTAAAAGATTCCAGGAAGTTCAGGAAAATTCGGAACAGTTCCGGAAACTTCTGGACAGTTCTCACAGAATATTCTGGAAGTTCTACCGAGTGTTTACAGTGAATGGAGAATGGTCTTGAAAACAGATACAGTTCAGAATGTCATTGTCCTGAGCACAGAAGCCACGTTTTTGTGGAGCAACAGCCACTTTCTATTGATTTTAGGCCGAAGGGGTTGGAAAGAAAACACACTGTACCCAGGACCAAAAACTAAATGGAACTCTGTTATGTAGTGTTATTGCCCTGCACTGAAAAAGTGCTCTTTTCAATTTACTTCCTTCATATGTGGACGTCATTTCCCCATGAATAACATGCTAGATCAACCCAATCACTGCTGAAAGTGAGTTAACCTGTGTTAATCTGATGTGTTTTATTCATGTGGAAATGATGTACACATTTTAATCGGGTAAATTCAGTGCAGCACTATTGTTCAATGTATTGCACTCTACACAGACCCGTTCGCTGGCATAGCATGAGTCAGAGGCAAGGTGAGAACTAAACCTGTCATAATCCTGCTTAGTTTAAAAAGGTCACTCGCTGCAATAATATAAAAAAAATGCCGTTTTGTTCATTTATTTACTCTCTGCAGCAGACAGATAAAGAAACGGAACAATTAGGGAATGGAGAGAGGGAGATTTTCAAAGGGCAAGCGGTGAGGTTAATATTTTATGAGGGCTGATTGGTGCTCATGGCGGAGGGAGGGGGGGGGGTGCAGCAAGTGGGGAAGCTCAGGCTGCACTGAGGCGTACAAACACCAACAGTCACTACAGAAAAGAGGCTAAACTGGAAGTAGGTCCATAACAAAAAGGATCCAAATCCTAGTTATTGTTATATACTACAAACCCCATTTCCAGTAAAGTTCAAAGTTCAAATAAAAAGTAGAACCTGTGATTTGACAAAAGTACAAAGAAAAGGTTTCCAGTGTTTTTCCCAAGTAATTGTATACACTGACCAAATGTAAAAGAAGCCTTAAGGTGTTAACGTTTTCTATAGGAGACAGATCTGGACTGATGGCGAGCCAGTCAGACAAATACGCTCCGTGTCTACAATCCCATGCAGAATGAGGCCTGACATTGTCTTGCTGAAGTCATCATCGACTTCCCAGGAGAACACATAACCTTGATGGCAGCATGTGTCTCTCTAAAATCCCAATAGAAGAATACGCCACAATGGGACCACTGAATACATGCAAAGCACCTATGCTGGGCACTGATGTGAGTGAGTGAGTGATTCTTAATGTTTGTTTTGGGATTGGCCCAAATATTAGTGAGTGATTATTTGTCATTGTGAACACACCACAACACAGCACAGCGCTCCCACAACGAAATGTGACCTCTGTGAAGGAGCAGTAAGCAACTGACGTAGGCAGGGCCCGGTGGGCAGTGCTTGGAGACAGTAGCTTGCTCACAGGTACCTCAGTGGTACCATTCTGGGATCTGAACCAGTGATTTTCAGGCCACAGGTCCCTTCCTGTTACACCACTGATGCGCCCCATATCATGACAGAAAACTTGCACCTATTGCTAATAACAGCCTGGTAGGTCTAACTCAAGTAGCAAGTGTGGGGAATCCATGCCTTGACCGGCCCCGTGCCCGCTGGTGTGCTCGCCAGGGAGCCAGAGGAAGGCCCCATGCCTACTTGTGCCGCTACTACGGACCACAGGCTCGAGACTCGAGTTAGGGTAGAGAGAAAAAAGAGAGAGACTCACGGGCAAGCCCAAGAGCCTTTATCATTTTTTACTGGCAGAAGTCTGGTGTTTCCTAGGCACCATACCAGCCACACCTGCCACCAGGGACACATCACCAGGTGGGATAACTACATTTCTAATGGCTTAGGCCCAGGTGGAGCACATAAAGCACTGATTTCTGTCACCAGCATCCCCTGCTGGCCTGACATGGCGCAGCCACGAAGACAGGGCTCTCAGCTGACCCCTGTTGTCCCATCCGGGTACTGCACCTTACAGTTTTTTGTTTGATTTTAGTACAACAAACTGCAGGAGGCCTTGTCAAAGTAGTACATTTGGTACGGAATCCTATCTTTGTAAAAGAAAGAGCAGGAAATGCAGGAAACGTCATCTGAAAAGAATAGAATCGATGCTTTGCTCACACCTGCCAAACAAGTGGAGTCCTGTAAGACTGAAGTGACCGTCATCTCGTGTGGCGTTTGTCTTTACCTTGCCCACATGCCATACATGAAGTGAACGCGAGTAACGTGTGAAGGAGCCCAGGTTTGTGAGGATGCCTGTGTGTTGTTTTTTAGCATGTGTAAATTTGAACTGCGATGAAGTCAGCGCACGAATGCGGAGGCGCAGGTAACGAGGCACGCTCCGTGAATTATTCATGAGGAAAAAAATGGCTGATTGTGGAAAAGGGAGATGAGGCTACTGTGTGATCTAATTACTGGAAGAGGCCAGAGAGAGAGAGAGAGAGAGAGAGAGAGAGAGAGAAAATAGTGAATGTCCTTGAGAGCATTTACTTACGCGTATTGTGTATTGTGAATATGTGAATAAGTCTCAATATAGATTGAGTGTGTGTGTGTGTGTGTGTGTGTGTGGGAGGAGGGGGGTAAATGAATATACATACTATGAGTCTGGTGCAGGTTCTCTATTGTACTGAGGTGTTCTAGACTTTGATATCCCAATCCCTTTGTCCCTGCAACACAATAGTCTCAAATCTCCCTCATATTCAACACAGCCCATTCATCCAGCACTGTGTTCCTTTCTTCTGCAGCTCCAGACCTGGACGACCCCCCAAAAGGACCCAGAGCGTGACGTCACCTGAGAGTCCACACATCCTGCCCCACTCCGTCTCTGGACTCATGTCTTCAGGAATTATGTCTCATACTGGTAAGACAGGCCTAGAGAGTTAACATTGTACATTCTCAGAAAAGAAGAAACTAGACTCCTGTACAGGCTGTTTAGACTGGGTCGGCCCCTGCTGATTATCATGTTTTTTAGTGAATAAGGGCAAAACAATGAAAATGTTTGTTATTAGCAGAATTGTAATGTTTTATTGCATACATAACCTAGGAAGACTTTAAAACAGCTTCCAATAAATAAAAAAAAACATTAATCAAGTTTAAAAGGGTTTAAAATCACTGGCAGACAAAAATGTGCAGCTTTTTCAAATAAATTCTAGATAATTTACTGGATAAACACCGTAAACAGGAAGAAACGGGTGAATTACGCCTTTTAAACACCTCCAACATTTTAGTTCGGATATGCTTTTCATTCTGCACTGTTCTCACACTGTGCAACCCACACTGAAGTGAGACAGCCTTCACGTGTTTAATGCTCAGCCTCTCCCGCTGTACAGAGAACATGTTAGAAATAACATAGAAAATATTTAGGCCCTAAAAGAAGTAAATATGTCCTTTTGGCTGCACAAATTGGTACTTGATTGGCACTAAATGCCAGTAATTGGTGTGCTGAACTGATTCACAGTTCATTGTTTGTTTTTGTTATTAGTGGGGACCTAGTGGACATCAGTGCCCAAGAGCATGGCCTTACTGTGCCAGATTAAAGACGGTTGGCTCAAGAAGGCAAATCTGTTAAAAGGTGGTAGCTGGGCTGTGTGTCCTGTGGGCTTTGTGTCCTGTTTGTCAGACGAATATTTCAAGCTCTAGTAACTGCCCCAAAACTGCTGCGCAAATACTGCAGCTTGGTTTTCGGGCTCGGACTTGAGATAAAACTTGGGCTTTTTCATGACACGGCGGGCGGCATTGGATGCAGGTGCAAGCAAATGATCAGAAATTTCAGTGAACACCTTTTTCAGGTGAAAAATCTCTATGGAGAAGTCAACACCGCAAGCATCTTGCTACTTGACATGAAATAGTAATAAAAGTCATGCAGCAGCGACATTGCAAAGCTCATTACAGCAAAGCAAAGCCATAGAAGAACAGTGTCTGATGATTTTCGGTGCTGGGGGGGTGGGGGGTGGTGGATGTGTTGGGCCTGCTTTAACTGTTATTTCTGTATTTGCACAAACAAAGGCTGGCAGGTATGTTACAGGCTCAGGGGCGCTTGTGTATCAGCCATATTAGGCCACACTCAGTCAGAGTGCTGCGAGTGGTATTTGTAATCTAATTAGTCCAAATGAGAGATATTTGTTGTGTTGCTTGCGCGAGCCCCACAGCTACTGTTTGTACGGCGACGGCGCATGCTGGCCCGCAGCTCCACTGTACCACAGCGTCTCGTTTGACCTTTTGTCGCGAGTCGTAATTAAAAGGAATTACACACGGCCCAGAGACACGCTCACCTCAAGCTGTGTGATAGATGCTTCTAAAAGGAGCTCAAAAGCGCTGCAGTCACATATGCAATACAGACGCATGCAAAGGTTCGAGTGCCCCTGGTCAAATTACACGGTTTGTTGTAAATAAGTGCGCAACGTCTACAGTGAACACGGTTCTGTGCGTTGTAATATTTGCAGAAATGAACAGTGGGGAAAAAAAACATAAAACGTGACCTTCACAGAAGATACGGCACGTCATTTATGTTCCTTTGTTTCCCCGACGTGTTGAAGAAATGAAGAAACTGTGCACGACGCTGATCAGCCATAACATTAACACCACTGACAGGTAAAGTGAATAACATCCACTCTGTAGAACTGGCAGGAACATCAACACCGCTCTGTCGAGTTTAGTCGTCATATGATTGTAATCGCATTAATTAATTAATTAGATCTTGGGAGATACTGGGGGGGGGGCATTGTAATCACATCTGAATATTGGGGGGGGGGGGATGCCCTCCCAATATATTTTATTATACAGCCTTGGTTAATGCCTGCCAAACGTGATCCAAGGAAGGACAACATGGGCACCCAAAGCTCATTTATGCATAGTGATTACTAGCCCATTTGGTCTTAGCCTACTCAATATTAGGCAGGTGGTGTTAAAGTTATGGCTGATCGGTCCAAATTTGCAGTAAAAAAAACCAAAACGTGGTCCCTCTGGAGGAAATGCCCTTAGTTTCACTTTGAAAATCAACAAAACATTCCGTTTTACCAGAGTTGTTCAAGTTTAAGCTCTGTTCATTGGTCATATGTGAGTTAACGTTGGGTCAACAGTGCAATGACGTGTTTAAAAGGTACCACAATTGCAACATGTAGCAGTATAATGACAATGCATGTTTCGTCCATATCGTGCCGCCCTGAACACGATACTGTAACGGCAACGAGTTGAATGGACAGAATGCGGCAGCAAAACACAAGTGAAACGTTTACAAAAGGTTGTTAGAAAATCACTGTTTGCCAGAAGAAACAGGAGGAAAACAAAAATGTCATTATATTGGCCTCCCGTAGTGTCACATCTACCGTCCCACCCAGAAACAGGGATGCACTCATTAAACGTGTGCATGGCTGCCGCATGAATATAGCGCAACACAGTTGGATTTTAGGTTTTCAACTCAGTCGCTATATTATATTCCTACAGACGTAACGCATCCTGAGCTGCTCGATATGGACAGAATATCAGTATTGCGATTACACCGCTACATATTGCGATTGCTGGGTATTTTCACTATATTGAAGGCTGCATATCACATTTTTCTAATTAAAAGGCTGCAAGTATGTGAGTATGTGAGCTCACTGTACAGACTTACTCTGTATATTGTACGCATACTGTATATTGCACTATTTATTTTATTTTATACGGTATTAGCACCTATAAAATGTCTACAAGCTGCACTACAACCGCACCCACATGGCACATCGTACCACATGTACTGGACCACACAAGGATAATGTATATTGTGTATACAGCATCTTGTTTACAATGGAGTATATAGTACATTGTGTCAAGTGCACCTTCAGTTTGTATAGTGTCTAATGTTTCATATTATACAGTTTGTTTGTTTGTTTGTTTGTTTGTTTGTTAAATACTAGAGAAACACCATCGGCCGTAAACAAATTCCTTGTGTGTGCAAACATACTTGGCCAAATAAAACTGATTCTGATTCTGGTATTGTTAAAGCGTCACAATATACAACCCCCCCCCCCAATCCATACAGTCCACATACGGAAACAGCTTTAAAAACAGCCTGCCAACACGTTTACATACATCTCCTTATTTAGCCTATAGCAGTTTAGCCCTGCCCCTTCGCAGGGAAGTTCCGTGACTGGTGTGAGGCTTATTTGCGTATCGCAGCCTTCTGTGGTAGCAGTATCGCAAACACCAGTATTGCGACAGCAATGTTCAGGCGATATATTGTGCAGCCCTAGGCATCACTTTTTCCCATGCAGTCTGCCTCCGGAGCTAAATGCACATTTGCTGTGCATTGACATCTGAGCTGCCCTTGGCTTTGTGTGTTTGTGTATGTGTGTGTGTGTTTGTGCGTGCATGTGTGTGTGTGTGTGCGCGTCCGTCAAAATGCTCTCAATCTGCTCTTTTCCCCTCCCTCCACTACTCAAAGCAAGCCCTAGAAGGAGAGGCCCATGCATTTGTACTCGTTTAGAAAGAGCAGGTGAGGGATAGTGAGTGAGAGAGCGAAAGAGAAGTGTGTGTGTGTGTGTGTGTGTGTGTGTGTTGGTGTATCTGTAGCGCAAGCAGCCTCAAGTTTTCTTTTATCTTCAGCAGAGGTCACACTATCAATGTCAGCCGTGGAGATGGGAACTCAAAGGCCTCTAGGGAGATGGAGGGAGGGAAGGAGAGTGAGAGAGAGGAAGAAGGGGAGAGAGAGAAAGAGAGAGAGAGAGAGAGAGAGAGAGAGAGAGAGGACAGTTTTTTTTCTCTCTTTGAGTGGCTCGAAGAGAGAGAAAGAGGAACGCTTTGATATCGTCCTCTCTGCTGGCTGAATAGGGGCCTTGGCTTTCATGCTCTGATCTTGACATTTTGTGAAAGCATTTGGAGAGCAACTGAAAGAAAACACACATGCATGCGCGCACACACACACACGCACACACACACACACACACAGTGCTGCCAATTACCTCATACTTGCACATAAACTGTAGCCAATTTCTAAAAGTCTAAATGCCAGCCAGCTAAAGTGGCAGTGTTTGAATGTAGTTTGGCGAGTGTTTGTACATGAGTAATGCAGTCCCCCCTGGCGCATCCCTGGAGCGAAACATGCTTTTATTCCTCCAATGCCTTATAACCATAAGTTAAGCTGCACGGTCTGCGATTCGAAATGCGCTTGTTTCACTTGCGTCCTTTTGACACCCTTGACCCAAAGCCTGTAGCTCCCAAAGCCTGTCGCTCTGGCTCTAGAGCCTGGACCCCTGTCCTCACCTGGCTTTGATAGTTGCCGTGGACCTTTGGTTGAATTCCAGACACTAACAGCACGTTTTATATCCAAAAATCTCATTCTGCTCTGATTGGCTCCCATAGCTTCCAACCCTGTTAAAAGTGGAACAGTTGATTGAGCTTCAAACTGGTGCAAAAGGAAGCAATATGCCACCAGACAGTGAATCCATCTGTGTCGATGCATTGACCAGTACAGCACATGATGTGTGTGTTCACTCCACAATCAGTTCTCCTTCATTTGACAGTGAGCAGTGTTTTGTACTGAGAAGCTGCTTCTGTTTATGACCACACTGCTGCATTTTACCTTTAATAATAACATGTTCACATTATAATGTGTCTGCATGAGTGTGTGACATTTCATCATATGCCATATCACTGCAGATTTGAACTTATTGATGATATATCGAATTTGCTGGCTAACGTCGATGTATGTAGCTGATGTATGTTTACACCTGTAGTAAGGATGCCCTTAGGCACAACATCCATCCATCCATCCATCCATTTTCCAACCGCTTCTTCCGTTTCCGGGTCACGGGGAAGCTGGAGCCAATCCCAGCTGACTGCGGGCCTAAGGCGGGGTTCACCCAGGACAGGAGGCTCAACCCATCGCAGTAGGCACAACATGAACAGTTAAAGTGTAGTGCATGGCCTAGCACTTTTATCAAACAACAAACAACATACAATGGGATAAAATACGCAATATGCAATGTTTGTGAGGCACGGTCACCTCACAGTGGGAAGGTCCTGGGTTCGATCCCCGGGTCAGCCATCGGGGGCCTTTCTGCGCGAAGTTTCCAAGCTCTTCCCATGTTTGCGTGTGTTTCCTCCGGGTTCTCTGGTTTCCTCCCACTGTCCAAAGGCTGTAGTAGGTTGACTGGATTCTCTAAACTTGGCCATAGGTGTGAATGTGTGTGCGGTGTGAATGGTTGTCTGTCTATGGGTTGAGCCTCCTGTCCTGGGTGAACCCTGCCTTAGGCCCGCAGTCAGCTGGGACTGGCTCCAGCTTCCCCCGCGACAATTCAATGTGTAAAAATGAATAGAAGGGGCGGGGAGTCGAACGATGGAAGGTTTTCCCTTAACTGCTACATCACCAATGCCAAGATGTGAGAGCAGCCTCTACCCTTTGACCTGAGGTTAGGGTAAGAATATCACCTGGACACGGCGGTGATGACAGCATGTTACAGAAAGCAGAGTCTCGCAAAAGATAGAGAGAGGGGAAACGAGCGTAGGGGGCTGCTCTGGCTTCAAGCGCAGACCTGAGCACGAACCTGAGTGGATTTTATTCCTAATTTTATTGCTTGGTTTTTCTTTTATGCTTCTTTTGCCTCAAATAGCCTCTGTATGATGATGTCAAACTTGCCTCGCCTCGCCTCGCCTATACTAGTGTAGTGTAGTTTGTCCATTTCTTGTGCCACAGTAGTTGCAATTTTTTTTCATTGAGAGATATTATATCAGAGATATTACAAAGGTCGTAAGGGTCACTTAACTGGCAGTGGTGGCTTAGTGGTTAGGACATTGCCCTTAGGACCTGATGGTTGCAGGCCCGGGCACCACTGAGGTACCCTGGAGCCAGGTACCGTCCTGCTTGTGCTTGAGTGTGTTCACAATGACAAATAATCGTGTGCTTAAAAAAATGCACATGCCGTGCTTTAGAGTTTAGAGCTGCGCAAGGAGGACGAGGATGCTCAGTCGCCTATAGCAACAGGAAGAGCATTGCAGTCATTTCGTGGTTCTTTTTCATTAACTAACTGTAAACATACTACAGCAGTGTTACACGCTGTCAGTTGCTCATCAGATCGACACGACTGCTCTTGGGTCCGAATGCAGTCAAGTGGCCCCAACAATGTTCCGACAATTGGCGTAAAACCTTTTCAGGGGAGTAGAGACTGTTACTGCAGGAAAGGTGGGACAAGCGTGAGGCTGTAAAATGATTTTATACGTTTTTTATAAAAACTACGTCAGTTTTGTGTTTACGCATTTATGAAATTCCAGATTTCTGGAGGCAGAGGAAGAGGCAGCTGAGTGTGTAGCTGTGTAGTCAGTGTCATCTTTCCGAGCACTGAAGGGATACTAATCTGAGCTTAATTGAATTACCCTATAACACTAAGGACACACACACGCACACACACGCACACACACACACACACACACACACACACACACACACACACGCACACACACACGCGCACACACATCCTGGCAAAGTCAGTGAGCGTTAGCGGAGGCTTGTGACATTGGGCAGGCGTCTGACAGTGTGAATGTTAATTAGTAGCGTGTGATTTGGGTGGGGTGCAGCCCACCCTGGGTCAGTGTCTTACAGACTGGTTCCTAATGGCACCTATACATAAACACTGACCTCAGAGCAGCATTGGGAAGCTGTAAAGTGCTTCAGTGATGCAAGACCGGTCTTCTCACAGTGCTGCACTGTAACGAATATTCAGAGTAATTCACGCTAAAGTACTGGCAGCTGTGGTTGCCAGATCTTCACAGTAAATAATAAGCTGATAATGTTTAAGACAGTATGTGCTGCTTTTTTGGCAACCGTGGATTTCCTAGCAGAGAACAAAAAGCATGTTTACCATAATTTGCTATAAAAACAGCTGTAATATAAACTTGTTTATGGTAAACTCTTATATAAACAGCACATATTCTTTTACAGTAGGAAGTACGGTACGACACGGTCAACAGCTCATTCAGTCGTTCAGTATGTGAGCTGTTTATTCTAACCAGGGTCTCGGGGGCTACTGGAGCTTATCTCATCACACACGTTAGTGGGCAGTGGAGACCTAGTGGTTAGGACATTGCCCTTGGAACCTGAAGGTCGCAGGATCAAGTCCCTGAGGTTCCTTTGAGCAAGGTACCGTCCCACTACACTGCTCCCCAGGCGCTGTTGGTAGCTGCCCACTGCTCCACGTGTGCCTGTGTGAAGGGTTAAACGCAGAGGTCACCTTTCGTTCTGGTGCGTTAGTGTGTTCACACGTGGCAAAAAGTGGAAAAACACCTTGGGCAGGTCTCCAGTCCATCGCAGGGCAGACACAGACAAAGACACAGTTTTTCATCTCTGGTCCAGGAAAGGTCACGGGCACCCGATGCTTATTGATGTACGTGGCTAACCTGTGTGGTCCGATGCCAAAGAGGAGCTACTGTTGCACAAGAAGCTAATGCTGACTCTGACAGAAAGGGGTCGGAACACACAGTGCACCACAGAGGGGGAACTACTCAATAATAGGCAGATGGTTTTAATGTTATGGCTGATTGGTGTACACGTGTGTATGCACATTGCCATCAATACTGTACGTTTTAATAGCCGCAACATTAAAACGATTGGCAGGTGAAGTGAATAATATTGATTATCTCATTACAGTGACACCTGTCAAGGGGTAGGATATGTTGGTCATTGAGTGAACAGTCAGTTCTTGAAGTCGATAAGCTGGAAAAATGGGCAAGGGTAAGGATCTGAGCCACTTTGACAAGGGCCTTATATTTATGGTCAGGCAACTGAGTCAGAGCATCTCCAAAACAGCAGGTCTTGCTTGGGTAGGATTCCCAGCACACAGTGGTTAGGGCCTTTGGCGACATAATGCAGTAATACGAGACGTTTCTCATCCTCGCCCTCATTCTCTTCATCTTTGTCTCCGTTTCGCTCCTCCCTCCCCACCTCTCAGGTCTAACAGCTGCTACTTTAGCAGAAGCCATGAAGAAGAAGATCAAATTGGAGGTGATGAGCAGTTATCACGCCAGTAACAACCACGGTGCAGACGGCGAGAACGGAGACATCAGCTCAAGTATGGGTGAGTTTCGGTCTCAGAGAACTTCTGTTCACGACCGCTGGGTGTGCTCATCATCCTCGGACCCTGGCTAAGCCTGACAAGAGCCGTGGCTGAAAAGTCTGACTCAGGATTTAGATCCTGAACATGAAACGTTTGGTTCAGACCTTAAACATCACTTCCTTTCATTACTCTCCTTTATTATTATGCTGCTTTCCACAAAAAGACCTATGGCAGTGAGCAATGAGGACACACATATCTTCAGGCTGATGTCTGATTCTGAGAGTGTGTCTTGATTACCCAGATTAACTTGGCAAAGGAAAAAATAGCTCATGAAAAACAAAGCACTGCATGATCAAAAACCAGCATTTTGATTTGAACATAAACGTATAAAGGTGTATAATGTCTGTAAAAATGTACACAATAGTCATAAATACTTTTTAACCCAACTACCACTATATACATCAATCAGCCATAACATTAACACCACTGACCGTTAAAGTGAATAACATTGACTCTCTAGTTATTTCATTACAGTGGCACCTGTCAAGGGGGGTGGGATATATTAGGCATCAGTTCTTGAAGTTGCTGTGTTGGAAGCAGGACAAATGGACGAGCATAAGGATCTGAGCCACTCTGACAAGGGCGTTATTGTGATGTCTAGACAAGTCAGAGCATCTCCAGCACAGCAGGTCCTGTGGAGTGTTGCAGGTGTGCAGTAGTTAGTACCTATCCAAAGTGATCCAAGGAAGGACAAGTGGTGAATCAGAGACAGGGTCATAAGCACCCAAGGCTCACCGATGCATGTAGTGATGGCTTGCCCATGTGGTCCAATCCCACAGAAGAGCTACAGTGCACCACAGTCAGAGCTGTTTCAGCAGCATGAAGGACCTACACAATATTGGGCAGGTGGTGTTAATGTTGTGGCTGATCTTGATTTTATACCTGTGTGGTAAGGGTGTGTAGCACATCTGCAGTTGCAGACTGGTTTGGGGGGAATTCCCAGTTGTTGACTGGTTAGGGTGGTGCTAAATTGGCATTCGTCTCGGCTAGGTGTCGGCATGTTTCAAATTTAAAGCCCAGAGTTGCGTAGTTGTGAGTTCATGGTGTTTAATAAAAATCTGAAGCAGCAGCAGCAATAAACACTGGTGTAAGTCAGAATTTTTTGTTAACTTACTGTTTGAGGTCGTTTTAAGGCAGCCAGGTTACTTACGGTCGCCTGAACACCCCCGGTCAAGTCGTTCTGTTGACTTTCTAAGTGAGTAAGTACACGTTCTCTACAGAGAGCACACTTAAATATAGAACTTTCTGCTAATTTAAGCTCATCATTTCTATTTATGTAACGATTTGAGGTTTAAGGAAGTAAATGCAAGCTTCAAGTTCTTTAACTTGGGTTTAATAAAGAAAAATAACAAACAATGAAACAGATACAGGATATGTAGAACGCCTCAGGACAGCGGGAATACTAAAGGGTAATATGAACAGCAACAACAGGGTGTAGAACCGACGACGGGTAGACGAGACACAGCTGACGAGGCGTGATGGGGGCGTGGCTACGACATGAACACGTGGACTCAAACCTGTAAAATTTATTTACAGAGCTTAACTAATAAGAAAAAAAATGTGCCATGATATTTGTGCAGGACATATTTTACTTAACACTAAGTGAAAGTGGGCAGTGAAGGCCTAGTGGTTAGGACACTGCCTTTGGGACCGTAAGGTCGCAGGTTCAAGTCCCAGCCCGGGCACTACTGAGGTACCCTTGAGCAAAGTGCCGTCCCACTACACTGCTCCCCGAGTGCTGTTGGTAGCTGCCCGCTGCTCCACGTGTGCACGTGTGATGGGTTAAATGCAGAGGT
>JBBPDA010000009.1:17014393-17025424 GCA_037974385.1 Arnoldichthys spilopterus
TCTCTCTCTCTCTCTCTCTCTCTCTCTCTCTCTCTCTCTCTCTCTCTCTCTCTCTCTCTCTCTCTCTGTCTCTATCTGACTCTCTCTGTCTCTATCTGACTCTCTCTGTCTCTCGCTCTCTCTCTCTCTCTGTCTCTCTCTCTCTCTGTCTCTCTCTCTCTCTCTCGCTCTCTCTTTCTCTCTCTCTGCCTGCCTGCCTGTGTGTGTATCATTCTACGTCCAGTTTTTTTTTTCCTCCAAGCAACAGAAAGGTAATTTGACAGGTAGAGCTGTATCTTTGCCTTTCATTATGAGTTCTTCCTGCAGGCAGGGAAATTACTTTATGGATTCTGAGATATAATTAGAGAGAGGGAGAAAAAGAGAATGTGCCTATGTGTGTTGCTTTGTTTGTGTATTGCATTTTGTAGTTGTATGTGTGTGTGTGTTAGTTTGTCTAGTAACATTTATAGTGATCATGCTTTTCAGTTCAGACAGTTTTGTTATTTAATTTACTTTCCAGGGCAAATATTCTATTCCATTTAACTTAAAATTAATTTATAATAAAAAACTTACACACTGTAAAAAAAAAAAAGTGTGTGTGTGTGTGTAAAGTAAAAAAAAGTATCAAGGTCTATATATTTATGCTGCAAAATAAAAAAAAAAGAAATGTGTCATCTGGTGTGATTATAAAAGATGCTGCCATTGATAGGAAAGATTTTAAGGAGCTTCCTAAAGATCTCAGAAAAAATATTATTAATTAACACTCATGGAATACTAATGGACATACCAATGCTGGAGTTATACTTTAATGCTGCTATTCGATATTTTTCATGTACATATCTGCAGAAGCCTATGGACATGCTGGTACAAAAATATCTTTTTAATTGTTATGACATCTACCTGGATTTGAAAGATAGAAAAAATAAAAGTATTTTAGCCTAGTGTCACCTAAACAATCTGCTCTTCCAAAGCGCATAAAATTGCTTTATTAAATATTGATTTAGAATATCAGTCAACTCTAAACATCTGTCCAATGACAATATAATTTTCTGGCAAATATCTGCTGAAACTGGTACGGTTCTGATGATATGGTGCATCTGCAGTTTTGGCTCCTTGCAGAGCAGCTGCTGTGCTGAGATGTAAAACACATTTTGGGGATGGACTCCACAGCACACCTGTAGAACATGTCCCCACACACCAGTGCTATCTTTAGTATTGCATTGTATCATTGTGCATCCCTAGCTTAGACTCATCAAAACATGTTCTCTGGTCAGGAAAAAAACATATATAGAACTTTTTCTCAACAGCTCACCTAGATGCAGCTTGAATCAACAATGTTTGTGCATGTGATTCCAAGAACACCATACCATGAGTGGAGTGAAACACTAGGAGTATCAGAGGAGAATTTAATCTCATTGTCCATGAAAAAACTGAATCTAGAGAGAAGATGGGCATGGATAACAATCCCAAAAATACAGGCAAAACAACTGAAGACTGCTTTCTAAAAAAGGTGAAAGTGCTTGCACAGCCTAGAAAGTCCTGACTTGAATTCTTTTAAAATTATACAGAGTGACCTTCCTAGTATTGGCGCTGAAAATTGTTTGCAAAGAGGAACTGGCTAAAATTGTAAAGCCCTCAGTCTCAAAACTTCCTCATTTCCAGAGAAAATTTTAAAATGCAATCAAAACAAGAATTTGAGATGTGTTAATTCTCCTGAACGTTTACCTTAAACTAAAAAAAACATTGCATTTTTAAATCCTTTAGGAACTACAGATTCTCCTCCACATGAAGCTCCATACATTTTCTATAGGAGACAATGCAGTCAAGCACATGCATGAACACTGTGTCTATGACTTTGTCATACAGTCATGTGAAAAAAGAAGTACACCCTATGTAAATTGGTGATTTCTTTAACATATCAAAACCTATTTCATTTCAAAACATATCAAAAACATTTCACCCTCCACTGCCTACAGATAAAGGTGATCGTAGAACAAAACAACAAGGAAAAGTAGCGTTTTTCAATTATTTATTCAATGAAAATATCAACATATAATATTCTTCTGTAGAGAAAGTAAGCCTCAGAAGCTAGTAATGCCTCTTTTAAAAGAAATAATGTGGTATGGAGTTCTTCTCTTTGGAGTTTAATCTGTCTATGGTGTACACCAAACATGCGTACTGTTCCTGTGGCCAAGCAATACTATCTTCATCTTATGTTCTTTTTAGAGTGCAAAGGGTTTTCCTGAAATGCCTACTATGCAGATCACATTTGCCCAGTCTCATTTCATCTACAATCAATGTCTGATTGCAGGCATTTGCACTTGTACACCAACTTGTACCTGCCTGTCTTGTAGTGAAAGTTTCCACTGGGTTGGTGGAGACTTTTTTTGCATCAGATGGTCTGCTCTTGACCCAAATTTGCTGAGGCACCTGGTCCTGGACAAAATGGCAGTCATTTAAAATCTACACCACTTAGAGCAGATTTTCCTCACACTGGAAAGATTTAATTTAAATTATTTAGAGATCTTTTTAAGTCCCTTGCCAGACTCATAGACATCCACTAGCTTTTTTTCTGAAGCCTTTAGGGAGTTCTTTAGATCTTGGCATGATGACACCACACATTTCAATAGGAAAGAGAATGCCATACCCTAGATGTCAGATTTAAATAAGAGGTTCCACCTGCCAGGGGTTCTGAATGAATTTTAATGTTATGGTTTTGAAAGTGTGATAATTTTATTTTTTGTTCATGTAATTAAGAAAATGACTACACAAGATAAATTTCATGTGCCATTTGTTGAGTATAGTCACCTTTATCTATAGGCACTGTATCAAAGAGGATGAAATGTTGCTTGTTCAAATATGTTTCTGTGGGATGTACTTTTTTTTCAAACAACTAGTTTTTCTGGCATACTTGTATGCATAAATGTCAGTTGGTGAGTCTGGTGTATGAATTTGAGTGTGTGTGTGTGTGTGCACGGGTGTGTTTACTGTGAAGCACATCACGTCTGTTAATTAGTGCAGCTGATTACTTTCAGTATGCAATAGTGCACGATACTGCCTTTTGTTCTCACTGCTGAGCAGCACGCAGCTTTTCCCCTGGGCTGTTATATAGCAATATAGGAGTGTGGAAAATACGCTTGTTAATTCTCCACATGTCACAGCCTTATAGAAGAGGCAATTGGGGGTGAAGAATTGCTTTTTAAAAGCGGAGGCCATTCTAACTCGTCTCCTAGACTCATGCATGAAGCAGTCTCACCATGTGAAATTCTAGTTGCAGGGATTTTGAGGAAGTCATAGTGTGGAAGTTGTACTGGTGGTGATGTTACTGGTCACCTCTGGTGTTGCTCTGTTCTCTGTGAATGCATGTGTCCATGCACAGGCCACATTTGCTATCACCATATTTCAGTTCTATTGCCATATAGGGATTAATATGCCCAAAGGTGCACAGACTGTATCCTACACCACATACACAAGTCTATGCCACCGTAATGAAGAACTGGACACAGTCCAAGTGGGTTGAGAGAAAGTTTGGGGATAGATTTAAAGAAAACATTTGTTTGTAATCACTGTTAGTCTGCTAGCTGCAGTGCTAGTCTTAAGAAGCAGAACCGTGCAACCATATTTTATGCATTCATATGTAGTTGCACATTTTAGAGTCTTGGTGTTTTTATTATGGTTCAGTACTGACCTGTTACTAAGGTTTTGCTGTTTATTGCACAAGGAAAGAATTAACCAGGCTAATAATGTAGCAGCTCTTTTCTATGCTGCAGATTTTTTTGTTTGTTTTGTTTTGTTTTCACTTTTGTGAAGTTATTGGGAATTGATGGCCATTATGAGTGTCTTTGTGTGTGTGCGTGTGTGTGTGCGTGCGTGCGTGCGTGCTTGGGTGGGTATGCGTGTTCAGTGGGCCTGCCAATCACCCAGCAATAGAGGACTCAGCCGCTTGTGTGGTGGTGACTCCCAGAGTGTATCAAATTAACTTGATGTTAGATTCATTAAAATCAGATCAAATGAACTAATAAAATATACCAACCTCGCATCATTAATGCCTAAAGCAGAAAACAAATCTGTTTTAGCTGAAAAACACTTCTCCACATACATTTCACTTTGGGTCTATTAGGCTCAAATTTGAATCAAGGTCTGAGTAAATGGTGTCCCAAATTTTTAATGTTTTAAATTTTTTTTATTATGTTGAGTTTCAAGTCATCAAATTTGTGACATTTTTAACATTGCTATGTGTTGTTATGCATAGTAATGGAATGAGAGAGGGATGGATTGAGGGGATTTCAAGTGATGGAATTTATAAGGCTGAAGCCTTACAAGGTTATGTTGTAGCCTTCAGGTAAAGGGCCTTTACATTTTCTAAGCCTTAATCCTTAATCTGTTACATAAATACATGGATTTCAGATTTTATAGGAAAAGACAAATCCTAATCCATTTTATTTGATCTGTTATTGTACATTTGATTTTACAAAGTCAGCATATTCTGTACCCTAACAATTTATTAAACAAACTTAAGTGCAACTCAAATTAAGGGCATGCATACGTAAACATACCAACATAGGAGAGTTCATATCTGTGTTGAGTCTGATAAGGCACGGAGTACAGTGAGATCACTGGGGAAATCAGTTGATTGACAGAGATTCCTTTACAACAAGTCACTTACTGCTCGTATGGCTTATTATCACATAACTGTTCCAAATTACACAGGGCCATTTCGCGTTAGACGGCTTTAGCATCAGATTTGTGTTTCTTTAGTGTGAGTAGTTACGGAACATTTAGCTGGTTTATGGTGCCTGTGATATTGATTAGTAATTGCGGCAGTTTGATTACTGCAGCATCACTCAATGGACAGTAAAACCCCGACTTATGAGAATTCACCATGTAGTCCTGCTTCTGCAGTTAATTAGCAGTAATTAGCATGAGCTCCCTTCTGAAAACACAGGCTAGATCAGCACTTCTGTGGCACTGGGAGAGTACAAGACTTGCAGTCTGCACAGTTGTCGGCTATTATTAACTGCAATCAACATGTTTTAATCAAGTGTGTTTTTAGCTTTCATGATGGTTGTACCTTTGCTTTTCCAGGCATTTTGAATGGACTGGCATAGACCTTGAAAGATAAAGACTGCAATATAAAAATACAGAAAAAGTTTCTCAAATGTCCTTCATGTTTCATATGTCTGTTTTATTTAGATTTACCTTAGATTTTAACTCAGGCTGAATCTCATATGGGTTCCTGCTCCCTATATAGTGCGCTGTGTAAGTTACAAAATTCTGCTCCAAAGTACTGCAGTATATGTCCAGTAGGGGCACAAATTGCTACATTTAAAGTAGCTCTTTGTTACAAATATTGGGCTGGGTCCCCAGACACGGATTGAGCCTAGTTTTGTATTTAATTGCAGTAGCCTAAGCTTCATCCAGGCATAGTGTTGGAAAAAGTGGTGGTGTATTGTAGAGCCTTACTGATTATGTGGTAATCTGATGAGTAAAATATACTGATACGTTTTCTACATTAAGCAGAATAAACCATTTAAAAGTTTATCAAATGACAGTATGCAGTGAAGAATGAAGAGCGATTGAAAGTTCTTTTCCTCTTCTAGTCCTAGTCCTAGTCTTAGCTGCTTTGCAAGAACGGTATTATTGCAGTAACATTTTCTGGAGGAAGAACTGTTTATTATACAGATTACCAGTAATAACTGCTACTGTTTATTGAGCATTAGTGTATTTTGTCACATTTCATGTGTACCTGTTTTATAAAAACAATTGTCCACTTGATGCTTTATTTCTTTATTTTCTCACTCGTAGCTCATCAAAACAGAGACATTCTCCCAGAAATGCAGATTTTACACGTTTAAGTGATACCACAGTAGTGTAGCAGTAATGGGTCATGATTTGAATTTGATTATGATTTGTCATGATTTGAAGTTAATTGCTGTACATATGGTCTTGTTTTTCTGAAAGAGAAAAGCATTTTGCATTTTTGTTAATTGCTTGACTGCTTCAGAATAAACAGAGCAGGTTGGAGAAGCAGACTCAAATGTGTCAATTGTAAGCATAATTTCTTGCATATCTCCAGTGTATTTAAACATGCCATTGTGTCATTATATTTAAATACAATTGCAAAATGAGCTAAACGAAAGTGATCACAAACAATGTCTAAGGGTTAAAATGTGTAATACCTTCAGCCAGAGCAGATGAGTTTACCCGTAGCAGTCATGGAGACTGCTGTGCACGGGTCATTAGTGAAGCGCTGTTTAGAACTGGAAAAGCTTGCCTGTGATGCAACACTGAACTGAATGAATCATTTGATGCCTTTTTGAATTCCGCAATCACAGGTCCTATTAATTGCTCAACTCTGTTATGTGGACAGGCATGAGCTAAGCCAAGGTCAGCACTCTCACTCTGAGGTTCTTGCTACATTTGGGACAACAGAGGCTTATTTTCCATCTTGAGGGGAGCCTGAAGGCATGGTGCAGTCAACTAAAAGAAAACAGCATCACTGTAAGCTTTATTGGAATAAGAATCACCTCTGTTCTTTAGTTAACTGACCATAACACTAAACACTTCTACTTACAAACACCAGAGCGCTGGACCTCTTCCGCAGCAGCAAAGACGGCTCTCATTACCACTCATCAGGCCTTATTAAATTTACATGAGCCAAGAAACTAGCGTGTTTCCCCAAAGTGCCCCTACTTCATGTGTGATAGCTGCAAACCAATGAAATCTAAAACCATGTGGTGTTTTGAAATCCAACCACCACTGCAGCTAAATTATTCTTCCCATGAAGAGGCCGGAAAGAGGGAGGGAGTGCAAGAGAACAAAAGGGAAAGATGTGATTACCCTTCCTCTCCCTATGCTGACATCAAATTCCCATTCCCTAAATATCCAGTGAAGTGTATTTCCCCCTTCTTGGGATTGCTGTGTTTTCTTGTGTATGTGTGTGTTGTGTGCGTGCGACCGTGCATGTTGTTGCTGCTTGGTTTGGTGGGGGTTCTTGGTGATTGAAAACAGATGCCTTGTCTTTTGTAGTCGTCTAGCTGGGAGAAGTAATGGAGAAAACAGAAATCAGGACAAGGAAAACATAAAGGAGATCTATTGCGACACAATGAAATGAGTCCGGGAAGCAATAAGCACCAGGCACATTCCAGTTGTGCAAAATGGTGCCCCCTCTCTCCCCTTTGCTCTCTGATGGTTTGTATAGCATAATGCGGCTTCTTAGGTCCACGATACCATGGCTAAACCCCAATCACGCCATGGTAGTGTTCAGTATGAAACTGAACCTCACAAATGTATTGTTGTCTTGCTTCTCTGGTGGTTTTGAAATTCACATCTTTAGTTGTTCTTTGCTGATTTGTTAGAGAACTTTATAGTAACGCCTTCTTTTTGTGCTTTTTTCCTGCTCTTTGCTATGCACTTTAAGTTGACACAGCAGAAACATGAAGCAGCTAAATGTAACCGTGTTACATGTGTCACCGATGGATGAATGCATATCTTCAGAGAAGGATGGCCGTGTCAATTACGCTTGTTTAACATCTTCAGAAAAAAGAAAGAACTAATTTAGTTTCAAGAAGGAAAGAAAATGGGCTCAGCCTCATGATTTATGTCACATTTCCACTGCTTGGTACCATCTTGACTCAGCTTGACTTTTTGGGTTTTTGGGCAAATCTGTTTATTTGTACCTAGTACACAGTATTTTTGTCATACCTACTCCGTCATGGTTCCAGGCAAGATGAGTAGGTACCAAAACATTATGTGAAAACACTCCTGGCTCCTGACTGGGGGAAAAAATCATCATGTGCCACTGGATATGCTCAGAAATTCTGCACCAAATTGTTTTTTGCACCAACTGCAATTGTTTTTCTATCCACCAATTAATTACACTAAAGATGTATCACCTCTACAGTTCTACTGTGTTTGTTGTCTAGCAGCACAACAGTGTCTTATGGCATCTCAAGCTATATTAAAGGGGTACTAACTGCAGTGGAGAACCAATGAGGTACATAGGACCAAAAAGCCAGTAGAGTTGAGTTGGTACCATGCAGAGGAAAAATGATAATATAATAAGACAAACCGAAATAAAGTTTGGTTATTTTTTGCTTTTATATATTATAAAGTGTAAGGAACGTGTGAGGAAGGGTTTTGTATGTAGGAGCAGTATGGCCTTAAAATCTCTAGTTCTCAAACAATAAGAAGAGGGCCAATTGAATTATGGGTGATGTAGTCTGAATGTTAGTATCTCTGAGCCCCCATCAGCCTCTCACCAATCTCATTAGCTGTGCATTAGCAGCTGTGTGAGGAAGGAAGGGCTTTTAGTGGACCCACTCAGGAAGTAAGGCTTAGGGGTTGGGGAGGGGGGTGGGCTGCACACAGAGATAGGCTGTACAGACAGAACAGGAAATAGAGGAAAAGGTGTGGAACTCATCATCTGAGCCTTTTCCCTGAACGCAATCAAGGCCAGCAGACTCCACTGCACCGCTGAGCAGACGGCCATATATCTCCATCCAGGTGTTAGCATGAGAATCCAATCTCACAAATGTCTGAGTTTAAATTTGAGAGAGGGAGAGAGAGAGAGAGAGAGAGAGAGAGAGAGAGAAAGAAAATCACTGTGACTCATCTCATCGTCTTCACACTGGTGTCTCGCCCTGTCTCTCATCTGTAAGTCTTGGCTCATAGCTGCTTCTGTCATCCATGATTTGTCCCATGGCTCACATACTTTGAGGTGTATATACTAGCCCAAAGTTTTTCCCCCACACCTCTGCGTTACCCATAAGGCCTTGCTTCAGTGACTGCACAGCACAATACCCCAGGGCTGCACAATACATCATTTGCTAATTGTGCATTAATCTACATAGCCTATGCTGTGTGCATATCATGCACAATATATTGCTTGGTAATCCTGCACATTATATGGTTTGCTAATCCTCATAGCCTGTGTTATGATTGTACAAAATATATTGTTTTATAATCCTTATACATGCTATTGTTTGTTATTCTTGTGTAATATATTGTTTGCTAATTTCCATGAGTTAAATTGTTTATTAATTGTGTGTAATATATAATTTGCTAATCCTCATTGTTCATATTGTTAAATAAACTAGCACAACATGCTGTTTCTTAATCACCATATATTATTTGCTCATTTTGCAGAATGTAGTTTACTAATTCTCATATCTATAATGTTTTCTATTCTTGCAAAATATGTTTTTTGCTAATCGCACACAATATACAATTTACTAATGAAAGAAGTCAGGCATAAGCTTAATATAAAAAATCCAAACAATTTAGCTCCAAAATAATGCGGCCTATTTTTACATCACAGTAAGGATTCACAAAAGGATCTTTTTAATGTATACCAAGGCCTCTCACATTTTGTAGCAATATATAGCATTGTGTAAATGGCATTTTTCAATATCATATAGCCCTGCTGTGCTCACAACTGATGCAGGTGGAGATGATAAGGCAGCATGAGGATCAGTCACTCAAATGGAAAAATCAATTGGCCAGCCAATACACACAAATCAACTAAAATAAATAAAAAATAACTAGGTCATTTCTCAGCCAAGCTGGTGCTCTAATATAGGCTAATGGCTAAAATATATTATTGTCACAGTTATTGCCGCCCACCATCCACCCTCAGCACTGTGGGCCCCAGTAAGATTCCGGAAAGCTGCGTTGTCAGTTTTGTACCGCTAAAGCACTCTAGAAAATGCCATATAATGCTTAAATCTGGAGCGCAAGCCATGCATTCCCCTGCACTCATGTACTCCCTCCGTTGAAGCTTAAGTTAACCAGAGGCTTTTGGGAATCTGAGCAAGGACTGTTAAAATCCATTGAAATATTACTAAACTGTGCTACACTTAAAAAATCGCAATAATTCTTTAGTCAAATTTTATTCTAGATTTTGTGAGAACTGATTTGTGAACTCAATAACGTCAATTGAATCAACTTAAACCATAAACTGAGTTTATCTCCTGGAGTCTGCAAAGTAAGAGTAATAGAAATGATTTGAAAACTCCCTTTTTGTAAACAAACAAAAAAAAAGTATGTAATTGTGAAATATTGTGATTTCAGTCAAACTGTATTGAATATATGCTGAGATTTTAAACCATGAGCCCTGAATCATCTTTCATCACTCATGGAACTGAATCGTGAGTTGACTGTATCATTACACCCCTTGTCTGAACCAGTTCTGTAGGAAATATGAGTATTTGTTTTCTGAGCTGTGAAACTTTTTCTCTTATCTTGAAACACTTTGCCCTTTTGATTCCCTGTTGTGTGTTTGTGTGTGTAGAAAAAACATGCAATGTGTTTCATGTATCGCTAACTTTCAGATTAGCAAACTTTTCACATCATCAGTGAAGCGCACCTTAAGAAGTGAGGGTAAGAGCACGAAGTGCCAGGTTTGTTTGCAAAGCATTTCATATCCCTTTGAGTCACAGTTTGTTTGAAGTGAAAGGAGAGTGATGGAGGGAGAAAGGATGAATGTGAACACATGACAGAGAGAGAGAGCAAGTAAGAGAGAGAGAGAGAGATGGTGAGTGGTTATCACTCCGTATGGGATTGCATTGTGGAAACAGCTGCTGCTGGCGGAACAGCATGTTCTTTCAGGCTGAGAAAGAGAGAGAGAGAAAGAGGGTGGAGGAGAGTTACAGAACAGTCTGGAAGAGTCCTGTCTGTGGCACAGCCACACTCACCCCACTTCCTGTCTCCTGTACTCAACGAGGCTTCGGTCAAGCCACTGAGAGGACAGCACTGCTGTGGCAAAGGGCAGCTTTGATGAGCTTACTCTGGAACATGAGAATGTGTGTGTGTGTGTGTGTGTGTTTATAAGCCTTTTTTGCACTCTCCCTTTACTCTCTAGTCTCCCCTAGCCCTCCACAGCCCTAGAACTGATTCTTGGGTAAGAGGAGCATCGATTGGCTCCAAAGAGCATCTGGCGCTAAACAAAGACAAATGAAGGATCTTAGTCTCTCTTTCTCCCTCTCCCTCTCTCTCTCTCTCTCTCTCTCTCTCTCTCTCTCTCTCTCTCTCTCTCTCTCTCTCTCTCTCTCT
>JBBPDA010000009.1:17025524-17037748 GCA_037974385.1 Arnoldichthys spilopterus
TCTCTCTCTCTCTCTCTCTCTCTCTCTCTCTCTCTCTCTCTCTCTCTCTCTCTCTCTCTCTCTCTCTCTCTCTACTCAGACCTCTCAGAATGCTTTTCTTCTTCAGACACACCTACAGAAGACTGCACAAGACACACTCCACAAAGAAAATAAACTTAAAAAACCGACAATGCACTGAATGTGATTTCTCACTGGCCATAAATCAGTTGTTGTATAATTCAGAAATGGGTGTTTCCCAGTAGATCAGGAAGTCAGCAGCAGGAAAGCCAGCAGCGGGTGATTAATGCTTTGGCCGATGCTTGATCTCCTGGCTCCGGCCTCCTCCACATGCGCAGAAACAACATGAGGGTGTTTTTTTTTTTATTTGATCTAAAAACGGTGAGCTTACTGATGCCACTGATACGAGGTCGCTACTGATGGACAGGCTGATGGATGGGGTTTTGACTGGGGACGTTGGCAGGAAATCTCTTCTTACCCACCCTCGCCAGGTCAGAGCTCTTCTGGCCTGCCCATGCAATGATACAGAGGGCGCGGTATAGACAGCCATGACAAATTCCACTCCATACGTGCCAAAACCCAGTAGTTTCTCTCCCAGACATCACGTCAATGTGGACTCAGTAGAGAGCCCGCTGGACAGCTGGTCTACAAAAGGACAGAAGATGTATGCTCTCTGAAGTACTGTCTAGAGTTTACAACAGGCAAAGCAGGATTCTGTAACATTGTAAGAAAGATGAAAACACTTTATTCCCAAGTATGTGATGAAGTGGGCATGTCATTTTCACTTTTTAAAAATATTTGTATTTTAGAATTGAAAAATGTGTTCTGAAGAAAAAGTAAAACTCAGAAGGTTAACTGTGAGATATAAGATATCAGTGATCCTGTCCCATCCTGCTGTCTGGACCCTACTGATACCCTACATATGGTTGAAATTCTTACTGCTGGAACCCACTCACTCCTGATGAGGAGAGCCCCACATGAACAGCTCTATGTTTCACCTAACTGATTGAAAGTAATTGTGACCCACCTGTACAATAGGAACTGCTGCCCCTTGTCTCCTACAACCAGATCACCCATAATTGGGCCCTCCTTATTCCCAGATAACTAGTCTCAGATTAGTTCAGCTACCAAAGATGTTATGCTAGGACAAAACCTGTGCACCAGGAGCTTAATGGAATGGGTGTCCATGGGCAAGCAGCTGCATTCAAGCCTCACATCACCAAGCGCAATGCAAGCATTGTATGGAGTCATGAAAAACATGCTTCCACTATACTCTGGAGCAGTGCAGACATGTTCTGGCAGTCTGTTGGAAGAATCTGGTTTTGGAGAATGCTGGGAGAATGTTACCTGCCTGACTGCATTGTAAAGTTTAGTGCAGGAGGGATGATGGTATGTGGTTGTTTTTATGGGTTGGGCTATGGCTCTGCAGTTCCAGTGAGGGAAAATCTTAATGCTCCTACATACCAAGACATTTTTCACAATTTTATGCCTCTCCTACTTTGCAGGAACAGTTTGGGGAAAGGGCTTTTTTTCTTCCAGCATGAGCGTGCCGCAGTGCACTAAGCAAGGCCCATAAAGACATGGTTGGGTGAGTCTGGTGTGGAAGAACTTGACTGACCCACACAGAACCCCTTCAAACACTTTTAGGATGAACTAGAACAGAGACTGTGAGCCAAGCCTTCTTGTTCAACATCAGCGCCTGACCTCAAAAATGCTCTTCTGGATGAATGTGCACAAACTTCCACAGACACCCTCTAAAATCTTGTGGAAAGCCTTCCCACAATAGTAGAAACTGTTGCAGGTGTAAAGGGGGTTACATCTGTAAATTAATGACTATTACACAGTTTGTTACATTATGAGACAAAGTTTGCCCTATCAAAAGCTTAAATCTTTAACTACCCATTGCCATACTTCAAGTGGACCTGAGACAAATGCCTAACACACAGTATTTATGTTTTTTATTACACATGAATGTTGAGTGAAATTATAATGGAATATGCAGTAAAATGACAGTATAATAGCAAGCCAGAAAACAGACAACACTGCAACAATCTTTTTTTAAAGCAGTATGAAAGGCATCCTATACACACCATTTCAGTGCTGTGAGGCTGACACTGAAAATGTCCAAATGACCAGACCATTGTTAACCAACCTTTTAAATCTTTTAAGCCGTACTGTATATTAGCAAAGATCGATGCTTTTTTAAATTGTACTTTTCTGCATTTCTTTGCAGCAAATTCCTTAATCAAATCACAGAAATCCAGTTTCTCAACCACACCACTCTCAAAGCACTTCAGACCTAAGCACTCTGTGGTATGTTTCCAGTGTTCAAAACATGACTGACCGTTACCTTTGCTAAAAATCTGGCAAACAAAACAAAACACATATCTGATGAATGAAGCCTGAAGAGATATAAAAGCCATTGTCGACTCGGCTGCTCCTAGGCCTCTGTAGCTGGTAATGTTAAACGTGTGCACTCTGGTTTAGCTGTTGAGCCAGTCTCAGTTTAACATCATAGTATTATGTTAGCGTTAGAACTACGAATAACGCTAGCTGTTGAATTTGTCTCAGATTCAGTACATTAGTTCATGCCTGCGAGAAAGATGGTGGTCTGGTACTGCATCATCACTCACTGGTTTAAAACCCTCATGGCCACTGGTTTAATCCCATCGGTTTATATGTCTTTTTCAGCATTTCTTTCTCACCCTGATCTTTCATGCCTTCTGTTGTCTGCCATGACTGCTTACGGTTATAGACATCCTTGAAAAACCCTCCCTCACACTGACAAACATCTAAACCAATCATTAATAAGCAGGCGTGACAGACACCTGAACAAATAAAAACCGCCATCTGACCACACATTAATTTTTACTCCGGAGATGTTTTTTTTTTGCGTAAACAAATGCTTATTAAAATTTTTTTTGGGCCCCCTACAGGTCAGGGCTCTGGGCTACTGCCCCAGTAAGCCTTTTCTGAAGCCCGGCTATGTTTATCCATATAGTGTATAACTTGGTTTCAATGTAGCTGTTATGTGTATTTTATTTGTTGTCTGTGCATAGAACACAACATTTATGACATATAATATACAGGATATTAAACAATCAATGTCCATACGGGCAGGGAATGTGCAAAATACAAGTAAATGCAGGAAAATATTGGTCGCTGTGTTTACTGTATGATAAAACATAACAATGCTGTAGGACAAATAACTGTAGCAAATAGTTTCTTAATATGTTATTGTCAGCAGCAAATGCATGTAAAGGAGAACAGTGAAATTAGCAGGGTAGTGAGTTAGGGAGGTAGCAGGGTGTGGGTGTGGTATGTAATGTAAAAGTTTAGACTATCAGATTTATTTTTTAAATGTTCCACTAGGAAGGGGCAATAGGACATGGCTCATCATTGTTGTAATAAACCACATTATGTTTTCAGTGCAGACTGTGATCACTATTTCTAGAAAAAATTACCTGCTAATTTTGTTACAAATTTAAGTCTTGTTGAATTTAGTGCAGTGTGGAAAACTCATAAAAAACTCATAAAATAATTGGTACTCATAATTTTGATAGTTGTTTTTTAAAAGTAGCACCACTGGTTTATTTAGTCTTCTAGAAAAAATAAATACTCCGACATACAGTGTATCTTGACCTCTATATGCTACTGCATAAGCAAACCATGAAGTAGTATTAGCAATGCTGTAATGTTCTTTTACTGTCAGCATTGCACATCCAGATTTCTTTGATTCTTTAAATTTTTTTTAGCTTATTCTTAAAGCAATTTTACATAAAAAATTCATTACATTAAAAACATCATACACGAACACAAGCCTTATGTTTTTATTTATTTTTTGTTTGTTTTGTACCTGCTAGTGGCTATTGATGCAGGGGCAGCAGTGGTCTTCTGGCACTGGAGCCCACATGAGCTCACAATGCTGGCTTGGCGTTAGCCGCCTTCCTGGCTAATGTCTGCCAAGGGCTGTCCAGCAGGGGCTTGGGTGACTCTTCTGGCTTTAAATCACGCATGAGCTCACTGCAGTTTTGGACGACTGCTGAAGTACAGCACAGCTATGTTGGAACTGATAGGAGTATGTTTATAGTGGAAGAGAAGTCGAACACTGTATCATTCTGGCCCCTGATTAACATTACATCAGTACACTAAAGCGCCCAAAGTAGAAGACACAATGGAAGGTTTACATGGCCTGACCATGTTAGGGTGGTTGGAAATTTCTCATTAGACAATTACTTGTACTGTACTCAGCCTTGTGCAGTAAGCAAGATATAGCAGCCTGCTGCAGTGTAGATAACTTTTAAAAAAAGTTCAGTCTTGCAGAAGTTTGTGACGAATCTTCATTGTTTGAAAGGTGGGCTAATTCATTTCAGAAACACTAACCAGTAATGATTACGGAAATGTCCTATAACTCATGCACTTCGCTTTACTTTATGGGTTACATCTTAAAATATTTGTCCAAACCTGACAGGTCCTTTCCCGAAAGTGTGTTGGCTGTACAATGGGCTCTGATTTCACATTCAGGTATTCACAACCCATCTATCTAAGAAAATACAAGAAAAAAACTAAAGCAGTGGAAATGCACAGTAAAAACTGTTAAAAGTGGAAACCGGCTGTAAAAACCAAAAAGTGAAATTTGAACCCAACTTACATTTATTGGTTTTACCCAGCAATCTTTCTTACTTTTTCCTCCCTCTGTTTTCACTACCTGAAAACACTGCTGGAGTTACACGCTCGTGTCACTGATAGAATTAAGCACTGAGGTCGGCCATGCCCACAACTGGTTCATGAGAGGACAGACTGGTGCAGCGAAATGAGCAGTTACATTGTGGGCGGTGGTAGATTAGTGGTTAAGACATTGCCCTTGGGACCTGAAGGTCGCAGGTTTAAGTCCCGGTCTGGGAACTTTGACAATGACAAATAGTCACTTTTACTTTCATTATCTTCAGACAAATTAAGTTTTTTTTAGTAAAAGAATGCAGTTTTAGCATTAAATCGGTGAAGGATAACACAATACTATAATCTATCAGCATCTTAGAGTGGGCCAACAGTGCAGTAAGATTTTTCTTGAGTAAAGTAGATTGGGATGTTGTTTGATGGCACTTCTTAAATACTTTTTTTTAAAGCAAATGTAAACTTACTTTTGGAAAGATGGGTATTTTATCATATTTGCTACATTATTGTTTTATTTATCAACGATCTAATAATGACTTTTATTGCCTACAGAATTTATCAGCTGGAGTCTTGATTCTTTTACACTCAAAACCTGATGATGTGGTTCAGTCTGGGTCGGATTTACTCAAAAATTGTCCAAAGTTCTTTTGCTACATTCAGATTCAGGCTAAAATTTCAGGTTAAGCTCTGTTATGGGTTATTAAAGTCAGCAGTTACAGGGAATGACCAGTCGTATTAGATTATATAGATTGGATAAACATTATCTAGATCAGATAATCCTGCTGTTAACTTTTTTCTTCACACAAAGGTCTTCATATATCTATTTCTGTTATCTATTATTTATTTTTATCCTGAGTTGCAAGTGTAAACTGTGTGTAGGGGTGTTTGTGCACGTGTGTGTGTGTGAGAGAGAGAGAGAGAGAGAGAGAGAGAGAAAGATGTGCTTGGTGACATGGTTCAATAGTAGCAGGGTGATCCTTCACTGCCTCTCAGCACGTCCTTCATATCCTTTATCATTTTCTATTGCCTGTAAATCCGAGGTCATGACAGATAAGCCTCAGAGTAGGGTGTGTGCTTGTGTGTGTGTGTGCTGAAAAAGACTCTATCAGGGTCACAATAACTGAGAAATATCAGAGCACTCAATGTCGAGATTTAGCGGAAACATTAAAGTGTGTGTGTGTGTGTGTGTGTGTGTGTGTGGGAATGAGTAAGTGTTGAGAAAAAAGTTCTTTCTCATGGACTCAAAAACGTATCCTTTTGTCCAATCAAGACTGAGAAGAGTGGTGTCCTGCATAATGAAGATGAAAGGAAAAACTTCAATGCAAGAGGCTGTGTAAAATTTCCAGTAACAGCAGACTTTCATCTGTCTAAGAGAAAACCATCACTGCTTAGGTTTACTCATTACAGACCTTCCCTGGAAAACACTGTTTAACTTAAAGTTGATGTATGTTATGGTGTATAGTCTATAGTGATTGCTTGCACATGCAGTGTGTGAGTGGATGGTATTTTGCAGGGCAGCATGATTGTACCTAGTCTGCTCCCTGATTGCATGGTGTAGAGGAGATTTACAGGTGGAAGCAGAAGCCATTGATCAAAGTTTGAGGACAGCAGAGGCCTAAGTGTCTCAGCAGAGAGAAGGAGAGGGAGAGACCTTCAGAACTTCACAGCACAAATCAACAGCTGTAACCTTTCGTTCTCCTCTCTCTCTCCACCGTCTTTCTTGTTGATTCTCTCCCCTGCTTTCTCTCTCTTTCTCCCTCTCTTCCCCTCTCCCTCGCTTACCCCCTCACTCTCCATTTATCCATCTATCCTCTCTCCTCTTTCTTTCTCACTCTCTCTCTCCCCCTTTACTTTTTCTCTATCCTCAACTGTCACTCTCCCTCACTGTCTCGCTTTCTAGCTCTCTCATCCTTTCTACCCCCCCCTCTCTCGCTCTCCCTAGCACTCTCACCCTTTCACACCCTCCCTCTCTTTCTTTCTCTCTCTCTCCTTCACTGTCTCTTTCCCTAGCTCACTTACCTTTTACACCCTCTCTCTCTCCTTCTCCCTCTCTGTCTCCTTCTTTCTTTCTCTCTCTCTCTCTCTCTCTCTCTCTCTCTCTCTCTCTCTCTCTCTCTCTTTCACTCTTCCCTCCCCATTTTTGACCCCATCTTCCTCGAATCTCAATTTGTGTGTGTGTGTGTGTGATCATGCACACACACTTGCACTGGGTGTGCACGTGTGTCAGTCTGGAGAAGAATGCATTAACATTTATGACTTGTGATGGTGGCCTTGATAGTGAGACAGGGTTGACACACACTCTGACACAAACGCGTCCCTGCTGGCCCATTGGCGCACCGTTCTGTCACACACACTGCCCATTAGCATGCCGGCTAACCGCTCTTCTGCATCCATTAGAATAAATGTGTGTTAATGACTGGGCTTCAGCTGTCTATCACTGATTAGAATGAATATGGCTGGAATAAGACCGGAGCAGATGAGCCCTCACGCTTCTGCTCTGACCTGACAACCTCACCACCCACGCACACAACACCAGCTGAAGGAGCACTGATCTCTGCCTTCACATCAGAGTCTCTCTCTCTCTCTCTCTCTCTCTCTCTCTCTCTTTCTCTCTGTCTGTCTGTCTGTCTGTCTGTCTGTCTGTCTGTCTGTCTGTCTGTCTGTCTGTCTGTGTGTGTGTGTGTGTGTGTGTGTGTGTGTGTGTGCGAGAGAGAGAGAAAGAGGACTGACCAGTAATTCATTTATGAAGTGTGGGGTGCAAGCGAACAAATGTTTCATGTATGTATGAAAAGACTGCTGTGAATTTGCTTAGACTAGAGCTTAAACCACTGGCTGTCTAATATTAAAACATTTATTGATCAGAAAACTTTTTTTCCTCATAGTTTTAGTATTTGGTTTAGACTGAGGTATTTGATACTTGATGCTAATACAAGTCCTTTGGAACCAGACATGATCTCATAAAAGTGATAAATGTCAGGGACAGCATGTTAAACTTTTGGTGCTGGACCACTGAGAAATATGCTAAAAACAAGAGTATGTCACTCTAAAACTACCCTGAAATGTCTGTAAATTTCTCTTTTAATGTTCCAAATTTACTCAGTATCAAAACGAGCTAGCTAATATATATGCAACTGAGAAAACTACACAATTTAGTATATGCACGTGAGAAAACTACACAATTTTGGCATTGTAGAAGGTTCCAAAAGATTCCAGAAAGTTCTGAAAATTCTAGACAATTCTAGAAACTTCTGGACAGTTTTTACAGTTGCAGAATATTCTGTTATTCTCCTGACTACAGAAGCAAAGTTTTTGTGGAACAATAGCCATTTTCTATTTATTTCAGTAATAAGAGATTGGAAAAACTGATGGAACTTCACACATCTTTTTCTTACCAGCTCAAAAAACCAAAAGAAATCTTCTTTTCTTTCACTGATTTCCTGTATATTTGCATTTATTTTAATGTTCACTTGTATTTTTCCCATGGAAAAAAAAACTCACTGCTAAGATAAATGGCTTTAAACTATTAACATAGAGGCTTTAGACTTTTGCACAGTACTGTGTGCATATATATTTTTCTTTCTTTCTTTTTATTTATTTATTTTATTTACTTCTTAGTATTAGGTCTGCTTTTATTCTGAAAGTTTCTAAAAACTCTTATACCTTTTTTGAGTTAGCTGTTTTAACTAGATTAAGTTGTTTTATTCAGGGATTTAAAATACTGTCTAGACTTAAAGCTTAATATTAGGACATATATACATTAACGATTAATAATTAATGTGCATCTGTATTATTTATATAAGAAATTATATATATTATATATAGGGACAAGGTTTTTTCCTGATATTGCTCAGCCCTAAACTGTTTTAACATGCTAGTCTACTTATAAATGTGTCCATTTGTGCTTGAATGTACATGTTGGTGAGGGTAAGAATTTTTACATTGTGTCTGTGTATGTGTGTGGGGCACAGGATTGGATTTGCATGTGTTGTCCTTGGTCATGGGGCTGGGTGGGATGGTAATGAGGCTGAATTCATTGGGCTCTGTGGTGATCTGAGCCCATTTAGCCGCGGTGCTGCACGTTTTTCGCTGACTCGCCCAACTCTCGCCCTCTCCAAACAACTTCTAAATAACCTTGTGCTGCCAAGCTGATACCAGTCCTGCTGAGAGAGAGAGAGAGAGAGAAAGAGAAAGAGAAAGAGAAAGAGAGAAATACTGCGATACTCCTGCCTGCCAATGAGTGTATCTCTCTCTATCGACGCACACATACAAATGCATTTTGCAGCTTTGTAGCAAACACACATGCGCTCTACTTTTCAGCAGAAGAGTGACTGTGGTAAATTGAACATACTCATTTGAGTTTCCACTGTGGCGCGCATAATGGCTCCTCCAGTGGGGAAAGTAGGAAAAAAGGAAACAAGATTATTCGCTCTGATTTAGCCTTCATGCCTGCACGGATTGAGTGGTTTGAATCCTTCCTGCTAATATTGATAGGCCTGCTACCAACAGAGAACGAACGATGGGGAGAAATTTAGACACATCTTGTCGCAGCAAAAAAAGAAAAAATCTTGGCAGGGCTGCTGTTCTCTTCCAGGCAGTGGTGAAATGCAATGCCTGCAATTTACATAAAAGTCAGAGAATTCTTTGATACCATGTCACTCTTGGTGTACAAAGTGGGTTAAGCTCTTGGAATATACAATTGTGTCTATTAATAACATGCACACACACTAGTGCTGCACAATATATTGTATGCTAATCATTATCAAATTATTGACCTGTACAGGACTGACATAAACGAGTGCTGCAATATGCACAAGATCTTGAGTCCATTCTCTAAATTGTTCACTGAGTTTTTTGAGGAACCTAACCAATCACTGATACTACTTGACGAGACAGATGCACCTTTTCCTACAGTAAAAATGCAGACCAGTGTTTTTTCTAGTCACCCCAAGGGTTAACAGTTGTTTCTCTTTTTTGGTTTTTATATACACTGATCAGCCATAACATTAATACCACTCCCCTAATATTGTGTACTTTCCCCTCATGCTGCCAAAATAACTCTGACTGTGGTGCACGTTTTTTTCTGACACCTTTCTATCACAGCATTAACATTTGTACTACAGAAGCTCCTCTTTGGTATCAGACTAGGAAGGCTAGTCTTCACTCCCCTTGCATATCAATGACCTATGTGTGTCTATGACCCTGTCGCCAATTCACCTGTTGTCCTTTCTTTAGTTACTTTTGGTAGGTGCTAACTACTGCACCCCTGGAACACTGCACAGGACCTGCCGTTTTGGTTTCTAACTTAGTTGTCTATCCGTCACAGTAAGACCCTTGTCAAAGTGGCTCCGATCCTTATGCTTGCTTATTTTTCAGCACATCAATGTGACTGTTTGTTTGCTATGTAATATATTCCACCCCATGACAGGTGTCATTATAATGAGATAATGAGATGTAATGTTATTTATGTCATGTCAGTGCTTTTAATGCTGACATAATGTGATTGAAGCCTTAGTCCATACAGTCACAGGTTTATGCATGAACACATTTATGAGGGATATACATTTATTACTGTCCTGAAGTGTTGCAAACTGTTAGCTGTACACACATACAACTAGTGCCTCCTCTTTCCAAGCAGAGTAAGGACACCAAAGGATCACATGGGAGGGGAGTTGTACAAGAATGGACAGAACATCAAGACACCCCCCCCCCCTTTTTTTTTTTCCCTTTGATTGCCTCGCTACTGAGAGAGTAAGGCCCATCTCTTTCCCAAGAGGTTAATCCTTTTGCTTTCCACACAGAGATAACCATGGCAACAGGTTATCCTTGTGCTGAGCATGGCCCACCGGATAAAGCCATCGATCAGGCTGAAGTAGTGGCACGTATCACCCTTTCGCCCTTTAACCTGCCAGGCCCTTTAACAAGACACACACATACACACTAGCACCTCAATATACCATACCCTGCACCTTGGCATTTTAAATGGGTAGCATGAAAAATAAGGTCATGAACGTGGTGCAGGAACAGGAGATGGCCCTGTGTTTGTGAAATGCCTGCTTGTCACTGCGAACATAGTGGAGAAATATCATTCCTGAGGAATCTCATCTGACTGTGCTGCTACTTCATGCCGAGGAGACATCCTTAGATTGTTTTCCAGTTTGGCTGGAGAAGAAATCACACTTAATTTTCTAATTACCCTACCAGGAAAGTAGAACAGCTGTACCACTCAGGAATGGTTTTACATATTTTACTATTTTATACATTTAGGAAAGTCTATGAAATAATGCATATGGAATTATGCAGTAAATAAAAAAAGGGTTAAAACTGTATTGCTAGTCAAAGATGTCTGCACTTGAAACACATATATACATGTAATATCTCAATGTACAGCCGTGTACATCAATATAGAATTACTCCCCTTTTTACTGCTTTAACAGCCTCCACTGCGAAGGCTTGCAATTAGACGTTGGATCATGGCTGCAGAGATCCGCTTCCATCGAGCCACTAGAGGGTTAGTGAGGTCGTGCACTGATGCTGGGTGACAAGGCCAAGCTCGCAGTCAGCATTCCAATTTGTTTAGAAGGTGTTTATTGGGGTTGAGGTCAGGCCAGTATTTCACACTAAACTTCCATCTAAAGATTGCTGCTTTGCTTGGAAAAAACATGAAATACAGCCCTAGACCATTAATCCTCCTACAACAACAACAATGTCTTTTTGGCATTGTACATTCTGACATGTGGCCTTCTACTGGAATCTGAGAAATTTGGATTATCACAGATTCGTACATCAGACTACTCACTCCAAAAATGTCTTCCAGAGTCCAATAGTGTACTTTACACCCCTCTAGTTGATAATTGACATTGTTCGTGATCTTAGGCTTGTGTGTTGAAAGCCGCAGAGTTCTTTATTATAACCCATTCTATTGGCTGTTTTTAAGGAGAGATTATGGCTCTATGCTTGTTAGCAATGAGTGGGGCTAAAATCAGTGCTTGCATACTGTTATCTTATAGATGTTTTTCTCAGAGGATCAAATGGTTGTATGTGCATGAATCCCTGATCAAATTGTGGCAAAAAAGTTTTAACTACATAGAACAAATGTAAATATGTTTAAAAAACGTTAATATCTCGGTCAGAAAGGAAACAGTTAAAGAAAAATTACAATAAGACAAATATTAAAAACATGCATCAAAATGAACCTTTACTACTATAAAGATTTTGTAATACTTGTCACCCTTCACTGAGCATTATATCATTAGACCTTAAACATCGCAGGCCGGATGAAGGATCGACACCTCCAGCTCAATCTCTCCAAGACTGAACTCCTCATCCTCCCCGCCAGCCAAACCATACATCATGATATCTCCATCCGACTTGGCTCAACGGTCATCACACCGACCAGAACTGCTAAGAGCCTTGGAGTCATTATCGACAACCAGCTGACATTCAAGGATTTCATTGCATCGACCTCACGGTCATGCAGATTCACACTGTACAACATCCACAAGATCAGACCATACCTACCAGAATATGCCATGCAACTGCTAGTCCAGGCCCTG
>JBBPDA010000009.1:17037807-17052506 GCA_037974385.1 Arnoldichthys spilopterus
TCTGTTATTTATTCTACAACCACCAGCAATGTGTTGGTCTCCGTGTAGCTCCACTCTCAGTGTTGATCTATGCAATGTGAACGCTTGATTGTTTCCTCTGTCCTGGAAGTCGCTTTGGATAAAAGCATCAGTTAAATAAATGTAAATGTAAACATGTTGTTCATGCAAGGCAGCTATTAAATAGTTATGAACTATAAGCTTTCAGTAAGAAAAAGTAGGGAGAAATCTTAATTCAAGCAAAGTTTGGAGGCTGGATTCAGCCAAAGGTACTGACTTTAAAGGTGCCCAAACTTATGCATGTCACTTTTTTTGCCAAATACTTTAGCTATTTAGCAAATTAACAACTGTGCATCAAACTTTACAGAACTATATTTAAGTTTGTTCCATACAGATGTTGTGCTGATACCTTGTTTTCCCTCATCGTGTGTTATCAGATATGCCTAAACAGCAGCTTTATGAGAAGTGGTCACACTTATTGATGAGATGTCTGTGTGCACGTATGCATGATGTGCATTTGCAGGGTAGCTAAATACTGACCCTTGCACCCACTTATGAAAAAACGGCTTAAAATATCGCTGTAATAAATGTTATAAGTTATGGGTTTTGTTCGGCCCAAGTGTAACTAAAGTAAAGCAAACCTCAGATGTTTGAGATTCTTTAGCCAGCTGTGTAGCTTACTCACACATACTTTGTATGTAGCCCAAGGGGGTTTGAGTCATCCTCTCTGGTTACTGATGGGCCATCCCAGGATGCATTGCTCTCTTTGCAACCCCCAGCCTCTCGCCCTGTAGTCTGACTTCTGAGCCTTAGCACTCCAATGCAGGATGTGATGTTTATGTAAGTGTCCCCTTGCTGTGTGGGAAATATTTTCTCATGAACTCTTCTTAGCTGACTGCGCCTCTCCAGAGCTTTTATTAAGTTTCTCTCCTTTAACTTTCAAGCCCATCAGGATTGTCTGACCAGACACCAGATGCCATTTGCTTGAAATACGTTTGTGACTTTTCTCTCTCTCTCTTTCTCTCTTTCTCCCTCTCTCTCCCCCAAAAAACTTTCATTTTTCATTTTTGCTCTCATATCTCAAAAAGTGCTTTTTCAGTGATAATCCACTAGGCTCGTTGGTTATTGCATTTATTTAATGAAAAATCCAGGCTCCCTGGAAGACGAGGAGGCAGGGTTGCAGGGGGATAGAGCAAAAGAGAGAGAGAGAGAGAGGGTGAGAGAGAGAGGGGAAGGGAGAATTGCAAGGTTTCTCAGAGTGTCCATGGTGGAGGCCAGTGTTATTAAGTGTGGCGATGGTGTGGAACTGAAGCTGTGTTCCTTTGGCCCTAGGCTTGTTATTAAAGCAGCTCAGGCTGAGGCGATTTCACCCAGATATCCCCTTTTCGCTCACTCTCCTGCTCCCTTTTCTGCCCCCCCCCCTTCCTGCACTTTTTCTCTCAACTTCAATCATTGGCTAGGACTAAAGTGGCCTGTAACACTAGTTACCAACTATGTTCACTAGACTTTGTTAAAAAGGGAGAGGTGCAGCTTTGTTTAGAGCTCTCTGTATCGGCTGTTTGAGCTACCTCATGTGACCTTGTCAAATGTAAGCACATGCAAGTCTGAATGGCTGGCAGCGTTTCCTGTGCTTGCTCTTGTGAGTATTCTCTAACAGTGCTGTTTTTGGGAGCACTCTCCGAGAATTGCATTTCATTTTGGCGCTGACCTGGCATCAGCAGAGCATCGGGCTGCACTGAAAAGTCCGGAGAGAGAGAGAGACATCTTTGACTTGGTCTGTATCTCTGCCAATATACTGCATGATTATAATCTGTCCACATATGCTGAGGGAGGGAGCTCTGTTAGCTTGGCCTTTCTAAGCCTCACTCGTCCTTCTCTCATCTCCTCTTTGCTCTCTCTCTCTCTCTCTCTCTCTCTCTCTCTCTCTCTCCCTCTCTCTCACTACCCCATCATTCCATCTCTCCTGGTGTGATGCCCCCCCGCTAATGAGTCCCTCTGGATAGGCATAAAAAGGGCCTCTCATCAGCCATCTCAGAGATGAGGACAGCTTCAAAGGGCCTCCCCAGACATTAGCATAACAAGGCTACCTGCAGACGCTGGCAGAGACAGAGACACAGAGACAGAGACAGCTTCTCCTCTCTTACCTAGACAGCATGAATCATTTAGTGGCCCTGGACGTCCCGAGTTATGGCCCTTGGCCAGGTGTTTCACAGCCCCCCCGCTCCTCAACCATGTCCTATGTCTTCTCCTGGAATACCTCACGATGCTGGCAAGCAGAGAACCTACTATCATTTACTCACTCTGTCTTTGCCTTGAGATAAAAGGAAAAGACGGAAGCATGAAAACATTTGAAACGTTTGCATAATTTGCATAGTACACTTCATATTTCTAAAAGGAAGTTAAATTTGGCTTTACATTCTATGATCCATTTAAATAGCTGTTTTAAATACTTTCCCATCCTCTTGCCTCTAACCTCAGGCTTTCTTTTGTGATGGCTAAGAATTGAATGTGGATACGTAAAGCACATCCTAGAGATTCTGCTAGCTGACCTCAAAGATCAAAGTTTCAGTCTGAGGCAAGCTATGATATACACAGTAGCAATGCGGCTGTTTTACAGAGGCCCCCCTTTGTCTTTCTTCTAGAAAATCTTGTTCTCCTGAATATGAGAACTGTTCCTATCATTGCTCGCTTTCTGGTAAATCTGTGTTGGTGAATGGTTCCTCAGAGGATTCTGACCTCACTGTGACAGCGCCAGAGGCTGTTCAGTTGCTGTGAGCAGAGCGAAGGCTGCCAAGGCCTTACGTTATTCGTGAGGAAGGCTTGGAACAGGATGTCCAGCCAAACAGTGTCGCTGTGTTGTTTCAGTCACGAATAGGATAAGGAAGGTCCATAGAGAGCGTGGTCCTTCTGCCTGGGCCTGGCCCACACTGCTGCTGCGGCTGCTGCTGTCTCTGCTCTATCCAGCCAGCTGATATGGCATGGAAAAGCCCTGTTGCCCAGCACCCCCGTCTGCATTCCTAACCAATTACACAACACAGCTGACTCCCATTAGCCCTCATCACAAGCCCAGGATGGCAAGGGTGCACACAGGGGGCTCTGTGTGTGTTTATGTGTGTGCAGGTTGTGATTCAGTCTGGTGCTGACAGGTTCACTAACTGTATGGCCATAGAACAGTCATAACAGAACCTTTAAAGAAAGCACTGTGTTTTTGAGGGGAGGAGTAATTGAAATATCATGCTTCCCCAACAGATGGGATCTTCATAGCAGGACTGTGTTTGCAGGATGATTTTAATAGATTGTTGAGAAATGTCCTATTCAACCTCATAAGAAACTGTACTGCACAATGTTGTTTATTTGTTATGTGTGTAAAAGGTCACACTGTTGGAATGGATATGAGACTTTCTTTTTGGCAGTTAATCATGCTAGTGTTAGCTTTGTGGAACATTTGCTATTAGCATTTCCAGCCTATTCTAGCCTAAAATTAAGCTTGATAGCACAGCATTTTAACCTTGCAACTCAATATTATGTAGTGAATCAAAAATTCATCCAACATTACTTTGGTAGACTTGGATTTGACTGACATCATCAAGCTGCTACAAAAAAAGGGCATGGCTAGGTGGACCGGCCATAAACTTTACGCCTCCACATTACAAGGTGTTTTGCTCAGATCTGATCTTTTTTTTTAGGCAGTTTACACTAATGACACATATCAGCTACTAAAACTAAAATGTAAAAAGATCTATGCCATTAGCCATCATTAGCTACTGCTAACACTGCTAATTCAAGACCACAGTGACAGCATCTGATTGAAAAAAAATTTCTCTTTAGTTTCTCCTGGACAACAGCGAGTTTAGATGGAAAGGCAAAGGAGGCTTTGCTACTCCTGCTGCTCAGATACGTCTCCTAATAAATAAAAAAAAAGTAGAGGTCTCAATAAGGTTGCCCGCTGTGCTCAGTTTTGTCAAATACCTAGGTTTATCTGCAAATTAATTCAAGCTTCCTCAGTCTGTATTCTGAATGACATAACATTTTTATCTGGGCCTAAAGTATCTTTTTTGTCTTATGCTATTTCTCCTAATGAATTTAAAAAACATGGCTGCATACTGTTAGTAATGTCAAAAGATATCATTGTTAATACATATCAATACTAAACATACAATACTGGTTATAAAACCTTATACTAGTTTCCCGCAGTATTGAAATAATTCATTTTTAAACACAGTTTACTCACGAGCAGTTCGGTTTGTTATGCCAAAATTTCAGCTCTAAAATGGCCTATATAGAGGTGGGCGATTGCTCTGGTTTTCAGCAGCATTGAACACATTTAACAAAGTGTCATATGAATCTACCATTCTGATAAATTACCGTTTATTCTTAAGTTAAGAGGTGTGAGGGCTCAGTTGAATGTCTGTTACCATAAAGCACCGTTTTAATTCTATTGACTTCTGAATGTGACTGTATAAGAGGTTTTTGAACAACTGTACTACCTTACAAGAATTTCTTTCTATTATTGTAAAATTATTTATTGTTCTGTTTACAAATGTTAGTCCCACTATTTTAAGCCATATTTGACTTTTTAAAGTCACAGTGTGGATCTAGAAATAAGAACAATTGTCAGTTTGTTGAAGAGAATTTGGTTTATTGGGTGATTGTTATTTGGGTAAGTTTATCTTGCTGGAAAAAAAGACATTATTTTATTGAAAATGACATCAGATATAGATATAGTTTAAAATATCAAAGTTATCACAAACCTATAAAATATTAGTATCCAATCTTGAACTACCCATGAAAGTGGTGCAAATCTGATTTTAAATTTCTGCTTTTTTTTATTTTCACACAGCAGAAAGAAAATCAAATCTTTCATGAAAAAAAATCTAATTGTGCCACTTCGACCTCTTAATGAGCAACTGTCCCAGTGCAGTTCTGATTATTCACAAATGCAAGAGGAGTGCATGGCCTGTGCACTAGCAGGGCCTGTGGGTCATGATGCCATGCATTGTGATCTTGCTGCCACCTGAGTGCTCTCTGAACGAGGCTGCTTGACATCAGAGTGGCGCTCGGCACTCCACATGGCACCATCTCTATGAGTACTCCCACTCGTTGCTGCAGATTGGCACGAAAAACGTTCTGCGTCTTGAATACTCTCTTGGTTTGATGCTCTGTTCATTTTCCTGTCAATTGTACCGAGGCATCCTGAGAGCAGAGTGCTACAAAGTGATTGCTATTACAACTCCCGCCTTTATTATAGTCTTCAGTACAGGAATGATTTTATGGTACGATGACCGTAAATGATCTGTCGAGGCATGTGCAAACAACTGACACACAAACACTGGACCACACACACATAAGCACTACACATGTACAGAGGAAGTGTGATTTGCAGATAATACCTGCGTTTAATGTTCACATTTGTTCAGATGTGTCTGCACAAAAGGATTGAAGAGATTGAATAGCAGCATAATTCCAAAATATAATCCTTTTAGGGCCTTTGCTTTGCCTTCAAAAATCATTTCATTTTGATCTCGCGAACAAGCTTTGCTTTCTGTTGCAGTCTCTCCGCAATATGTCAAATAAAAGGCCTCCTTGGGTGTCATTTTTAAAATGCTCCCTGCTCGGTTCGCTTAAGTCTCTCCCTGCTGCAGTCTCTCACCCAGAACTGTCACAATGATTTCTTCTCTTCTCTTCTCCCTCTCTCACCCTCTCTCTCTCTCACTCTCTCTTGCTCTCGCTCCCTCACTGGTTCCTGGGATGGTTTTTAATCCAGAGTGTTATCCGTGAGTGTGGTTCAGTACTGGGTCACGCACTGCCATACACACACTCAGCAGAAGCACATGTTGTCAGTAATTAAGCGTAAAACAATTCCGCCTTATTTCTGCCATGCTCTCTTTATGAAATTAACATTTTATATCGAGGAGACTTTGGTGTAAGTGTTGAATAAGCCTGTATGTCTTGAACAGAAATGACTTTGAGAATGAAAATTGTGCCATTTTTTCCCCTGTTCTTTCTGGCACAGCTTTTCTTTGTGTTTGTTGTTTTGAGTGTTTGCTTTTGTTGTCATTTCATGATTGATTCCAGCTCTCACGGCAGCGTGTGTCTGTTTCTATCCTTAATTCACTGCTCTGTTCCTGATAGACAGCGCTGCTCTGGATAGGCCGCCACCGCCACTCTGATGGATTACTCTGGACTAACCGCATCTCTCTCCCTCTCCCTCTTCCTCTCCCTCTCACACTTTGAAAGACATATACATTCATGAGTGTAACACATGCTTGCATAAATACATGCACACATGAAGAACAGCAGAAATGCATTTCCCAGATGCTTTATAATGTATGTAATTACTTTCCTTTTTTCCTTTTCTCAGGATGTCTTTTCTATGCTAAAGCGCACACACATTCAACAATACATTCAGAAACTTGTTGGCATTGTATAATGTAAATATTGCATATTGTACTTTATTGCATGTATAAATACATTTGCACATATATACACACACAGACATACTGCACATACTCAGTTGCACGTAAGCCCTCCTCTGCCAGTTGTGCCTCTTTAACAAGGTAATGCATCATAAATTCATCTGGCTCCCAGCAAACATGACTGAGAAATGAGAGTGATGGATGGGTACCATAGAGAGAGGGACAGAAAAAGAGTGAGAGGAAGAGAGAAAGAAAAAGCGAGAGCGAGAGAGAGAGAGAGAGAGAGAGAGCAAAAGAGGAAGTGAGAATGAGAATTTGAGAAAGGAAAGAAGACGAGGGAATGTTATTAAAAAATAGCGAGAGATGGAGAAAGAACAAAAGAGGGAGCAAGAGCGTGAAAGATAGAAAATTTGAGCAGAGAGAGAACGAGAGAGAGAGAGAGAGAGAGAGAGCATGCACTTGAGCACACAGTCACTGAGTCATACACATGTTTTGTGGGTCATAGGCTGCTAATCTTTATGGTGACCATTTGGCGAGAATTGCCACAGGGAGTGCTCAAGAATGAAGGAGGCGAAGAAAACAGTGCTGGCATTCAGCACACGAGAGAGAGAAGGTGTGAGAGATGAGAATAGTGTGATATCTTTCTACAACAAACATGCATTGTAGAAAATAGTTCTGCTTTCCATTTTTGGATTCCGCTGTGGTTGCAGTGAAGCCACAGACAGTGTCAGCACCTTTACACCTCGCCTGCCACACACACACACACACACACACTCACACCATGCATTCTCCCTAGGTCACTGTACAGGTGCACTAAAACCGTCTTTGTACAAAAAAAACAAACAAACAAAAAAAATATATAATTTCCACATACACTAATGACTTGCCTCATTTTCCTGCCCTTAAAGCCAGCTCATGCCACTGATGGGGTGATTAGGTCTAAATGAGAGAACAGCTGTTGATAGCAGTTCTAATTAAAGTTGCAGGTGTTTACTAGGAATCAATAGCATCAGAGTAAAGTTCTATCTTTTATCGCCTTCTTAACCACCAAATGGAAACACAGTCTGTTTCTTTGCCATGTCGTTGATTTTGATTAGTTTTGTGTTTTCAGGTTGCAGAGCCACACTAAATCTGTTTATTCTGCACTCAATCTATTGTTCTCTTTCTTGACAAAATTCCAGAAATGATTCTTGTTCATGATCTGATTGTTTGCTACTAGAGCTGCATGATACCTTTTTTTACATATTGTGGCCCTTGATACCTATTTCCTTCTAGTTTTTTCTAACCTATCACAGCAACCATCAGGCCATTAAAAACATGGGTAATGTATAAATTTAAGTTCCAAGTACAATTTGCTGCCCTAAAGAACTATAATTTATGCTGCATGTTACAGAGTATGATAAGACTGTAGGTGGCTTGCTGCAGGGGTGCTACATGGTAAGAGCCTGATAAAGAGTGAAATGTTTTTATACTAATGCTCATGCCAGGCTGTTTAATGGTCATTCCTTTTAAAAATACACGACTAACAGAACTGATTTAAAAAGCTTAGGTTCATCAGAATGTCATCAGATTTTTTCTTTCTGCTTGGTCCATTAGAGCACTGTTTTAATGAATGGAATGATTTACTAAGGCTGTGAGGTATAATAATTAAAAAAATAATTTGTTATTAGCACAATATTGTTGTGACACAATTAAAGACTGGCCCAAATTATAATTACTAATTATTATTTGTTTGTTTGGTCACACAAACGTCGTGATTCAACATAACACCCACAAAATATATTTGGACCATCTGGATCCTCAGGATTCTTTATCCAGTGACACCAGTAACATGTGATTGTAATATTGAATGGGAATGCTAACCTATGGATTAATTACAAACTAATAACAAATTTCAACAGCTCACACACTGCAGCATTAAAGTTGAGAACACCTTTCTAATTACAGCAGTGAAACAATAAAAAGACCTGTCTACACTGTCAGAAAACAGGCTACTGCCCACATGAATTAAAGTCCAGCAAGTTACAAACAGTGAAAAAATATCTGCAAAGAAAAAAACATAGTCCTTAGGATCCAGCTGTGTACTTTAAATGCACAGTACATTAATTTCCCCAGAGGAGTGGGAAAAACTTTTTAAAGTATAAAATTAAAATAAAATTCTGAAGTGTACAGGGTCATTGCAGCTTACATTTACATTAATTCATTTGGCTGATGCTTTTATCCAAGGCGACTTCCAGGACACAGGAACAATCAAGCAAGCTTACAACATGCACCTGCAATGGGCAACTACAATTAAATTTACTAAATAAAAGTAATGCACATATGAAAGAAAAATGACTTTTTGTCATTGTGAACACACCACAGTACACCGCAACAAAATTTGACCTCTACATTTAACCTATCACATGTGGAGCAATGGGCAGCTATCAGCAGTGCCTGGGGAGCAGTGTAGTGGGACGGTACCTTGCTCAAGGTTACCTCAGTAGTGCCCAGGTTGAGACTTGAACCTCTGACCTTCTGTTCACAAGGGCAAGGTCCTAACCACTAGGCCACCACTGCCATTAGTGATATATGTTACATATATGATATTTATATATGATAAATAAAGCCTTAATGATATGTTATTACTCTGGCCTCCATACCACCAGCCATGGACACTCAAAAAGTCTCAAAAGCTTTGTATATTTCTGTTTGATTAATCCTCATTCATTACACAAATATCCAGACTTGTGAAAAGAATCATGGTGGTTATGCTTTTAAAACTCACCTATCAGAAATTAATGGCACAAAGACTTGCCTCATTTAATCAGACACCTCCACACACCACCCAGTTAGAGGAGGAAATGTTCTCTCTTTTCTATAATAGGAGTTAATAGGTTGAATCAGCTCTTTTTTCTCTCCCGATTGTGTCTGTAAGGTTTGAATGGCTCTCTGGATTTGCTTCCAAATCCTCCCCGTTGGCCTCCTCAGGCAGCGCTCCAACTAGAGCGCGCAGTCCCTCCCGGCTAATGGGCTCAGCATGGGCCTCTTGTGAGTGTTGTTAGCACTGGTTGTAACCCAGGCAGGATGAATGGAGCAGTGTGGGAGATAGCCAGACATGGTGAAGCTTTTTCCGTCCTTAGGGAGCGAGACAGTGTGAAACACGGCTCTGAACACAGCTACTCACTCTAGGAACAGAGTTTGAGTCCACACGCATGCTATACAGTATGACAGACATGGATGACCCTTTGTCATGCGGGGAAATGTAAGGTCTGATCTACAAAGGGGAGTTTTTAAATGACTTGGTTGTGAAGTACGCTCCAAATAGGACTGTTGTGAGATGGAGAGTCTGTAACTACAAAAGTGTCAATACAGGTATATTGTGACACTCCTAATTATTACACATGATTGCTCACAAAAGCTTTAAAAATATTTGCAAATATCTTTCAGCTTTTACTTCGTAAACAAAGCACTAGGCCTTCTTTTCTAAAATAAAAGGCAGTAACAGACAGAAGCTAGCTGCAAGGCTAACTTCTAGGCCTAACACTGCAAAACACTGCTGCGAACAACATCATTTAGAATTAGGTTTTGCTCTAACTTATTATTCACACACTTTTTCTTAGGTAAGCACGGTCATCTTGATTATGTGATAATAAAGGTCCTGGTCACCTATATAGGACTACAGTAATCTTACTCTAGAAACACTGCCCTAGACCACATATTATAAAGCCAACCTTGATTTCACCTCTGTGAGATTTTATAGGGAAATTCTAGTTGGGCAAAGAGGTTTAGATGTTATTAAGTATTTATAACACAGTCATTAACCATTCATAAACTATTTATAGATTATTTGGAGATTGAATCTCTTCCTTAGTAGCATTACAACTGCCTCAAGGACATACAGCATCAGTGTAAGTAAATGTGTTTACTAGAGGAAGCAGTGCTACAGAAAGTTGTGACTGTTTAATGAAGTTTAAAATAGGAGCGGTCAGGCTGGTCAGGGCAGACAGAGGTCCAGCTAATGTCCAGTGTCTAATGACATTCCCAGATGCTCTTTGAAATCTCCTCAAACACACAGAGACAAGGACAGAACTATCTCTAACATTCTGTGACCGCAGAGTCAGCTGTAATGTTTAAACATGCTCTCACATTGGCATTCTGTATTATGTGCTGTCAGTGTGTGTGGTAATGACTGCATTTACATTGCCCCTTTCATACCACACCTTCACTGCATCTTCACTTCATCTGTGAAAAGCCTTTTTTTTCATAAACCTAGCATATCTTTTTTCACTGTATATTCATGCACCATTACCATTACCTCTACATAAAGTGTTTTTCCTTCTCATTTTGGAGATAAGAGCATTTGTTCTTACACTGATTGAATAATACAAGGTAGGGCTGAACCATTAATCGGTTTTATATGGAAATCATAGTTTGAAAGAGAGCAATATTCAGATAGCAAGGGCTGCAATTTTAATTTTGTTCAATACTGTCCAACATTATTGACCAGTTTTAATTAGGGGAGTTTAATAATAATGAGATCTAATAACGCAAAGCTTATGAATTTGCAGTCTAGCACATTACATATTGTACTAAAGCCTCAAGTCTAATATTTTTCCAAAGTCATTCCGCCTTGTTTGCACATCTGTCCTTTTGTACATATACTGCACATTTCTATGTATAAATGCTGCAAGTGTACATACCTTCATAGAGTTTTAGACATTAAACTGTGCTTTATCTGCACATTTTATTGCTTTTATTGGCCTGTTTTTTTATTTTTTTATTTTTATTAACTATAGTGTTTTTTCTTCTCCTCTGTTTCTATCTTTCTTGCACTGAGCATGTAAATTGCACAGGAATTTCCCTCAGGATTAATAAAGTTCTTCTTATCTTATCTTAATACACCAAGTAACCACTGTTTATAGTGTGTGTGTGTGTGTGTGTGCGCGTGTGTGTGTGTGTGTGTGTGTGTGTGTGTGTGTGTGTGTGTGTGTGTGAGAGAGAGAGAGAGAGAGAGAGAGAGAGAGAGAGTTGTGTATTTTCATTGTCATTGTTGTGATTAGCCCCTGTGTTTTACAGCTCCACTTACCAACATGTTTGATCTTTGGCTTTTATCTGTCTGTGTGTGTGTGTCTGTGTGTTTGTGTGTATATTTCTGTGCGTTTGTGCACATGTGCGTGTGTTTGTGTGTCTGTATGTCTGTATGTCTGTGTGTCTGTGCGTCTGTGTATGTTTGTGTGTTTGTAGTCCCATGTCCAAACTCCTGGCTGTCAGCAGTGGACATGTACATAACGATTTGCCAAAAGACAAAATCAAAGACTGTATCCAGACATGGACATAAGCACAAAGGCACAGTTGATATTGCAGTGTGCAGCACATGATAAAAGCTGAGAGAGCAGAAGGAATAGGGAACGTCCGTCTCCAGACTATAATCATAACATCCAGTTTATTCACTTGCAGTTTAGGCACCTAAGATAGCTACAAACCAAAGCATGATCATACTGAAGCATTTTGGAGAAACATAAGAAGCTCTCTGATCCTCTGAAGTTCTTTTTTTTAGGACTATGGTATAACTCTAACCTTTCTCAATTCCTCTTCAACAGCCTTAGGGGAAGAGGCAATGTTTTCATTTCAAATTCATAAATCATTCATACTTGTGGAAGAGTCAGTTCTTTAGGAATTCTTTGCTCTTCTTTATATTGACATTCAGAATGTATTTTCCCTTCTCATAACTGGCATGATCCTCCAACCTGTCACTCTTCCACAGGCCTAAGATTTGAATAGAGTGACAAATGTATTAGATTCAGGTTGGGTTTTTCAGTGAGGCACCAGCTCAAATGTCATTATTAGTAAGGTGTGGTGTTTCTATGGTGTGATGGATAGGTTGAGGGGAGTGGGTGGAGGGAACAGTTGGCCTGTGAAGAGTGCCATTTTATGTGGCATTAAAAGCACTGCTGTTGCTCTTTTAATCACATTCACTTAATAAAGGTGTAATTGTCCCCTGCAGGGCTGGGATGCATATGAACCTTTACCCGCAATACAGCACAATCTGCTCTCTGCAGACATGCACATCCAATAGCACTCTTACCTCCCAGCGGGAAGCCATCCGTCTCACTAACCCCTTCCATTCCTGCTCTCACTCACCGTTTAGCTCAATTTCACCATTTTTCTTGCTCACCCCCTAATTCGATATTGTCACGCACTTGATCGCCTTCCCAATTCTCTTTCTGCACCTTCCACTCTGGGCTTTTTATGTCTGTGCCTCTCAACACACCCCTCATCTAGTTTGTCTTACACATTTAAAGAGATGATCAGAACCCCCAGAAATAAGCCAAAATAGGGCGCTGCTAGCATACATGCTAACAGTGCTAGTGCTTGTTACCTGGCTAGCTAATATTGCTTTGGCAAAATCTTTACAAATTGCTGCATCCCGCATTAGACATCCTTCGTGTCTCACTCACACACAAACTACTGAAGATATCAGTTCTTGTATCCTCTCTTTTCCCCTCACTGTCTCCATTATCTAGGCTGGCGGTTTTAATGTGAGAGGCTCTTACTAAAGCAGTGCATTCCAGCAGCCAAAGGAAAGTGTGTGGCATGGTGCAAAAATCCCCAGCTCGCCCTGTTTCCCATTTCCACAGCTTTCGCTTTCAACGCTTTCATCCCCAAATCCAACAGTCAGCCCACAGCTCGTTCCAAAACCAGAGGAGATAATTACGATTAAAATAGACGTTTGACATTTCTGAAAGTATGCACACAAATCCAGCCGTGAATATACGGGAGACATGGGTGTAGAAGAGTGTGTTTCTGTGAGTTTGGACACATAAAATGTTCATTATGAGGCAAAAGTGTGAATTTTCTGTCTGTTACCTATTAGAGTAACATTGAACACATTGAGTTAAATCACATATAAGAAATTGTGCTTTCCATATAGTCTGAAAAATTCAACCTTATGTATTAGTTTTTTATAAAGTATCCTTCCCCAACCCCCCTGCACTGAGGCAGCTTTGCACTCTTCGAATTCTCTTAAACACCTGGTACACAGGACAACTTTTTGGGGAAGGCCATATACCTTTGTGTTCAAAGTGAATTTGCACAAAGACATTAACTGTGTTCTTTGTATCTCTTATAAATATATTTCCAGCACATACTCATAAGTCCTAAAATCAAAAAGTCAGAATGTAGAATGTAAAACATACATTTAAGCAGCAGTGTCTAGACGTTTGACTGGCAGTGTATTTATTGCCCACCAGTGAAAATGTTTTATTTTTTCTCAAGTTTCTAAGTCAAGTTTGATTCATATGAGAGCCTCGATTTTTAGTTGGTAAACTACCACACTGTTAATTAGTGCTGTGGTAATCAATAGCAAGTGTGGTATATTTATATCTCCCCAAAACTTAACTTTTTATGTTCAGACTAACCTATGTTTCTGTGTTTCTCCACAGCAACAGGAGCAGGACCCCACTAACCTGTACATCTCCAACCTGCCTGTGTCTATGGACGAGCAAGAGCTGGAGAACATGCTGAAGCCTTTCGGCCATGTCATTTCCACACGGATACTGCGAGATGCAAGTGGAGTCAGCCGAGGAGTCGGCTTTGCCAGGTAGGAATGGAAACACCCCCCTACCCACACACACACACACACACACACACTTTTCATGCTGGAGATCTACAGTTTCATTATGCCAAATTCAGCTCCAACCCAAAAAATCTGAAACCCAAAAGCATCTCATCTAGCTCATAAAAGCCCTCTGAAATAAACGCTGATTACTGGGAGCAGGTGGTTGATTAGGGTTGGAATAAGCTTTGTTTGTCAGGTTGACGACCTTTGCATGAGCTGGGTTGTGCTTGCCAGTCTCTGAATAGTGCAGGATGTCTTCAGTAGAGGTGGAAATTAAGGTGTTTTTGGTTGGTCATTTGTTTGTCTGATTCTTTCTGGTCTTTCTTTCTCTTTTTCTTCCTATTCTCCTCGGTGTGGCGCGTGTGAGGCATGCTGGCTGTAGTTCAGGGTCACTGGCTGTGTAAGAGATCCCAGCAGAGACTCATGCTCCACCACTCACTGTGTGTGTGTGGGTCTGAGCGTGTTTGTGACCCAGCCAACCAATTAGCCATTCAGCCATGATTGGGTGAACAGAGCTGAATGGGGCCTCACAGAGGAGAGGATACACACTAGAGAGTCAGGCTAAATCAAGACTCCAGCCAGCAAAAGACAAACACTTCTCTAAATACATCTCTCTCTCTCTCTCTCTCTCTCTCTCTCTCTCTCTCTCTTTCTCTCTCTCTCTCTCTCTCTCTCTCTCTCTCTCT
>JBBPDA010000009.1:17098745-17110436 GCA_037974385.1 Arnoldichthys spilopterus
GTGTGTGTGTGTGTGTGTGTGTGTGTGTGTGTGTGTGTGTGTGTGTGTGTGTGTGTGTGTGTGTGTGTGTGTCCGTGCGTGTGTGTCCGTGCGCATGCATGCATGCATGCATGCCCACCCACAGGGTGCTGTGATCACACCAGCCATGGACCACACCATCTCCATGCAGCCGGCCAACATGATGGGACCCCTTACCCAGCAGATGAACCATCTGTCCCTCGGCACCACTGGCACTGTATGTCTCTGTACTATGCACCATACACTGCAGGCCAACTGTCCAAAAGCAACACTAACTTTGTATAACATCATTTTCTCTTGCTACCATGGGTGCTGTGTAAGAAGAAGTGGTGTAAAATAAGCCACGATGTAGCCATAATACGTGTAGGCCATGTTATCATTTCACAAACTTAGCCAGAGTAGAATTACAACCTTCTAGACTGTTTTGGTGAGAAAGAACTGTATTTATTAACACTGCTTTCTTGTTTTACCGAACCTTCATTTTCTTTATTGCCTTGAACCTGCTGACAACTCTTTTCACTAACCTATTAAACCCTGCAGCTTACAAAAGTGCATTTATGGAATGGGGCTGTATACAGTTTGTGCTAAGCTGCAGCTTTAGTAATAATAAAAATAAATAAGGTTGTTGGCAAAATATTAGTTGCTTGTGTGAAAAAAATAGCACTTGTGAACTCTGTTACTATTAATCCCACCCACTGACCTGTGTTCTTCCTTTCTCTGTAGTACATGACAGCGGCGGCTGCTGCGGCTCCTATGCAGGGAACCTACATTCCCCAATATACTGCGGTGCCTGCCTCAGCCGTCTCAGTGGAGGTAAGCCTCATCCTGCTGCGAGTTCATAAGCCCCCTGTATTTTACCACAACTGACCACCAGAATTGACTTTCAGCATTAGAAGGTAAAGCTAACACTGGTGATATCAAGAGAATGTAATTTTATGTTAATTGTTATAGCTTATAGTTATGTAATCTTATGTCAATGGATGCCACATTTTTCATAACTGGAAGAAGACGCAAATGTATAAAATGTGTATAAAGTGTAAAAGTTGGAAATGCAATCAATACAGAATGTAAATCAAATCTAATTGGTTATGTAAGAGACTGTGATTACTAATGTCATTTTGTAATTAGATGTAGTAATTATATTATTTTGTGGCATAAGGAACAATAATAACTAGACTTCTAAGGGTTAATAAGAACTGGCTGGGTTTATAGGATGATGTGTGCGTTTGCAGTTATGAGCGTTTACCAGTCTGGAACATTACTCAATCGGCCTCAATTTCACAAACCGTCTCACACAGTTTCTTGGAAATATAAATTGTAATCAGGGTGAACGTGTGTCAATGTAGAATTCAGTTGTCAAAGCCACTGCGGTGATCTCTGTTCAGTATAATTTTCCAAAGTAAAACGAGAGACATGTATTTGATATGTCCTCTGGCTTCACCAAAATAGGAGGCCTAATGCTAGTGTAGTAATACTAGGGTCATGCGGTCACTGAGAAATCAATGCTAATGGCCAACTAATGAAAGATGTTAACCGTGTAATGAGACTCCTTCCAGAATCAACTGCCTTTAAATCTAAATTGAGAGCAGTATGAGCAAACCACTGGCCATGAACTAGGAAAGCAGGCACACAAAGATAATCATAGCTTCAGTGAAAATTGTGAAAATTGATTGAATTTACCTATTACTTATTAAGTTACCAAAAAAAACATAAAAGAATGCTATACTAATCTTTTAAATCCTTACTGTAAAATGGACACCAGGTCATGTTTTATATTTTATATTCTGTCAGTGTCTTAGTTATGCAATACACCGCTAATCATAAAATAAAATGTTTTCTGCTTTAGCAACAGTTTTCAGTTACTGGGCAAAAATACTCTAAATAAAAGTTGAAATGAGTGTGTAATGGAGAAACATATAAAAACAAACAACTGGAAATTAATTTTTGCTTAAAAAGTTGACAAGATATTTAGAAAGAAATGGCAAAAATATAGAAATACATGTTGAAAAATATCCAATGTGATCAAGGGGTTTCAGGGTAGGAGGGCCAGTATCCAGCACAGTCTGGTCATTCTCCTACTTAAAGACACACATTAAACTTGGCAGTTAACTGATTAGTTGAATCAGGTGTGTTTGAGCAAGGAAATTACTAAATTGTACTGAACACCAGTCTTTCAGACAGAGCTGTCCATACCTGCTATAGACTGGTGGTTCACAGCCCTGAGCACAGAGTCCCCTGCTCAACACATTTTAGTGTTTGTAATGCTATCAGCACATCTAATTAGACTCCTGATCCAGCTAATAAGCTGATTAATAAGCCTTTCCTGGTCTAAAGTAGGTGCACTAGAACAGGAAAGCACAAAAATGTGTAGGCAGGGGTGCTCCAAGACCAAGGAACCAATGAAGACAGTCTGAAGTCCAGTGAGTATGCAGTGTAAATTGGACCTGGGTTTCTGTCGTTTATCAATTTGAGGTCTGTTTATATCTTAAACAAAGTTATTTAAGTTTCAAAGCTATGTTTAATGTCTCAATTCAGTCTTGAAGGGCATGTAAGTTGATTAAGACATACATGACATACACTTGCTTTAGGGTGTGGTGACAGAGGCGTCTCCACAGAGCGTCCCTCCCTCTTCCCAGGACGCCAGTGGTCAGCAGCAGCCTCTGTGTGTGGATGGCACCAGTGATCATGCACCCACCTACTCCTACCAGCCCGCTAAGTGAGAATCTTCATATTTACCCACACATACACATCAAATAGCACTCCTTGCTGATTAAATATCAGTGCTTACACTAAGAGTTCCTTAACTTGGATGTACAGTTCTAGGAAAATGTTTACTTTGAATAGAAATTTTACATTATCTATACATAGTGTTGTTTAAACTGAAAGTCTCATGTGTAAAAATGATTCATTAATAAATCTTTTATTGAAATGTTGTTAAGAGAAATTGAAAAGTCGTTCTAATGTTACATTGTTCCAAAGAACCTTTTTACCTTTTACCTTTATTTTTAAGTCATTTCAGGCTTTACTGCTGTCTGTTTTATCAGTGTCACTATTGTCCTGAACATTTATTTCTTTTTTTCAACCTCTTTCTTCCTGCTCTGGCTGCTTCCTCCCTGGCCCATGCCCTTCCTGTCCCCCTGTGTGGTCAGATAACGGGAGGAGGAAGAGGGAGTGACTGTGTTGCCTTGAGATTGGGGGACTGTGCCGGGGACTTGGAGGACGAAAGGAAAAGCTGAACAGAAAACGTTTGTGTCCACCTTTGCACAAGCACCAAAAAAAAGAGAATTTATTCAACACCTGGGCAGAGGAAGAGAAGTCTTTGAAAGCTGCCATCATGGTTTAAGAAGAGAGAGATTATGTGGTCTTGGGGTTTGAGCTAAATGGCTATCTACAACTTTACAAGACTTTTCCTTCATGAAGTGATGAAATTCAAACAAGTACAAAGTTTTCCAGTTATTTTCTGAATGTGCAGGTAGGTTTTCAGCTACAGCGAGTTTTCTATTAGATGAGGAAGCACGTTTTTTGTGAAAGAGAGAAAGAGAATGAGAGAGAGAAAGAAAAAAGAAGTCTTCCTCGGATTCTAAGCTACTTTTACTTTTGATTTTTTTTATGAGTTAGATTTTAGTTTTCTAGAGAATATCAATGTTTTATCATCTTTGTTGCCTTAATTTTGAGAAATGTCCAAGACTTTTCCCAGTTGAACGTCTTGTTGAAAAGAAAAAAAAATCAAAAAAAAAAAAACTGTCTGAATGGACTAATGGAGTGGCGTGATGCCTTGCGTAGAGTGGAAACCTGTGATATTACCTGTACAGAGAAATGAGAGAGGTCTTGTGAAGACATTTTAAATTATCAGTGGCGACTTAGTGTTTAAAAGAAAGGACAGTCAAAATATAGTGATGTGTTTAAAGAGAGTTGCATTTTTTAGAAAAAAAAAGAAAAATGTAAACCACTGCATCCTGGGAAATGCAGTTTATTGTGTAGTGCAGATCATTTTTAATGGCATTATTGTTTTTATCTGCAATATTTTTTATGAGCTTTAAGGTGTTTTCAGCCTGCTTTGCTTGTTTCATTGCGAGAAAAAAAAAATCAAAAAATAAAAACCAGAAAAAAAAAACATTGGCAGTGCAAAAGTACGTAGATAGGAGCTTTTGAATTAAAATAAAGAAAATGTGTGCAAAAAGCAATAGTAATAGGAAATTGTTGACAATTTCTTTAGTCTTTCTTAGCTGTGGATCAAATGCAGCCCATGGATGGCATATTTTATACCAAAGATGAAGAAACCCCTTAGAGACAGTGGAGTAGATCGATTTCTTTTCTATTTGATATTTTTTGGCCTTGTTGTTTTAGTCTCTGTGTCTCAGAAGTATTTGTTTGACCTTGATGGTCAAACTGATACTTTCATTGGATGTGGGGGTGGAGCTGGGTGTCTGAAATTCCTTCCACTGCTGCAGCTTTTCTGCCAATCATTTGGACTTAGTCAGAGAGTGATGGAGACTTCCACATAGTGTTGTTTGTATTGAGTGTGACATCTCCCCAGTAGATGGCATCAGAGATGCTGCAGAAGGAGTTTTCTCTCAGCCGATGACACTGTTCATCTCTGTTACAGCACACCCCCCACCCCCACCCCCGCCCCCGTCACTAACTTGACCTCTTTCCGTCTTTCTACATGGGTCCTCTGATTGGACGTTTCTGAAGCGCCAAGGTTGTGTCGAATCTCCCTAGGGTTATGCTTGTTTTAAGGAAATCTCCTATATCCCCAGTGTGGCTAACATGTCATACCCCTTGCCAAAGTAGGAATGTGTCAAAGTACTCACTTGTGTGTATTTAAACTCTCTGCAGTTTGCTACCTCAATTAAAGTGGTTCCACCATGAGGAAACAAAAAACTAAAGTGGTTATGAATTGCCATCTGCTTGCAAAAGACCTGACATGTTGTAAGACAAAGCTTTGCTTTGGGGCCAGTGGAAAAGCTATGATTTGCTCTTGTTCTGTAGTACACAGGCATATGCAAACGTTTAAATGTCCCCTGTCAAATGAAGTTAACACACCCTCTACAGAGAACACACAGTTTGAATGTATTTAATGTACTGGAACAAAATCATTGAACTTTTACACAGGCCACATTTTATGTTGTGTTTTTTTCCAGTATGTTCAATTCAGCAAATAAATAGAAACAGTGTGTTAAAGTGTGCTCACTGTAAAGGATGTGCACTAAATTTACTTTGAAAATTAAAAAAGTGTAATTTTTACCAAACTTTTGCACTGACTAAGTTTCAATCAGATGCTTTGATGCCCCATTTTATAGCACTGTAAAATATATTCACACTCCTGTCTGCTGAAACTCCACTGCTAGCAAAGTTTATTTGAGCATTGTAATGAACACATACCATGAAAAGGGCAGCAAAGGTTATCTGCCAGTGTGGGATCAGGTGGTTACTCCAGTGCCTTGTTACAAAGCAATGAAGAGCTAAATCTGTAAACCAGAGAGACAAACTTGACATACCTGTTGGTTAGACCACCCATCCCTGATGATCTCACATTAGTTTCTCTTCATCTGAGAATAAAGAGAAAGCCTCCCTATTATTCTCAGTTTGCCATGGAACAGATCACAGTTTCTGGCCAGATGATTTGAGAACACTAATTCATTGCTCTACGTGGAGTTTAAATACACATAGCGATATTTAGACAGCCCTTGGTGGAGGTTCTTACACATTTCTTCATTGCATGTTCAGTGTTATTTTGAAGGCTCTGAAGTACCTTCCTTTGGAATGACATCTTCATAAATCTTTATTAGAATGGGAAACATTTTTCTTTTTGGCCTTTCTCCTCTCTGAGCTAAAGCTTGCCACTTCCACCCCCAGATGTTTTCTGAATCCAGGGGCTGAGTTCTTTGCTAGACATGCACAGTGCTGGTTGTTCGTCTGTGCGCTTTGTTCAGAGTGTCTGCCTCGTTTCTTAAAGCTCATCTCTTATTGTCTCTTCACAGAGGGGATCTCTGGGTGCTAAAAAATGTGTTTCTCAGCATGCACTGGGTAACATCCTATACAAGTGATATGATTGGTGATTAGTTAACTGCAAGGGGTCAGAGTAACAGCCATGCTAGCAATTTGTAGTGACAAGAGTCTTCTGTGTGTTTTCCCTTTTTGGTGTCGCTAAAGCAAAACTGCTAGCTGCTGAATGCGAGTACCATAGAAGTAGAATGATGTTACCATCGATATTGCCATTCAGTGATCGAATTAAAATATGTTGTGGTTGGAGTGGGTACGGGTGGGGTGGGATGGGGTTGATGATGGGTGGACTTAATTTTTGTCTTCTGGAAATGGGGTAAGAAATAAAATTCCTTTCTGCCATGTGTCTCAACGAGGATAACATGTAGGCTACATTGTAACGTCTCATCAGTGACAAAACTACACGAAGCCTAGCTCTGCAACAATGTGGAGGTCAAGCTAGCTACACGTTTTCATTTCTTGGATTAAAAAAGAGAAAACTATCTATAGCAAACAGTTTTCTTTCTTTTTGTTTCTACTGCCTTTCTGGAGAGTTCATTTTATCATGTAATTGCTGCTATCAAGCATTCAGTATTGGAGGGCCACAGTGGCAGATGGAAAGAGATTAAATGACTGCTGCTTTCTGAACAATCATGAGGACCACCTTAGCAGGTGTTAGAGGTGTCCACCGCTTCAGATGCACACTTTTTAGAGTGCATCCATGTATTATCAGTGGTCCAGATTTCTCCTGTATTACAGAATATAGGCAGATTTTGGAGGACGCTGCTCTAAACTGTAGAACAGAGTTCTGTTTGTTGTGCTGTAGCCTACAGTAAGTGGGCTGTGCTCTTCCATTCCTTATTGGGTTTCCACACTGTAAAATCCAGCATTAAGCCAACTTAAATGAATCACATACTACAAAACTAAGAAAGCCTATAACCGCAATGAACACATCCTATTCTTAAAGGTGGTTACTGGAGTAAGCTCATTGCTGGCTTTTACAGTGCAGTGGCCATGAAACCTGCTCCTCTTTTGTAACACTACACATTTCATTGGATGTTAGGATGGAGTCTCACATTGTGTCTTCTGATCTGACTGACTATCATGGATAATCACACCAAGTAAGAATGTTCATTAAACTATCTAAGACCTCCGGCTTTAGCATTGGGAGGGTAATGTAGTCAGCATGGGAAAAAAAAAAACATGTTCTACCAAATTCAGCCAAAACAGGAAAACCTCTATAAGAAATTAACTTATTGACAGAGGAAATAGAAGACTATTTATGGAATTCTTTTTATTTGTACAAGTGTTGTTGAAAGGATTATGAAAGTAAAACAGTTTTAGGATGCTATTTTTTTTTCCTTTGATTTGCTGCACATTCATGCCTCCCGTGTGTTCGAGTCGTGATCCTGAGAGTTTCTGTAAATCAGTGGATGTCGAGTTTAAACTTCTGTTTATTATTTTTCTTTCAATGAAGCTTTCAATAAAAAAGGTCAAAAGAATCTCATTTTCACTTTACTGCCTTTGCTCATTCTTTAATCACACTATCTTTGGTGCAGAAACGTATTTCAATTATATAATTTTCATTGTTCTGTATAACAGCTATACGTTAGCCTGCAAACTTCATCTTCATGTTATATTCCTGCAGTACTTGCCTAATAGAAATACATAATACTTGTGTAAAATGAAAAAGAGTATCTGGCCGTAGAACTGAATGCAAGTTTGCAATTTCAGTAGAAGAGACATCTGCATGTAATTTCACTAGGAGGCCAGTGGAGGGGACCATAGATGAAGAAATGATATACAGTGCTTGTATTTGTGGGATTTGTGCACACATACAGTCCTGCTGGAGAAAGTACTTTTTAAAGCCTTCTGTATGCAGACGTAGCAAAATGTTTACATTATATAAACCAGCACTCAAAAGTTTGGAATGAATGTATACATTGATATTATACAAATCTGTGGCAAGCAAATCTTGAAAAAATTATAATAAAACATCTCTACAACATAGGTTTTAACTAATTTACAAGATTCTGTAAAAATTAAGATGTTGAATGTGCCCAGAATGACAAACAGAGCTGTAAATGGTTCCATAATGACTAAGAGAGCCATAACATATCAAGAATCAAATTTTAATAAAATTAATGTCTGAAATTCCTCATATATAGTAAGCGTTGATCAAATCTTAAGGCACTTAACTTATCCAGAAATTACAGTAAATATATAATACAGTAAGTTTTGTATTATTTAATGCCTCCCCCTCAAAAAAAAAAGAAAAACTTGAAATATTGACTGAGACACATAAAATACACTCTGATGTCTATAGTATTTCTATTTAAGTTATTTTTGAATAATGTTATGCATTCTAACCACTAGGCAATGCCTGCAGTACTACTGGTATACTCAGAAAGTTTAAGCATCTTGATATAATTCATCACAACAACTATTTCACAGTGCTATCCACCCCTGCGTGCCGTTCAGTGCAGTCCATGGAAGTAGCGACAGTGGAGAAAGAGACACCCCAATGGAAAGAATGAGAGGTTAGTGAACCCTGCCCCACACTACAGTGGCTAGTGACCTTCCATGCCTGTCCTCCTCCCACTCATTCAAGACTGATCGATAGAGAAATTGTTCTTCTACACAAGTGTCTGTTTCAGGCCCACTGGTGACCTTTGTCCTTTCCTCCCTACGTTCAAACCCCATAACCCTCCCCACTCTACACACACAATACTCATCTTCATATCTGACATTTAGAGACTCAAAGGAGGCAGATACTTTCTTCTCCATACAGTGGGGGTTTGTTCTCTTCAGAGCATTTTTTTTATCTTTACCAATAGCCTACATATTGCCTTTTTGGGAGTGTTAACGCCTTGGACACATTTGCAGCCCCACTGATTAGCGTACCACACAGCTTCGTACGTACACTGGTGTCTAGCTAGCTACTATGCTTTAACAAGGCCTGTTTGCAGAGTGCGCAGTAGGGCTGTGTTTGGGTATGTGTGCTATGACTGTGTAAACTACTCTGTTGGTGACATATGGAACATATGTCCCACATAAATCAGACCCCAGCTCAGCTTCCTGTATCAGATGACTGCCCATCATAGCTGACTGTAGCACACTTTCCAGCCTCTTGTCTCTCACTTGTGTCCTAAAGCTCATTTGTTCTTTTCCAGTTGCCATAATGGTGTCTCCACTGTGAAGAACCCGTGGGAAAATTGGAATTATGGTAGTGTTGTTCAAAGGTACAATAAGCTCATCTAAACGGAACCACACAAATGACCACAATAGGAAATACAGGATATAGTGAGATGATGAGGTTACCACATGTAAAGTTTCAGGAACACTTCAACAGAAAAAAATGGCTGTTTGAACTGGGCTTAGTGAATATATTGTGTAATATTCCTAGTCACAGAATGTCTTATGTATAAGACTTCTACTTATGACATGCTTTGAATCTTAGATGAGTATGAATAAGGCCTGGCCTTTTGAAATGAAGTGAGGGAAATAGAAGTTAATTATATTGTCCTGCCATGACATGTTAAACAAAGCCTCTAATGGAAAGCAAGTTGGGCATGTCTGTTTTCTTCCCACATTGCTTTGTGGAATTAGCAGGAAGTTTTGCTAATCTACACTGATACCATTTCCTGTTTAAAAAAATATTTATATATTGATTCTGCTTTTCTGATGAGAACACTCTGGAACAGCCCATAATGATGATAAAATACCCTTGCCTAATGCCTAGTGCTGGCAAGAAGGGCAAAAGGGCCTAAAACAAGGCTTTGGAGCAGTGAAACTGTTCCTGGAAAGAGAGTAACTGAAGTGGTGTTTGTGAGAAGCAATCATCTAGCTTTGGAGCCTGACCACACTAATGCTCTTGTGGCTAAATGCAATACAATCTCGACATCTAGTGTAAAGGTTTGGCAGAAGACTGGAGATCTACAAACCTTTGCACATAAAGTGTATCAAAATCAATGTTCCTTTCTTTAAAATTATCATAGGTTATCCTCTCTGTGCTGGGATTTTATTGACAGATCAATAAGACAGGAAACTTCACACATAAGCCAAGCGTCATCCCCTGTAAGATGTTTGATTTTAACACATTTGTTTTGTTGATTAATCCAGTCCTTCTACAACCTTTATAGTGAAAAAGACAGCAGGCCGAAAAGCTGGGCCTCCTTTAAGAGAGCACTCATGCCTACTAGAGTTGTGAGGAGCATGAAGAAGCAATACAGAGCAGTGCAGTCATTTCTTGAGGTCTGAGCCAGTGTGGAGAGCCAGCAGCGAGTGTGAGAGGGAGACTGGCAGCCTCGCCCGACTACAGACTTGGGAGAAACTCCGGAACATGGGGTATGGTTTCTATGGTAACTTGCAGAGTTGTGAGCAGCCCCGGCTGAGCTCTGCAATAACCTAATGAAGCCCAGCTCTCATACTGTCTCTGTGTTCCGGCATGCAGCAAATAAAGAGAAAAATAGACACAACCATCACAGAAGCCAAGACGTCTCTGTTCACTTTTCATATGTCTCAATATGACTGAACTGCACTGTTCCTTATTTTGTCAGTTTGTCAATTTATATGGACTTCCCTCTCTTTCTTTTTTTTTCTCTCTGTCTCTATTCATTAGTTACACCTGCTTTATATCTACATTTACTGTCCATTTTGTGCACTATGCAGTTTACAATTACAGATACATTTATTGAGTTTAAACATTCCATTGTCACTACTGGGATGGCCCATTATGACCAGAGTTGTGCGCCTCCTGGACTAGAGGATGACTAACGCAAATTGTGCAGAATCAGATTATCAATAACATCAATAACTTCACATATATAATATGGACCAACAGGTTACAGGACTTCATCAGAATCGGAACCCGTTTATTTGCCAAGTATGTTTGCACAAACAAGTAATGTGTTTCCGGCCGATGGTGTTTTTCTAGTATTTAAACAAATAAGACATACTGTTCATAACTCCATACCATCACAAACATGTATGAGTCCATGTATTGTGAACTTTATAGGGACTAAATGTCACAAGATTGCATTGTTTTACATACACACAAACATTTATCCAGCTTTGATTTGAAAAAGTTAAAAGAGCCTTTGTTGACGTTGATGGTGAGATTGGATAGTTGTACACTACGCAACATTAGATGTAGTAGTCCAGATGTCAGTGTTAATACTGCACATACTGTAGAGTATAAACATGTGTAGGTATGTGTAATTGTATTTCTACACTCCTCCTACCACATACTCTATTATTACCCTAGTATTAGGTTTTGATATAAATGACTAAATACAGAAACAATGGTCAAAATAAACTTTGGGATAAAATACATGTTTTAAATGAAAACCACTGAAAAACACTGACCCCCTGATTTAACTGGACCTCCCACAAGCTCCTTTGTAGAGCCTTGTTTGAATATGTGTGATGTCAGCATAAGAGTTTTCGGATGATTGCTGTGTTTCCATCAGAGGAAGGCTGGAGGTGAGTAGGTGAGTTAGACCTCCCACCAATCAGACCCTCTGCTTTCTTCACTTGGCCCAGCCAAACCCACAGCAGGGCTCAGCAGTGGGGACTGTATAGAGCTCTGGTCAAATCGAGCTTCATGAGGAATTTTCATTTAAGGGTTATTAAGATTTCTCTCTCTCTCTCTCTCTCTCTCTCTCTCTCTCTCTCTCTCTCTTTTCT
>JBBPDA010000009.1:17131221-17154448 GCA_037974385.1 Arnoldichthys spilopterus
TTTTCATTATAAGTATCCTTCTTTTTATGCCAAACCCACCCTGAGTGTTTATAGCCAATAAAGTTCCAATTTTGTCACATGAAACCATAGAACATGGTTTCAGTCAAAGTAGCATCTCACAAGCTTCATGCACCTTTGTGCTTAACTGACAGAAAGGCATTTTCTTCTGGAACACCTTCCAAATAATATGTTGGCATGGAGGTGGACTCTACTGGTGATTTTAGAGACATAATTCTAATTCTAATAATTCAACCACAGTGACCCTTTTTTGCCTCTCATACTATCCTCCTCACTGTACATGCAGGCAAACTCAACTTGGGTCCTTCTTGATGGAAATTTGATGTCCACTTTTTTATTATTGCCCTAAAAGCAGGAATAAACCTTTTTCAACCATTCCATAACTAAAGATAAAGATAAAGATATCACCTTTTTCCCTCATTTGATCTTTGTCTTCTCTTTTCTTTCCCATGTTGATGGATGACTAAGGGAATTTGGCCTTTGACACCTCCTATTTGTACCCCAGGTAATGAAAGAAAAGTCCACAATGTTGTGCAGAATATTTTTTCATCATACGCCTGTTATCGCAGGAATTTGGATGGGTAGTTAAACTGAACCAATTTTTAATAGAGAAATCACAGGAGGGGAACATTTCTGAAATATCTTTGTTTTACGTTTGATAATAAAATTAAGGTATTTTTTTACATTTTGAATATGTGTAAGACCACATATATTTTACCCAGAGTATCTACTTTCAGTAAGATTTCTGTATTTTGTCCACTACTGCTTGGAATACAGTTCCGTATGAAGTGGCATTAGCGCACATTAAAAGCTGAAAACACTTTCATATCTTTTTTAATTAACTGTTTCAGAGATATAAGGTTTTGTTACAACAGCAACAATATCTAATTGGGCATGCATTTGTAGGATGAAGTTCGAAAAAAGGAGGACATAAATAAATGGTGGCAAGACCTCTGTGTTGGGGTGGGGTTTGAAACTTGAATGAGGCTTTACACACACTCTCTAGAGGCTTCTTAGAAAGAACACAATTCCTCTTTCCCATATTTTTATATGCATGATTTTTATGGCTACAAGAACTGGGCTGCAGTCTGGGAAAATGTGTGTATGTGAGAGAGAGAGGGAAAGAAAGAGAGAGAGAGGGAAAGAGAGAGAGAGGGAGAGAGAGAGAGAGGGAGAGGGAGAGGGAGAGAGAGAGAGAGAGAGAGAGAAAGAGAGAGAGAGAGAGAGAGAGAAAGAGAGAGAGAGATCCTGTTTTTTTCTGATATCCTGTGGAACATGATCAACATGCAAACATGAGGCACATTTTAGCATAAATGGCTATACCTAGGTTAATGGAAAGCTTTACCCAATGTGTATATGTGCTTGTGCACAGTGGCTTGTCTGTGAGTGTTTGTATATAATATATGCATCGATTAGCCACAACATTAACACCACTGACAGGTAAAGTGAATAACATTGTCGTTTATTGAACAGTCAGTTTTTAAAGCTGATATGCTGAAAGCATGAAAAATGGGTGAGTGTAAAGATCTGAGCTGTGTGTGTGTGTGTGGGGGGGGGGTATCAGCCTTTGACAGGACAGGTTCTAAACTGCTTTACACCCTCAGGTTGAATTTGTGCACACTTAGTTAAGCTTTGACAGAAAGTGTTTAAACATCAAGCCTAGAATACAAATATTAATTTTTAGCTATGTAGAAGGCTCTGGTAGTATAGCCCTTTCGGGTTTTTTTTTAGCTGTGTCTGTAAATTTACAGAAGGCCTTAAAAAACTACAACCTGATCTCACAGTTCTGCTGTTTTTGTTTTGGTTTTTTTTCTTGTTTACGGGCAGTTTTCTAAGCTTCATACCACAGGAACAGTTAAATTTACAGACATGGTGCATAACTCATAACAATCAGCAGGAATCTCTTACTGTAGTGTTGTTATTGAGTACTAGTGATAAATCCAGTTAAAAAAAGACCCCAAACCCTTACGCCACCTTGAAATATCTCTTATGAATGTAGCATGCTCTAGTTTTGACACTGATGTGACACTGTAATTTCTATAGGTTCTCTTTCAAAGATTACAGACATTGTGGCTTTATGTTCTTGTCCCAGAGAGAAGTGATCCTTCATTTACTCACAAAATGTACATCACCAGTTTCAGTTCTATTATTTATTTTTTCCATTGATTACTGGACCTTTGCCATTAGTAAGCCTGTTTCAGTGAGTGGCATTAAACTGGGGACCTGCCAGGGAGTTTCAAATGTTCACTTAAATATAAATTTGTATATACCACATTATTATGATAACTCTATTATAGTATTTTTATATGTTTAACAAAATTTGTGTATGCCACTGACATACAGTGTCCTTAAAAGGACTGAAGCTGTGTCTCAGTTGTCAATATTGAGTTAGTATATCAACCCACAGCTAATATTAACCCACAGCTAATGGTTAATTGTCAGCCACAGGGGAGAAGTTTTTGTGCTGTGACTTACCTTTTTAGCATCATATAAAATCAACATCACCAGTGTAACTTTTTAAAAACACAATGTTATAATTGTTTGAAATTGCAGATTGAACTGCTGTAAAACCCAGAAACAATCAGCTGCATGAATAGATTCATGACCCTAATTTTTTTTAATGCATGCTCATGTACTGTGCTCTGAAAAGCTTGGCCCTAATTATTCTAGTTTGTGCCCTCACTCTGCTAGATCTCCAGAAGTTCCTCATTTCTCTGGCCCAGCCTTTCGTTTCTTCAGTAAACTACTCTCCACCTTCCACCATCCATCATCTTGTGTTCTAAAACATTTTTATATAATATAGATGTGGTTTTGCAGGATTTATGTCTTTCTTTCGCTGTTGGAGTTCTTTTCATGCAGTGAAGTAATACTTTTGGATTTCGGTACATTATCTCAAAGTGATGAGGTCATTTATTACAAGTGTAAGCAATATTGTATGCATTTCAGGTTCTTAATTCATCAATTGAGGATAAAACTATTGCCATGGTGCTGGATAATTCTGCTTATTTTTCTTGCCCTCGAGGATTCTCAGTGTCACTGCACATATCCAGGTATAGTTGGTTATATGTGTCATTATCAATGGGGTACCATTTGCAGAACTGTAGAAGTACATATATTGCTCTGATTCTTTTCCTGAGCACCACACGTGACTATTGGCTTGGCCGGTATTTCCTTCTATTTTTCTGTGGGTGTGATGCGACACAAAATTTTTTTCTTTTGGTGTGGTTTCTTGGTGTCTGAAAGCAATGAGAGCCAGAATTGTACATCCAGTCCAACAACAATTTATGAACCTCTATCTTTATAAGTCTTTCTTAGTAGTAATGATGTCACACTACTGTAAAATGTTTAAAAAGGAGAAAAATATTTTTATATATTGCCCTACATGGTTTGCTTAATATTGTGCCACACCCTACCACATGGGCTCGCTTTATGAGTCGCACCCTACCGAGTTAGTTTTTTGTGCTACAAATTTGTGAGACTGTTCCCTTCATGTTAAATCTGTTTACGTGATCAAATGAACATTCTGGCAGGAGCCACTTTTCAGAAAAAGTGCAGTGCAATAGGTTTCATCCTCCAGTAGCGAATAAATTTGCCTCCTTTGGCCTAGGTCTCATGCAGCATGTGTGAATAATGCATAACGTCCAGTGACGTTTTCCATGGTGGCTTGGATCAGATAACTGTGGAAGACTGAGGCATAGTGCCTGTGTCAAAGCAGAGCGTGCCAGTGGAAACCCAACTCCTCTACACTGCCTCAGAGTGCCAAGAATAAACCTGAATAAAGTTCACAGCACCCTCAGTGTGCTTTGATATCGAATAAAGGGTAACATAACCACAGAAGTCACACATTTACCTGTGCCTTTCTGAGTTGTTTAGTGTTCATGTTTGATGTGTTTAGATCTGTTTGTGGTGGAACTGTCATCAGCCGTGAAATGTCAAGTAAGTTTCTTTAGACGTTGTGGTAGCCCGAGGGCACCTGCTAAAACGGTGTAACACTGCTGTGCATCATCACAGGCTAATAAGTTACCTGTCAGAGTAAAACATCTACAATCAGAGCATTGTTTGTTTATTTACTTATTTATTTATTTAACCAAGGATAAAATATGAGAAACTGACTGATATTTCAGTGCTTACAAAATACTGTTTACACATCTCTAGAGAATTTGTACTTTCTCTGAGAGCACTGCTTCTAAAAGCTGCTCCACGGCCAGTGGGGGGAGTTACGATGTAGAGCTCTCTTTCTCTCTCTCTCTCTCTCCCCCTCTCCCTCTCTCTCTCTCTATCAATCTTTCTATCTATATATCTTTCTATCTATCCATCTTTCTTTCTATCTATCTATCTATCTATCTATCTATCTATCTATCTATCTATCTATCTATCTATCTATCTATTCATCTATTCTTTCTCTTTCTCTTCCTCAGATTAGTTTAGTTTGTTTCTTTAGGTTTTATAGATGATCTTCAGCTACAGTACTGCTTTAATTACATAAAAATATTTTTTGCCCTTTAAATTTCCCACCATCTTTCGAGGATGCTCATATGCGGTAAATTACCCATGTTTTTGAACAGATTTCCAAAATATTTTATAACCTGTCCCTCTCAACACCAACACCCCCACCATCACCACCACCCAGCAAAAAAGGTTCTCTTACTTTAAAAAAAATGCACGGAAACTGCTAGCGGGCTCTTGTCAGTGAGCAAAGTTGAATGCACTGCAGTGAGGAATAATGAGTGGAGTCTAATGGGTCTTAATGGAGATGAGGAGTATCCCAGAGAGCTGAACATGGGAATCCATTGCAGGTAATGGAGGGAGTGAGGGTGTGACTCCGTTAGGGGCTTAGCTTTGGGACACTCCGTGTAAATAATGTGTGAAGGTGGAGAAACAGAGGTTAAACTGTATTAATGTGTGCATGAGAGAAGGGGGGCTGCTGTTATGTAAGGGCAGAAAATGTTTCAACATGATAGTGCACAAACAGCAATCGATCAGCAGAAGACTTCAGTGCTCTTGGCTGTGCATGCACAAACATGACCACATGTGTGGCCTTCTGGGTCAGAATTTTCATGCATTTCTGCATCAGGTGCTGTTGGTTGGTGCAGTATGCTTAGTGCTCCAGACTCTGTGACTCCTCTCTTGTCTTCATATCCAGTGGTGGGGTGTGTGAGACTGGGTGGCGCTTTGTCGCGCGCACGTGTGTGTGTGTGCATGTGTGTGTGTTGGATTCTGAGCATGTTCAGGCCTGTCTGTCTGTCTGGCCAAGCTCGAGCCTTACGACTGCTCATCCAAAACAGAGAAGGTGGATACCCCACATTTCAGTCAATACAATCTCTTTTTCTCTCTTTTCTCTTTATCTCTCTCTCTCTTTCTCTATCTCTCTGTCTTCCCCACCCCTTCTCTCCAACATACACACTCACACTCACTCACAACTCTTTCTTGTCAATTATCTCACTTTCTCAATAACTCTTTTTTTCTCCTTTCTCTCTCTCTCTCTCTTTCTCTCTCTCTCTCTCGCTCTCCCCTATTGTAGTTTTTCCTGATTGCCAGGACTCATTTGTTGTAATTATACTCAGCTTCCCAAAACTTTAAACACAAATACACTTCACACTCATCCTCACAAACTTTAAACCTTTATGTCAAAGTCGAATGCTCCCAGTGTCATCTTACATGTAAGTGTAGACTTTGCCTTCAAACATCACACAAAAAACTCATTAAACACAAGTGCAATCAATTCAGAACACTACTGTGAAAACCCTTACTGCAATGAGTAATGGTGCTTATGGTTTTTTCCCCCAGAACGATCTCTTTACATGATAAACACAATATGAAGACACGTGCATGCTTTAAACAATGTATTTAATCCTCAGTGTGCTGTAGAAAAGCAATATGAAAATGAGCAGAACATAAATTTACTCTAAAAATATGTAACAGATTTGAATGTAGAATTCAGTAAAACATGTGTTTCCCAGTATAAACCAATGGAAAAATGGTTTGTACATAGAAGAAGGAAATCATATCCCATCTGTGGTCTGAGTCAGGCCAGAGATTCTCATTGACATCAAAGGTAATATTAGCCCTAGCAGACAAAGGAGAAAACTCTTGCATGTCTTATCTACCCCTAGCAAACCTCAACCCTAATATCTAAACAGTCCCCCTGTATGGCAGGGAGAAGATGACACAGATGTAATGGTCTCAGTCAAAGACATATTGCCACTATGCTGAAAAAACCTCCTCTGTGGGGTTTAGGAGCGGGCAGTGGTGGCCTAGTGGTTAGGACGTTGCGCTGGGGACCTGAAGGTCGCAGGTTCAAGTCCCGGCTCAAGCACTACTGAGGTACCCTTGAGCAAGGTACCTTCCCTGCTCTGCTCCATATCTTGGAAGTCGCTTTGGATAAAAGCGTCAGCCAAATGAATAAATGTAAAATGTAAATGTAGATATGCAGGTAGATAATGAATCTTAGGTTGTACATGAACCAGTGACAAATTAGAGCACTGCCCCTAATGACAGTATAGCATGGCTGCTCTTTCCTCTTCCATCTCCTCTCCTGTGTCCACTTCTTCTGCCTTCAGGTCTGAATCCTTTCCAGAACAGGTGAACTGACTTATGGATCATAACTGCCTCTGTTATCTATGCATCCTGAGGCTCAGACTGATGAGTCAGCAATCTTGACTGTTAGCATAAAACTGTGTAAACTGTGTTTGAGTCGTGATGACTGGCGGTAATGGTACTGAATGCCAGTGCTTTCTTAATGAACACATGGTGCAGCCTGCCTCTAGCTCTCTCGCTCTCTCTCTCTATCTCTCTCTCTCTCTCTATGTCCATCTATCAGCTGGTGTTACAGGTGTTCTACACATTTACACATCTGTATAAAGACCCGCGTGTGTGTGTGTGTGTGTGTGTGATATTGTCAACGTGTCATTTTGAAGCACTGTGCTCTAAATTAGAATTTAGGGGGGTGTAATTACAGGCTGGGGTAAGAGTGTGTAGCAGCGGTGCGCTGCGGTGCGGGGTGGGGAGGGCTGAAAGGCTGGAGGGCGGCTGGAGGAGGAGAAGTCCTGCCCTTGCTGAAAGATTTCCTGTCTCCGGCTGCAGCGGCTCAGCCCATAGTGCACGGAGTACGGAGCCCTTTCCCTCAAAGGGCAGCTCACAGCGCGCGCTCGCCCCGTCACTTCAGGCAGGAGCCTCTCCGCCTCGCTTCACGTTCATGAAAGGCACGGAAAGTCAAAAACCTCACCAATGGAGCCTCGTCGGTCGTTCGTGCTGTGGTGGACCGCTTTCTTCGTGTCTGCCGCTGGAGTCGGTGAGTCTCCGCGTCTCTGACGCTCTTCCAACTCTGCGCGCTCAGCTGTGGCTGCACGTCCGAGCAGCGGTGGGCGAACTTAGGGCTCCGTACCAGACATGAGGGAAAGTATCGCATTCTCAGATAAACGATGACTCGAGCAGAGTCAAGTCAAGTAAAGTGAATCAACGTATCATAATAAAACGATCATATTATATATGATAAAGTCGGATAAAGTCAAGGGACCGAGGTCCCCGCAGCATCTCTGTCAGCACAGGAGCGAAAGTTTGTGTTGCTATTTTGTTTTTGGCTTCGTTACGTTGAAAATAAAGCTCTAAACTAACGAAAATGTGAGGTGTGAACAGCAGCGAAGCCGTTAACGTGGTAAACCAGAGGAATTTGAGCTAAATGTGAAACAGTTAAACGGTAGATTGGCAAACACAGCTCGGTGTAACTCGCTACAGGCCTGTTCACACTACAAGTGTCTACAACTGAGGGACCGAAGTAATCACCCCTCGCTCCTACCTGTGTTTGCGGTAGTGGTGTTCAACAGAGCAGAGCCGCGATCAATCCGCTTCAGCGCTAACATTGTTAAAAACAGGTGTTTTCTGTGCTGTGTGCGGCAGACTGTAGCATATAGTGGACGTGTTTCAGAGAGGTTCATGCAGTTCAGAGTCAAAGCAACGCAAGCGAAGTTACGCAACGCGAGTAATAAATCCCACATTTCTACAGGTGCTTCACTGGAAGGGCGTTAGTGCTGCTGTGTGCTGCAGCTACTGGCTGTGGGGCAGTGGACATGACCTTGTTTATGAGTGGAGTTTATGAAACATGCTGAGCAAATAATGAAAAAAACATTCCTCTGGGTCTCCTAACTGATATTTACAAGAAAGTCTTTCCCTCTTTAAGTCCTTGTTAATAATTATTACTATAAATAAAATAATAATTATTCATTAGGGATAAAAAAATACGTTTTTTTGAGTTAAAAGGATTCTTAGTTTATTAGGGTTCATTGCTACCTCCGAGCAGGTGGTGATGAATGTCTGACTTCTTCTCAATTGCCCAATCAAGGGCTCCGGTAGAAGGTTTGGGCCCTCTGAAAGAATATAATACTGACCCCCAAATGTTATACAATAGTCTTTTAAAAATAACCTTTTCTGAAGGTCTTGAGTCAGTGCTAGAGCAGCCCATAGAGCACCCCTGTTACTAACTGCCTTCAAATGGGACGCTGGTTCAGCATTCATTTGTAGTCTTGGCTTCATTCACTGTGCACTTTCTGTCCAGTTGCTGGCGTGAAAGAGGCCTTTAATGTTCTGAGTTGTGCTGTGTGTTCATGTGGAGGTAGCAGGCCTTCCGTTAGCAAACCTCTTTTTTGTCTTCTTGCTGGGTTTTGTGGGTGTTTTGGGTACTGTGGATCTGAGGAGGGCAACAGTATGGCTCCAGCCAGACACCCATTCCTTCATTCAAACGGCAAGAGCAGTTTGTTTATTCTCCTCTCCCTTGTCATTAATTTCAGTTCTTCACCCCATGATTACAGGTGAGTTAGGCACTAATTATATCAAATGAGGGCCTCGCTGCCTCGGCTCCCTTCTTAAATAGCAACCTGTCTGTGATAGAAGAGGCTGATGGATCCCCTTTTGCTTATCATGTCTCGAGATGCCATTTTTAATGTTATGATGTGTTTATTATTAACATTCTACATGATTTGGCATATTTGTTATGCATCCGAATGAATTATCATAAATTATATGTACTTCAGCAGCCACTGTACATGTTAGCATAAGATATTTTTGGACTTGCTGCATAGCTCTAATCTAAAAAAAGTGTTTCATTCATGTTTTTATGCTTTTCTGTTTGTAATAGAGCAGGTTGTGGATGCTCAGTAGTTTATTAGATGGGGAGCGAGGTTTCAGTACTCAAAAGCTATTTATTTCTGTGGTTTGGTTTCCAGATGTCACTCTCCCAGTGTTTCCTTTTTTTCACATGGGCAAGCTCTGTAAAGTTCATTAACTGATCATCACTCAAAAAAAGGAAACAAGGGATTGTTTGACATACCAACTGAAAATATGTCGGCATTAATTGCACTTGCATTTTACAGTGAAGCAGTAAAGTCGCCACATTTCCATTCAGTCAGGTCTAACCTGTTGAGGTGAAATGTGTCGTTCCAAAGTTGAAGTTCATGTGGCAATTTACCTGTGTTCATGTGCATGTCTTTGTTTGCTGCAGGCTGTACATATAGTACATTACATCAGTCAGCCTTTACTGTGGGCGTAATGCCTTCCGCTGAGCTCCTGCCATTTGCTTTACCTGTTTGCTATCAGCACTGACCATTTAGAGCTAGAATACACACACACACAAAATCTCTTTGGTATTACTAGATTTGTGAGGACCTTAACATTTTATTGCAAATGGGAATCCTTGGGCTCTTTTGCTTTTCCCCCTCACAACACTTTTCCTTAAGAGGACTAGCAAAAAGGTCCTCACTTCTACAGAACATTTAAGTTTTCCTATAAGCCCCGACAAAGACAGAAACCCTTTTTCACACACACACACACACACACACACACACACACACACACACACACACACACACATATCCATGCAGTCGAGAATTACACAGACATTTTTAGGTCTGCATTTGAGGCCCTATTGAGTCAGGACCTTACTAGTTTGATAGTTTTTTTAATCAAATCATCAGTTTGTCTGCCTGTCTGTCTAGCTGTCTGTCTCCCTGTCTGGCTGTCTATTTGCTTGTCTGGCTGCCCTGATATTGATAAACATATGTTTCTCTGAGATAAAGTGTTCCACTATTCCAGTCCCCTGTTTTGACCCTTGCAGTGACAGGACAGTGTCCACTCCCTTTTATCAGGAGCTCTGCACAGTTTGTATGAGCCAACAGACCATTTACAACAGCATAGCAACCTCTGTTAGCAGACAAGCTCTTAAAAAATGTTAAAGGCGTGATCACAGCAGAAAGCACATCTACTCTGAACTACTGAGTACTGTTCTTTGATTAACCAGCATCTTGAAAAGCCATATCTACACCTGCTGAATGTGTAAATGAAACCAGTGGACTTTTTTGCTTTGCTCTCCTATAAGAAGATTAGGGGTGGACTCTTCAAGTGAAAAGGTTTTCAGTGCAGGCAGCAGACTGGCAGTTGCAGGCTGAAAGAGACCTTTTGTAGGTCTTTCGAGCATAAGGCCCTGACCAGTTTAGAGGCGGGTGTGAGTCTAAGCCCATGTTTACTCTTGCCTCTCTGGGCCTCTGGGTGCAGAGCTGAGAAACTGCTATTTAGGGAAGAGAAGAGGGGTCGTGTAACCTCAAAGTGGCTGGATCTGATTTGACCATATTAGTCTTCCCCTCCTCGTGGCAGACGCAATCCTTTCTTGGCCCGCTTCACTGAGCCAGAGGCTTGGAGAGCAGCTTGCCCAGTCCATCCACACTCTTCCTGCAAAGACCAACAAAAAGAATGAGGGGAGATGGCATAGATGACATGTAGGGCTATCATAGCACTTGCTGAAGTCAAACCAGACACAGTCCAACCATCATCCATCAAAAAATGCATCTGTGTTTGTTTCAGTACAGTTCAGTTAATAGTTGTTCCAGTCAAATAATATATCCAAAACATACTAAAATGTTTAAATGGAGTCATGATGAAATGTGAGATCACATGATTCACTTCATTCTTTCCTAAGGAGTTCAGTTTTTTAAGTCAGAGGTTTATACACCTAGTACAATTATTGCTAACTATCTGCAGTGGCAGTAAAAGTTGCTCTGCTTTATTATTCTAGCTGTGGACAGGAAGTCACATTTCTGCCCTGTCTACTCTTTCCTTCCTTCCTCATCCAGGTCACCTGGTCCATTCTTATAGGGGATGAGTGGAGGGGACACATGAAAGGAAAGGTGGGGGAACACAGTAGACTTGCTGTAGTCTAAAGTGGTCTCTAACATTCAGTGTTGTTATCGTCATTTTTGTTGTAGTGAGATTCAGTAAGATGTTTCCAATCAATGATAAACTTTTCTGATATTTAGTAAGAATCAGAATTTTGCCATTGCTCAGTTGTGTCATGTTCACTGAATATGTATAGACAGGTGCAGTGGTGGTGTAATGGTTAGGGAGTTGCCCCTGTGACCTGAAGATTGCCGGTTCAAATGCCAGACCAGTACAAGTACCACTGGGGTACCTGTGACCAAGGTACCATCCCCAAGCACTGCTCCCTAGGTGATGCTCATGTCAGCTGCCCACTGTTCCTACACAGATGGGAACATGCACCTTTCATTGTGATACACTATGTGCTGTGGTGTGTTCACAGTGACAAATAATCACTCACTCAAACATTTACTCACTCCCATGATCCCTGGCTTCTAGTTGGGGACTAAAGCAGCAAAGTGATGATGCCACAAATTCAGACTTCTTTTAAAGAAGATTAGTAGAGAATGGGTACGGTTAGTCTGGAACGCTGAATCAACAGTAATACGACTTTGGAAAAGAAGCTGCACAGCATTTGATTGTAAATGCACTTAAAGCTCTTCCAAGATGTTTTGGGAACAAGCTTGTCCAGGAAGGGAGGATTCGTCATTGAGCTTGTTGACACCCTAAATTTACCCTGAAACTGTGCAGAACTTCAGTGGGTGAGAGACCTCCTCCAAGGACTTTCTCAGCAGTCAGTTGTGCAGCCAAAGCTGACATAATGGAGGATGTAACGACGCTTACAGTTATGGCTTTATTAACACTGTTGGTTAACTCCTTCTGTTATTTATATTATATTAACATCCTGCAGAATGGATAAACAAATATGGTTAAAATGACTTCTAAATATATTAACAAACATTAAAATTAAGAATATTGTTTCCTTCTTTTGTAAAGTTGCTGTTTTGGATCTACAGTGGTTGTGTAACAGTTAAGGAGTTGCCCCTGTGACCTGAAGGTCATCAGTTCAAATCCCAGACTACTGAGGGTCCCACTGAGAGTCCCACTGAGGGTCTTGTGAGCAAGCACTGTTCCCTGGGCACTGCCCTTGTCAATTGCCCACCGCTCCTACACAGATGGGTTAAATGCAGGGATCACATTTTGTTTTGGTTCACTGTGTGCTGTCCTGTGCTGTGGTGTGTTCACAATAATGACTTTATTTTTCAAAAATCTACCCCTGGATCGATAAGTTATCTATCTACAAGGTTTTCTTGCAGTGGTGACAACTGGGTGGTTCAGCTTTACTCATTAGTGTCATCTTCCTTCTTTACTGTATCATTACTGTCTATGACTAGGCCTAGAAATCTTGCTACATGTAACTAGGTAGCCAAGCAAATAGTCAACGATCACTTCCAGTCTGCATATTTGTATGGAAGTAGCCTGCAAACTTAGCAGAGCTCACAAATTCATTACATATTAGTGTGCAATCTCAGCTCCATGTGTTTCATATATTTTTTTTCACTTACCAAAAAATTTGAAATTTACATAAAACTTTTCCCTTCCACATGAAATGTGACAAAATACCCACATGGGTGATAAGGAATACAGAGACTTGTATCACTAGCTGAGTGTGTCCCATAATGCCGGTGTGGGGTAGACACAAAGCACCTTTTGGGTAATAGCTGGACAATCATTACACCAAAAATTTGTATGGCAATTTGAACTCTAGAAGGTGCATGACCTTTGCTCATTCTGACTCATTTGTGGAGTCAGCTCATTTGTGGATCAATGCTAAAAGGTGGCCCTACACCAGTCAATAGCTTGTGAGTTAAAGGATCAAACTACAGAAATTTTGACAAATTGTGTCAATTTTGTGAAATATTGTCTATAGTGGGCACTGCTGACAAACTGTAAAATCTCAATAACAATGTGAGCTAGAACGTTGGTATGTTTATAACAATTACAATAGCATACACGAATTACACAAAGGGCCACAATACATTATTAAAATCGTATTCTTTCAGCATACCATGCACCACAGTGCTGTACATGTAGTTTTTGTGTGTTATACGAGCACTTTTAATATACTTTATTGGTTACAGTGGTTATATGTGCTTTAAAATACATTGTGCCCAATGTTTTGTAATGTTTGTGCCCAACTAGTTTCCTCTCCAGCCATCTAGAAGCTGGGAAAGCCTTTTATCATAGAGGAGGAAGGCTTTTATCAGGGGAGGCATGCTTATTACACAAGCTGACAGCTGTTCTAGCAGGATACATTACACTGTTTAATGACTTCATGTGGCCCACACACACAAATATGAGCACACATACACAAAAAACAGGACAGTCAGCTGTTCGTTCTGTCTTGATTAACTCTGGGCGTTCATAACGTGTATCTGTGACAAAGAAAAAAAAATCCCTTACACCCAAGAGTTAGAAAGCAAATTAAACATTGCTTTCTATTTACACCTCATTCAAACTGCTTCATTATGTATAATTGCTATATCAATGAAGCGTAATTAAAAACACATAAGAAAACTGTTCCAAGACAGAAACTTTGCCAAGTCATGTTTTGTAAGAACCAAATTTTGTTTTACTAAATAATCTTTCACTGGATGGTTCTATAAAAAAAAAATTTGGAAATGAAAAACAAAAGTATTAATTCTTAAGACACATTATTCAGTAAATGCTAAGCATTATTTAATAACTACTGTGAAATTATTGTTGCTGTGTAGTTTTTACAATAAATAATTGAAGTGTGCCAGACCCATTAAAAACTCTACTGAAGAGTATAGTGTAAGAATGCACCTATATGGGGAGTCTGACCCAATAACGGTTACTAACAAATAATGGCACCTTATAGCCCAAGAGTTAGCACTGTGCACACTTAATGCCCTAACTTTTACACGTTATAAACCATTACAATAAATAATTGAAGTGTGGGCTCACATATTGGCTCCAGAAGGTTTAAGGTGTTAATAGATGCTCCAAGAACCATATATTCAGGGCAAGACCCATTTAAAAACTCTATTGAAGAGTGTACGACGTGTAAGGATGCACCTATATGGGGATTTTGGCCCAATGACAGTATCCATTTTTTTTCATTTACATGTTGTGAGGTTCTGAGAGTTTGGTGAATTTATGTTAATCTATGTTTTTTTTTTACTTTTTTTCATTTAAACCTGAAAAAACAACAGATTCAGACGAATCTCTGGTGTAATTAATCTACACATCAAAGTTTTTTCCACAAACCTGTGCCACCTTGAGTGCACCCTATCATTAAAATAAAGGACATTCATGTAAATATTTCAAAGATTCAAAGCTTTCAAAGACAATGACAATGAAATAAGTACTATTAAAATAAAAACAAATACAGAAGCATTTTCAGTAATGCTCTTAGACTTTTGACCCCATCTGCAAATGCTGATTGTGATTAGCATTAAATGTATGTATATAAATAAACAAACAAATACCTAAATAAATTAATATAGCATTTGTTTTTCTAAGATCAGCTAAGACTAAACTTTGCTCTTCTGTATAATAAATACATCATCTGTTGGTTACACATTGAAATATCAGTTAAATCTCACTGTCTGTCCAATGTTGATAATGGTTTTTAGATTGTTTTAAGCCTTTATCTCCTGGTATTCATATGACTCTAAAATCATTGTGCATCCTCGGCATAGAGTTTGGGCTCCACAGAGAAGTGCAGGTCTGAACAAGTCAGATGTTGGGCCTGGAGATCAGCACGCAAGATCATACTGTGTTCTCCAAAAACGAGCACGCCACAATGCACCTCTACAGATGTCTCTCCCACTGCATGCTGATATGCTGCTCCGTAAAGACAGAGAAGAATCCTGATTGTGATATAACAACACGCAAGGTTCTTTATCCGGCATCTTAAGACCACCAGACTTCTTGTTCGGACTTACAGCAAACTTAAGGGAGGCAATTAAGGGCTGTAGAGTGCTAGTTGGCTCCGGCATGGGAGCTGAGACAAAACGTGGACAGGAATCAGATGGACTTAATTAATCAACTTTATAATTATACTATGACTTTCAGGGGAACTGACAGCAAATTTTTGGCTAAGGTTAAGCTCATTACCTGCACCAGTCAATACTGTTGCAAAGTCCACTGTAAACTGTTTTTATGTATATTTGAAAGGTCTTGATGTATGTGCCTTAATGTACTGGTTTTGTGTTCTAGGTGGGATGGTACCTGGGATATTTAAGCTGACGAAGCTGTGCAAGTTCTGTGATGTGGAATCTTCATCCTGTAATGGCACTGGTACCTGTCAGGCCAACTGCAGCATCACCTCTATTTGTGAATTTCCTGATGAGGTCTGTGTGGCAATCTGGTACGTCAGCTTTTTGTTTCCCTTTACCATGTAGAGGCAAAAATAAAGAATACTCAGTCAAGCCATGGTAGCGTTCTGAATCTAGCAATGAAATGAATGTTACTAACAAATAATGCCACATTATATCCCAAAAGTTAGCACTGTACATACTTAATGCTCAAACTTTCACAAAGTTGTTTCAAACAATGATAAATTTAGGTTGCTAATTCTTTGCTAATTTTTAAGTTTGCCTACTGTTAATGCTAAATAATAGGAAATGTTCCTTACTTGTTAGCCACATTAGCATAGCAGATAGAGTAAAGGCAATGCTTAAGAAATACACTTGTCTTGTAGGTCTGATACATTTAAATTGTATAAAATAGTTTTTTTCCCTGAACTATCAATTAACATGATTTAATCTACTCATCAATTTGTTTCCAAGAAGTTATAACCAAATTAAAAAATGTTGGATGGTTACTCAAACTCTGATGGGTTTATTGTGTTTGGGCGGATGTGGAAACATTTTAGTCTGACTGTGTTTATACAATGTACCTCCCTCTTTATATAATCCCTTTAATCACCGTGTGTGTATGTGTGTGTGCATTCTTGGATGTGTCCCATTCTTTCAGGAGGAAGAATGAGGCCAACCACACAGTTGAGACAGTGTGTCACTTCCCATCCGAGCCTGTGTACGGCATTCGTCTGGACGACTATAACAGCACCACATGTGAGATGAAGGAGTATAAGACAGACAGTGGTCGGCTCTACATCTGCTCATGCACCGGAGAAGAGTGCAATGAAATCCTGGTTTTCCCTCACCGTGAGCTCCACCTTAATTTTTTCCTTGCTTTTTTTTCTCTCAGCCCATCTACATTTTAAAAAAACTTAAAGGGCCTACATCATGGAAAGCTGAAGTTTTTCTCACTCATTTTGAGATTTGTTAAAACTTCCAAAAGGACTGTTCAGCCACCCAGTCCATACAGTCCATGTATGGCAACTAAACATGGCAAAAACAGACCATTCTGGGATGTCAGTAAAACCAAACATTTACACAAATCTGCATTATACGTCTTTGCAGAGGTTTGCACATGTATAAAATTTAAAAACCAGACCCAGTTTTACAGAGCTTTACTTAGTTACTAAACCCTAAAGCTGAGTGACTGAAAGTGTCCTGCTGCTATTTTATCGATCACACACTCAAAATGTTTATTATCAGTACATCGCTGTGGAATTGCTGATTGTAATCGGCATAAAAAAGCTTTACTACCGTTACTTAAAGAAATGTGTAATACACTTCAGCTTAACCTAACAAATAAGAGGACAGATCGGCTGTGACCTTTACACCAACCCAACACACTGCTTTCATCAGTTTATCTGCTTCTCCAACTCTGGAGCTGTTACAAAGGAGCTAACATTACAAGAAAGAAAAAGAGAGAAAGAGAGAAGTCACTCATTAGAAAACAATCCTAGTGTTGCACAATCAATACATTGTTGGGCCTGTGCAGGCTTGGATCAGGTAGCATTCCTCTACTTCTTTGCAGCTTATCTGTCACCTACCAGTGTTAATAGTCTACAGGATTTGTTTTGGACTGTCATTTGATTTAGGTGTACAAGAAATAAGTAAGCATGAGCCTGTGGTGATGTGCATGTGGGCGAGAGTTTGGTGCATTTTTAATGTCAACAAAGACACTTTGTTTAACACTTTGCTATGCTTTGGTGTGAGGTGACTCATAACTGTGTTGTGCGTAGTGTGTTTTAGAATGGCACAGTTCAGAGTATACGAAGATCAGTTCTCATCTGTAGTTTATATGTGGTTGCTGACAATGAGGAAAAGTCATATCGCCACTCTCACTTTGCAACAAAAGCTCTGATAAAGCGGGTGCATATGGTGATCTGCTCGCCCACCAGAACTTTGCACCTCTCTAAATACAATAAGTCCATTCATAGTTGGAATAAAATCTTAGCCTTTAGCTCACATCATTGAAGACATAAAAATGGCTATACTGTAATGCTGATAGCAGCTCTACTGTAGATGGTGCATGATACATTACATTTAATAGATTCAGATGTGTATGTCAGTTTAAAATATGTAACCTCATTTTAATTTTGTCTTTCAGTTTACATTTAGCAGTGATTTACTGATGTTGATATTTTATTCACATGGATATGACGTTTTAAAAAGTATTGCTTTTTTTCAGTGTTTCTCCCTGTGTTTGGCCTGTTTTGAGACAGATTGGCTCAGTTTGTGTTGTCAGGCAAGCAAGCAGAGAATCTCAGACATGTGGTTTCCTGTCTATTAACTCAAAGCAGAAACATCACAACCACATAGCCAAAGAACTGGCTGCTCTGAGCATGCTCTGACTCAGTGTTCCCGAATGTAAACAAGTCTGAGGAGGTATACACACCGTGTGCTGCCTTCCCAGTTTTTCACATTCTCAAAGACTACATCTAAACATAAACCCTACAAAAACAATAGACAATTTTAATAGCTTGCAGTCTCGTGCACTAACCGCTGGCTTATAGTGCTCTTTGAAAACAGGTGTGTAAAGTGTGAAACATGTGAGAGGATTCCATGCTCCTCGAGGACCACATAGAGGAGGAGGCCTGACTCTTTCCCTCAGTAAGGACGTACAGGAAGTCAGTGTTTATTTACTGGAATGGAGCCATGATTTACTTCTGCAGAAAAGTCTGGCATTATTTTTCCCTGTTATAACATTTTTGTGACATGTGTGGAGTGGAACTTTTGCATCATCCACATTTTGAAGCCTTGACTGTCTCAACAGAGTGTTAATGGAAATCAGTTAGTAAGTGTAAATAGACAAGATGAAGTCGAATATCAACGAAGACAGGTGTGGTATAATGTTGCAGCTCATATTTTTATTAAAAACATACTGATCATGTGCTACTGATATATTAAAGATATTCACATGCCACAGATTTATTGCTGTCACTGAAGGTTCATAACCAAGTCTTTACACAGTTTGTTAAGTGTAGCACCACCTTCTCAGTGCTATTATTGCAGATATAATCTTTGGCATGAGGATAGCATGTTGTAACACAGCAAAATCTTTCTATAAAAAAAAAACCATAAGACCAGAAATAATAACAGAAACTAACAAACCGCTGAGAATTCAAGGAAGCTTCGCTCCTGCACTATATTATGTAAAAACTTCTGCTGTTTATTTATACTTAAGAATTGACAATTGAGAATTCACACTAGCAAGTAAAGCACTGTTTAACTAAAACTACTGGAGTCCGTTTCCTTTTCATGTTCACATCAGTTAGACCCTACTGGCAATGTAATATGGCGTGAGAAATGCTGGTTGTGCCTGAAAAAATAACTGCACATGCACTGATTCATTACTATTCTGATTGACAGCCCATGTGAATGTGGCTCTGAATTCACCTCTTGGTAAGATGTCATTGACAGATGGATATAACTAAAATGAATCATGAGCATATATCTCTGCTTTTCTCTTTATGGTGATAGCAGCTAGTGGATGTACACGTGTTTCTAATTAGCAACCCATAAAGCTTGTCAGAGAGTGTATTGTGCTTCGCCGTGTCAGTTACACATATTTTTCTGTTTTTGGAGCTGTTAACTTGATCGCCTCAATAGGAAGAGTGACAAATGTAATGTGGACTGCAGCAGCTCCCTTGATTTATAGCTTCTGGAAGCATCTCAGGACTGTTCCTCTAAAGTGGCATTCAGCACTGTTTTTATAGTCACAACTTAACACATTACAAGTCTCACACTCCTCTTTTGCAGTTTGTTAGTGAATGTGGTTGCAGTCCTATGTAACAGTTGTGAAATCCAAAATATTTAGTTTTATCATTTTCATTATGTTTTTCCAATCTGTTTTGTTCTTGCTCAGTTAGCACATTTAACTCATTTTATCACAGTTTTTTTTATTATTATTATTTTTACTGTGTTTTTTATTCTTCTTTGTTTCAGTGGAATCCCCAGAGCAGGGCAAAAATATACTAGCACTAATGTTTCTACATATTTTGTGTTCTTTTTTTGACCTGTTGTGCTTGCTGCATTGATTAAGAAGCTATTGGTAAATGTACCTACCATGTGTACCTATATGGCACATGTGTACCTATAAAACTGTAAATCTAGCCCTTCACATCCTTAACAGTATCTGCTGTACCTCTCTCAGGCAGGAATAGGAACTCTTCAGCATGTGTCATTCTTACCAAATGTCAAGAGTCTGATTACAGGAGTGGATTGTTCATCCTCAGTTGATCCTTTATCACTGGTTATTTTAAGAAAAGGAGAAGAAAAGCCAGCAGAAGAGCATCTGACAAGTCTGGTCCATGCAGATTTTCTTTTCTTCCCCCACACTATGGAATCCAGGCCTCCAGTCACAGAGCAGATGCTCTAAAGACACTGAGTCAGTGCTGGTTAGAAAGAGAGAGAGAGAGAGAGAGAGAGAGAGAGAGAGAGAAGATGCAGAACAGAGAGACAAACACATTTACGGCCATAGTCATTCTGTAAAACTAGTCATAATTGTAACCATAACAAACAAATAGCCATGACCCCACCACTCTCATATGCATGTTACCAATTACAGTTTGGCATAACCCCCAAACACTCTGCCCGAACAAGAACAGAAAGGTCATAATGCCAGTTGATTATATGTCTGGCAATAAAAATTGCTATTTTGGCATGTAAATGTGACAGTATATTAGGTCTGCAACTGTCAATCGCTAAACTAAAGCACACATGACAAGTTTCATTGCAAAAATGCTGTACATCCATAGATAATCATTTTGAAACAGATGCAAAAGGCATTTTTATTTATCTATTTAAAGTGGTATGAATCATAATGTAACATTGATATCTCACTGTATATCATGAAAAGAAAATTTAGATGAAAGGTCTTTAATGAGTCTTTAATGTGGAATGAAGGCCTTCATTATATTTGTAGCTTTCTATTTTAACTTTTTCCAGCACAGTATTCTGAAGTCTGAAAATTAAAAAAGCTGGTTAATCCCATTATTACTGTTTTGCCGTTTGCCTTTTTAAAACTGATTTATAAAATATTCTGTACTTGACTCCTAATCCCTAATCAACAGTGGCAGCACTGCATTATTTACATAGGTGTTTCACAAAAGCCTCTAGGTCTTCCCAGAACTTGCAGCACAAAACAAAGCCAGGCGCAAAAGCCATTATTAGAGTACGTGGACAAATCTGCTTTACAGAAGTGTAGTGCTGGCACACAGAGCGATCTCACTCTTCTAAAGGAACACGGCAAATGTCTTTAATCTGAGAATCTGATAATTAATCTGTGTTTTAATCTTTATAACCTGTCAGTCGTTCAGAGACAAAGAGACAGTTGTCTTCAGCTTTAGGGTTTGTAATTTCACAATCATTCAGATTAAAACCTAACCCTGTTTTACAGTGAAGCTGCTTAGCAGCTGTGCATGTGTCTGCCAACTTGTCTTCATAGTTTTCACATGAAATTATGTCTGAATGATCTTGTTTTTAACGAGAAATGAGACGCATTTTATCCTTTTTTATAAATTGTGTCATTCAGAACCCACTGAGAATGTTGAAGCAATTAGGCTCTGTTTGACTAACCTGTGAGTCAGGGGCTTTGGAAAGCATGAGCTTCTTTCTGCATGTTAGAGATTGGCACTCGCAAAATACATAGACATGCACACACACACTCACACACACACACACACATGCACGCACTCATAGACACAGTAATGTGTTAATTGCATTGAGGACAAGAAGCTTTTATAAGTTAATATTCTCACTAGTCACCGCAGTGTGTCTGGCATTCTAACATCTGCTACTAGAAAATGTGGCCTGGTTTTCATAATTATTTTGGTTGTTTGGGTGAGTGTGTTGTGAATAAACCTGGACATTACACTCTATGTAGTAAGCAGAAATCTGGACATTTTACTTTGCCTTGTGTAGCTGTAATTTTAAGCTTGTCTTGGTTTGCACTTGTTTCCAGACAGCCTTGCCTTTTATTGTCATGTTAAATGTTCCAGAGCTGAGTGTCTATTTTAGTGTTTTACGCCTGTCTCTTAGTGATGGTAGTACTGTGTGTGTGTGTGTGTGTGTGTGTGTGTGTGTGTGTGTGTGTGTGTTTGATGGAGAAATGCAGACAGGCTAAGCTATGCCTCTGCTCTCTGCCCGATAGCTGGCAGCAGTCTGCCTATCCTTCCAGACTCAACCTGCAATGCTTGAGGTGCTATGCCAAACCCCAGGCTGGCAGGCAGACAGAGTAGCATAGCAATTTCTTGGAAGGATTAAAAAACTGTCCCCCAGAACAGAGTCTCAGTGTGTTGTCCTTTGCTTATGGCTCACTCAGAAACTCAAACAAAATGCATTTGTGAAGATTCTTCATCTTACGCAGGATCTAAATCAGGGCTTGACCAGTGTGAACATTTTGTGACCAGTACTGATACAGATCTTGGATAATATTATTTAATATGTTCAATCATTAAAATTGTTTAGATGAGCACTCATTACTGACTACTGTGATTAAAATATGACTAATATGTCAACTGTGAATTGTGAAATACAACTGCCAGTTTTCTCAGTTGCCACCTTTCTTAAACACAAATAAAGAACTCTTCAATAATCTAAATGCTGCAGCAGGGGGACAGAGCTTCCCAGAGTGCTTTCTGAATGCTGTTTTGTTTTCTGTTTTCTGTTAATTAGGTCTTTGCTTCTTTTTCATGGGGTCTCTTCATTATAACAAGTTATTGAAAAATAACTCCTAAAATAAGTTTTATAGTGAGCTACAAAGTAGCAAAACCAAACATTAGCTCCATACATTAGTTGGGCCTTCATCTACATATGTCAGGTCTGCAGCCTCTTTTGCTTACTTTCATAACAAGCACTGTAGCTGAAGCATTGAAGACTAAACATGTAGGTGGTGTGTTTGTGGAAGTCCCAAGTGACACAAATTGCAATATAGAGGAATTATTGGTGCTGAATAAGGTGTCTGTGAAAACTAACTGCTGCTCTCTGTTTCCAGCTATAGGGACAGATGCTATAGAGAACCAAGTGGTGTCAGTGATTCTGGTCAGCCTGCTGCCCCTGCTGGTTTTGGCCATCCTAGTCATCGCCTCTTTTTACTGGTACCGCATCCAGCGGCGCCGCAAGCTTAACGACTGGGAGACAAAGAAGCCACTGAAGCGCAAAGGTCCCAAAGGCCCTCTGGACTGCAGCGACGCTTGCGCCATAATGATGGATGATGACCGCTCCGACAGCAGCTCCACACATGCCAACAGCCTAAATCACAACACTGAGCCACTGCCCATTGAACTGGACCTGCAAGTAAGAATCATCAATATGGGAAAAATAACAGCGTCATGGTACATGAAGATCTTTTCACAATACAGTTATGCATAACATTAGTTTTTTTCCTGAGGTTTACAAACACATTGAACTGATCAAGGGCCACATTTAAAATAAAGGCAATTAATAAGGCAAGGCAAGGCAAGGCAAGTTTATTTATATAGCATATTATCATACACAATGGTCATTCAATGTGCTTTACATAGATGGGCTTTAAAATAAAAGGAAAGAAAAGCATGAGAAGTATAAAAGTTAAATATAAGAACAAATAAAAATAATAAATGAAAATAAAAAATAAAAGAAAGTGCCCATTAATAAAATTAATAAAAATGATTTTTAAACTCAACTAATAAGTTAGCAAGGTGGCA
>JBBPDA010000009.1:17158761-17192156 GCA_037974385.1 Arnoldichthys spilopterus
ATCTTTACATGATGCAAAGCTTCTGTATCATTTGCAGAGTGATTTTAGAATAATATTAGTATCAGTAGACATTTGTCTTAAAAAGATATCAACGAAAGGTTGACTCATGTTTTAAACTGATTTTGAATGCCATGCTTATTATGCAGTATATGTAGGCTATGCTGGGCTACACCAAAATGTCAAACATGTCATTAATATTACAGCATATGAAACTCAAATAAAGGGTACATGTGTTTATGCTGCTAATACAGATGGTTTTAGTCCCAGTTTCTGCATTGTATAAATATTTAGCATCCTTATCAGCATCAGCAGATATATTGGTATTAATCCTCTGACTCTATATTGTTTTATTTTTATAAAAAACGTAAGTTTACTTTTTTCTTGAACCACATATCCATGCATAAACAATTTTAGGCTGAGTGTAGTTACGAAAACAAAAGTTACATAAATGTCTTAATGTAAGACATTATGACTCCCTGATTATTTATTTAAGGCTCCATGTAGAAGTCAGTAGCTCCCGCTCCCATGTGTTCAGCTGGCATTTCGTGTACTCAGGTTGTTGTATTCATAGAGTAAGGCATCTGCGTTAGTGTAAGCTATTTTAATGGGCCTTGTGCATACCGTTGTGTGCATATGTGCATATGTGTGCTGTCAAGCAAACTGTTCCTGTGTTGGGTTTGTGTTACCCACATGCCTCAGCATGCTCCCTGTGTGATTGAGAGGGACGACAGGAGTCCTGCTGCTTTGCTGCTACGGGCTTATCTGCTGAGCTTGAGACATTTCCAGCCAGACACACTGTCACATTCCAGCCCAACTCAAAGCAATGCAGGGGTATTGGCACATGTCTAGGTATCATGGCGATAACTGTGACTCCTAAGGGTTAACTGAAGCACAGACCAATGCAGGCCAGAATCTCTAAGAGAGGTGGGAGGTGGGTTATGAGAAACCCAATCCTGACCTGAGCTCAAGAAACATTTGAGAAATGATGTGCAAACCTGATCAAAACATTGGGGTCATGTTGGGCTCAGGACAAATACTTCAGGCTTTAGTCCAGAGCACATGCCTGTCCTACCCAGAGACAACATAAGAGCCGTGAGGGAGTGATGGAAACCTGTGGCCAGTTTGTTGTGCTCTGGCTCACTGCGTTGTTGTTAGCATGTCCTGAATTAGCTTGGGGTGCGGCCCTGGCTGGAACAGAGTAAAGCAGAGTGAAGAGCTGAGAGGCAGCCAGCTTAAGAAACACCCCACAACTCCCTTCTGCAGAGAGGTGAGAGAGGGGCACAGCAGCTGTGTGGCAGGTGGCAGTACCCCATATGGTCAGGCAGTCCAACACTACAGGTTTCAGATTCACTGCAGTGCCATACAGACTTTTTACACACACACACACACTGATCTGACCCACGCAAATAGGTTGTTGTGAGTTACTTCTTCCCAAATAAGCCTTAAAAAAGTAGACATTTTAGCTGACAAACATGAATTTAATTGCCATAATTAAAATTTAATTGTTCTTTTTGTTCATTGTATGCAGGTGGCTGATCCTTTTAACTAGCTTTATTTACTTTGTAGCTAACGCTATGTTGTATGACCATGAACTGATGTACTGATGCACACACACACACGCGCACACACACACAATCATGCACACATGTCTACAGTTTCACAAAATCAGGTGTAGTCAATCTGTGTTTTTCTTGAGAGCGTGTGTGTTATTAACTGTGATCATCTTAAATAATTTCGTTCAGGCAATTATGTAGTAGTTTTGAGAGGAGATTTTTTCATCCTCATCCTCATGTATTTTGTTTTGTGAAAAGAAAACACATTCTTTACATTGAATAAAAGGGGAAAAAGCACCTGTCGGTACAGAAAGCAACTGCCCTAAAATGCAGGCAGTTATAAACTTAACTTTGTAATGTATTATGTATTTAAGTTATTACATTTAGATAGTGTGGCAAAAGGACAATAATAACTTTAGAATTCTTAGGGTTAGAGAGGAGAGGCCAGATTTAAAGTATGGTGTCTGCAGTTGTGCTTACTTTGTAATTAAATATGTATCCATTTAATTACACTGCGAATGGGACTGCACAATTCACTCTTGACCTCGGTGGATTAAACCTTTCTTTGTTTTTCCCAGACACAGAGTCAGACAGGCAAGTCTGTGGAGGTTTCAGACGGATAATCTGAAAGGGAAAAGGTTGTTAAAAAGCGCTTCCCTCAGCTCGCTTTGCCAGAGTGGCCTGACTGGGCCCGGAGAGGGAGGCCTCAGTCAGCGGGACATCTGTTCCCAAAACCACGGCATTCCTCACATAGCAAGCACACTCGCATCACTCAGGCCACAGCCCTTGGTGCAGGAGGGAGAAAAAGACGCAGTTTAGGGCGATTTAAAAAGTTTTGCTTCTTCAATAGACCTTCATGTTCCATTGTGAATCACTCCAGCATTTGCAGAGTAATGCGGTAGGTCACCGCAGCAAAGCTATCTCCTGCCACACTGTATGGCATGATGGTCATCCCATACTTCTATGTTACCTTATCCCCTCTTTAATATGAAAAGTGGGACAGCAGAAATAGCACATGTGGTGGGAGTATTTTGTTTTAGAGCTGAAACAGGGGAAGTCCACTTGTCAAAAACAGGATGCGTCCGCTTGTGGAGTCAGCTTCTCTGCAGGGGCCCAATCACAGCCCTGCACTTCCTGTCCTGGACTCCATGCTGGCCTAGCCTCTTCCTGTGGGCCTGCAGCGCTGGGCAGAAACACATACCACACACTCTCCTGTTGAGATCATGCTCTCCAAAGTAAACTCACTCATCCACTTACATTTGTGGGAATGGATTTTATATTGGCCAGCATTGTAATAGCGCACATGTTCCACTGTTCTATTATATCTTTTCACTTTGTTGTCATTTTTCCATTTTCTATTCTGTCCGGCCAGTTGTGTATGCCATTATTTGCAGTTTTCTGTGTGTGTTTGTGTGTGTGTGTGTGTGTGTGTGTAGAGAGAGAGTTGTAAGAAAGGATCCTTGCAGCTGCTGAGAGCTCCGTTTCACAGGGTTTTGGAAAATTACCCCCAAAACATTGTTAGTTCATGCTCTCATGGCACAGTGCAGCGATTAGCCCACATTTCCCCCAATTTGTTTTCATAAGGAAAACAAACAACACGCCATCATAACTTCTCATTATTGTTATTATGGTTGGCTGTGTGCTGGGGAAACCAATCTCTCTGGTGTTGTTCTGTATTTGTTGTTTGGTTACCCAAGTAAAAAGAGGTGCCAGAGCAAACCAAACATTATTTCCCGAAGAGAGTTTCTTTTAAACTGCACTGTTTTCCAAACCTCAGCATTTCTACTCACATCTACTTACAAGCCCAAGTTCACTTAAAAAGCCGTTTTAGCTGTAGTTTTATATTCTGTGACTGATAAATTGTGTGTGTCTGTGTGTGCTGCAGAGGTGAAAGACTATGAACCTCCATTTGGCTCCAAAGTGCGAGAGCACCCCTGTGTGGAGAGCATGAAGGACAACGTGCTCCGAGACAGAGGCCGTCCCGAAATTCCCAACAGCTGGACGAAACACCCGGTAAGAGAGCAGAGCTACAGGCCATTTGCAACCACAGTAGAGTTTACTCATGGCACCATAACCTCATTATGTAGAAAGAAGGAATCATTCAAAGAGCAGCCAATGCCCTTATCTCAACTGACATGATTACTGGGAAATATTGAGCTACTAGACTAATATAAAGTTAATATAAAGTTTACATCACCCAAAATCATTTAAAATTCCTTTATTTTTGAGTTGCTTTCCTTGTGGCTGTAATGTAAAACTAAAGAAACCAACTTGTGGGACTATGCTTGGAGTAAGGGGAAAAATTGGAAGAACTTGATTTTTTGCCAAACTGTTCCTTTAAAATTGAGTCAGAGCATACCTGAGAAAGCAGGCATGTGAACATTTCTCTCTCTCTCTCTCTCTCTCTCTCTCTCTCTCTCTCTCTCTCTCACACTCTTTCCTGCAGGGTGTGGCCTTAGTGTGTGCCACCATCAACGAGTGCTGGGACCATGACCCCGAGGCCCGGCTCACAGCACAGTGTGTGGCTGAGCGCTTCAAGGAGATGGACGATGAGCTGGACAAGCTGTCCACCCGCAGCAGCTCAGCAGAGAAGATTCCAGAAGACTGCTCTGTGAGCGTGAGTGATGACAAGTGAGAAAAAGAGAGACCAAAAGAGAGAGAGAGAACCCTGGACTGATCTGCCTCGTTGGCTAACTGGGTCCATCTCTGCTCTGCTCATGTGGCTTCCATATAAAAGTCTCCCTCTCCTTACAGTGGAAACTGGAAGTGCGGATACATTCAGTATGTTACAGCTGATATGTGTGTGGGTGTGGGTGGGGGGTGGGTGGATGCGGGGTTGGGGGTACTGGCTATTGGGGAGTGAATGTGTATGACAGGCCTCAGGGTGAAGGCCATGGGGAAATGAAGTACCTAAAGCTTTTCATGTGTCTCATAACCAAAGAGTTAATGCACTTTATCAGATTACCTATGCATAGCTGGGTTTCTAATACCAAGGATTTGTATGGACTATTCCACCTCAGCAGGTATTCACAAAACATAACATGATATGTACAGGTTGATTTAGCACTGTTTTTATGAATAATTGTGTGTTATGTGTGTGTGTGTGTGTGTGTGTGTATGTGTGTGTGCATGCGTGTTTTGTGTGTGTGTGGGTGGCGTGCGAGTGGGTGGGTGGATGCATTTAATCATGTCAGACTTCATCTGTATGTATAAGCGATGCCTTTTTGGCAGTGTTTTAACAGAGACTTTTTTTTACATGTATGACAGAGAAAATCACAGTGTAAGTGGTTTTAAGTGAAAAATAAACATATCATTGCAAAAGCCAAAAAAGGGAACAGAACCCGACATGTAATATCATGTGTAAAAGACAGTGTTTTGGTAAAGCATTTAAAACATTTATTATACATGATCAGGTAAACAAAAGCTAATTGTGCCTTTCTTTTTATGTTTTTTATGTAATATATTGTAAATCTTTTATGATTAAATACATTTATGTACAGTATTCACTCTAATTATTGTTGGATTTGTTTCATTCCTGGGGGATTTCATTCATTTCCCATGCTGCTCTCTTATTTTCTCTTTTCTGAAAAGCTTGTTGTTAGAGGGTGGATGTATATTAGTATTGATAATAGTAATATTAACACCATTCACTGCATCATCTGGGACAGTGATGGTGTAACAATTAGGGAGCTGCCCATGTGATCTGAAGGTCACCAGCTTAAGTTCCAGGCCAGTACGACCATGTACCGATGAGCAAGGTACCGTCCTCAAGCACTGCCCCCCGGCTGCTGCCCATGTCAGCTGCCCACTGCTTCTGCACGGATAGATTAATGCAGAGGTCACATTTTGCTGTGGTCCACTGTGGTGTGTTCACAATGACAATCACTCACTTTCACTGTACATGACTATTTTAATACCCATAGGTGTATCAGCCTTATTTTCACTCTTAGTCTGACAAATATGTTGTGCTTTTGCTTTCATAAGAATTCACAGTTATCAATGACTAGCTGCCACATGGCTGTTTGTTCCTCAGGGGCCTGATGAGTCTTACCCAGCATTCCATTCCTGAGTAGTCAGTCACTTCAGGCACAAATAGGAGACAGTTCTTTGTTTTTAGTACTGCGTTCTAACACTCCCTGTGTTCTGGGAAACTAACCTGTTGGCAGAATGTCAGACTTGCAGACATTTCTCTCATTGTGCCTAACGCTGGCATTTAACAGAAACTGTCACAGTTTTAATGTACAAACTGTCACGAATAGCCCCATTTCATCATAAATGAAATGTCAGCAGTGCAGTTGCGTTAACTACCAGTAGTGCAGGTGGGGAAATTGCACTGAAGCCCATAGCATGTAGACTTATTTGAGAACCAGGTCCATTGAAGTTACTCACATCACTTCTTACATACTGACGATAATTATATAGGCTTCTTCAGCCATTAGTTTACACTAGAGCACCAGAATTACTGACACTGGGTGAACAATAGTGAGTAAACAAGGAAATTTTAGTGCAATTTTTTACTAAATGTATTCATTTTAATTTTTTTAAATGGCAAGCACCATGTAATTTGTTCTTACACCACATGTCCAAAAGTTTGTAGACACTGTAGACATCTAGTTAAGACTAGATTATGGAACATTACTGTGATTATTTGATTGCATTCAGCCACAAAAACTTTACTCAGGCCAGTTACTGAGGTTGTATAATTAGTTCTGGATTACAAACAACACTCCAGCTCATCCCATCTAGGTATTAGATGAAGCTCCATCACTCCAGTTCTCCATAATTATTGTTTTACTGCTCCAAAACCTAATGCAGGATGTTTGTATGTCCCTCTATCCATCGTCTGTCATTTTTTATGGTGGCCTTAGACTCATGTGTGTGTCCACAAGTTGCTATGTGTGTGCAGTTGAAAGTCTATGTGTGCATCTTAAAGTAACTGAATTAATTGGCAGGGGTAACAAAACACCTTTGGACATATGGTGTAGTTTTGCCACTGTAGCCATGTATAATTATTAGAAAGCTCTCTCCGGCCCACTGCCAGAGGGGAGGCGAGTAGCACTGGCTGCTTTTTGGAAATAAGCTCCCACAAGGGCAGATTTGAGCACTCTCAGTAGCAGAGAAGGGTAGAGGGCAGATGGTCATCTAATTGAGCAGAATAACCTCTGCTTAAGAGTGCGTCTCCTGAGGCGTGAGGCTGTTTGTAGAGAGCTTTCATCTCAGATGTAGCAGCAGTTAGCCTGGGCTTTGTTGCAGTCTCTACGGATCAGACGTACCCATCTAGCACACACTCCACGACCACAGCGCCCGCCTGGCTCCCTCACACAGACCATGTTTTGACCATTTCGAAAAGCTACTGATTCACTGCTTTTTTTTGCTGCTGTCCCCCCACCTCCTCTTTGCTTCCCCCATTTGGCCACCATTGTTCCTATACACTATTTTAGGTCTAAACCACTGCATTTTTTGCCTGGGGAAGCAGCCATGGGCAAACTTGAGCCTGTAAAAAGCTCTGTCTGTGGAGCAGAGCTCAGAATAGCCTTCATAGGCATGGAGTGAGTCTTTGGCACTGCTACACGGTGCTGATGCTGTGCTAAAGAGGACGACGTTGACCAGAACAAAGCACTCCATCTCTGCATTTCTCTGCTGGGTGGAGCACAAGAAAATATTGCACATTCACTTCACCACAATGGCCAGGGTGGAAGTACAGAATAACGACTTGATAAATTTATAATGGAAAGAAAAATATTTTGCTCAGAATGAAACAGCTGGCTCATAATTCAGCATGGACACTTGACAAATGCACAACCCTGGAAATACAGATCATTCCAGGTACATGATTCCATAAAACATCAGTAGGGGGGAGTGGGGGCATTATAATGCCCTTGCAATGCTCTTATTAAGCCTGTCAGTAGCTTTTAATTAGTGACTTATAACAATAATTTGACATATTAAGCATTTTCCACAGCACTTTTATCTCTGTAGTAAACATCATAATATTGTGCTCAGTCTTCAAGAAATATCATGGTGTATATAATTTGTTCTGATAGGCTGATTTGAATAGAGCCATGCACAAAAATGTACACAAAAATGTTCTGGAAAATAATCTAATTATCCTTTAATGATCCCTCTATAAAACCTTTAATAACAACAAGTTACACAGTTTGTGTTTTACACAGTTTGCTCCTGGCTTCTAAGTGTTACATTTCAACTGCTTAAAGCCTATGTAAAAAATGGCTTATCATTACAAACTTTGATTTTTATAACCACACCCCACAGAGGTTAAAAATAGAACTGTATGTACTGTACATAGTGTAATCACCTAAGCTATTGCTTAATGGGCAGTGGTGGCCTAGTGGTTAGGACATTGCGGTTCAAGTCCCCGCCCGGGCACTACTTGGATACCCTTGAGCAAGGTACCGTCCCACTACACTGTCTTGGAAGTCGCTTTGGATAAAAGCATCAGCCAAATGAATAAATGTAAATGTAAATGTAAAATGTAATAAATAGCAATGAGCAACCAGCAGCTACTGGCTCAATAAGCGGCTACTGGCATCATGTCCCCTTTTAATGCTGCATACATGGATAATAACAATGCTTTTTAATGAATAAGCATGTTTATTAGGGGCTACAGAGGGAGCGGAGTATGCATCCATTCATTCATCCAGTCCATAAAAACGGTACTGGCTGTTTTGTGGTAATAAATATTATTTTATGTAAATGTCCCATTCATGTTTATGCTAGAATATAAATCCACAGTTGAGAGATAGCACTAAGAGATCTGATGCCAATCCAGCTGAGCACGATGCACCTGTGTTCAGCACTTGATTACCAGAGCATGCTGACTGCAAGAATGTTGGGACCACATAAACATAGCCATGTCTATGTCTTTCCCCTGCATTAAATTTTATTTAGCAAAGACCTCACATCCAGTCTGACCCCAGGGCTGATAATAAAGAAGTTGGCTTTGCTTCTGTGTGGCTGGTAGCTCAACACAATGGAGCTGCGCTTCCTTATACACTCTTTGATCAGCAGCACTGCCGGGGTCTGCAGTGTTCAAACAGATGAAAGAGATACTACAAGAAGGAACCATGGAGCATTCTTGTATCTCTAGTGAGACTACACACACGCATATGCAAGCGCGCACACACACATACACACATTTTTTGGTCCTTTTTTTAGATCTTAGTGCTCATGGCCAACTTTCTCTTACCAAAACAGTTCTCTGTTGTTCCACTGTGAGTAGCATGCTGTGGAGAGCACTACAGGCACCACTTGCTAACCAAACTCTCCTTCTGCCAGACTCAGACACTAAACATAACCTTTGCGCTTTGCAGCTCAGGGACGTGGTCAGGCTTTGTTCCAGCCATTTGCGCGCCTTTACACAAGTTTCCCCATAGACACGCTTCACCATAATTACTACAGTTATTTTGAGTACTTAGGAAACAGCTCATTTTGCTGTAAGTCACCCCCTGTTGGCCAGCAGAGTCAAAGCAAATGCATTCAAATGACTGAAGAATACATAACCTAAAGGTAGTTCTTAATTCTTTTATATTAGTTATTTTGAAACATACAGATTATTTAATGATGAGCAATACACAGACTTTCAGAGATCCCGATATATATGTGTGTGTGTGTGTGTGTGTGTGTGTGTGTGTGTGTGTGTCTCCACCAGGCTGTTTCTTACTGTCAGAGAAAGCAATATATGATGTAAGACATTTATTACATTTAATGTAAGACAAAAAAACATTAAAATCACCCAAATTGCTAAACATTACTGGTTTGTCACAAAGGTGATTTTTGAGTAGTTAAGTTTGCGCAACAAACTGTGACAGTTTAAGAATATACTCTGGTGAACTGCAAGGGAAAAGGTTTGTCAACATTATGAAAATGTGAAATACTGTAGTTTGGAACTTTTGATGTTTTGTACACTGGATGCCATAAGGAAAGTGAATTGTTTGTTTGGGTCTATTATTTGATTCCATGCAGTTTTTACATCTGCTCATAGCTCTTAATCTTTTTCTAGAATTTTGTGTCTTAATGTCAATATATATATATATATACTGCCAGGTGAGGGATGTACCAGAAGCAGACAAGCAGATGTATACTCAGGCCATTCAGGGAAAAGAGAAAATTGAGTGACTTATTTTAGACTCACAGGCTGACTAAAGTTACTTTTTAATGGAGTCTTGTTGTGGTTTACAGGTGCCCGTCTGACCTCCATTAGCACCTCCTTTCTTTTCTTCTTTTGGCTTCTACAGCTAAACATTTCAGGTGGACAATGAAAGTCCAAGCTTTTGCCGCTACACACCACCAGATGGAGCTGTCACCAAAGCAGTGTCACAGAGCAAAGCTTCAACCATGTGACGTTCACCTTCTTACGTTGAATCTATTTATGCAGGCCATAAAGCCTTTCTGTCAGTGTTAAAATCAGACGTCTGATCCAATGATCCAAATTCTGTCCACATTAAGGTTTAAAATAAAGCTTTGCTGCACCACATCCTGCTTCAGCATTCATGCCATGCAGCCTGAAAAGGTAGGAGGCCTTAACCAAAATCTACGTCTGCAGCAGAAGAAGCAGGAAAGCTTGTTTAATTGGACTATAGGTTAAACATTACCACCATATCTGTACTGTAAGACCTGTCTCACTTTAATATATATATATATTAAATATATATTATATATACTGAAACAGTAATGGATAATTAAATAATGTGTGAAATTTAGTTTTTGTTTTGGACTAGATCACAAGACAACATAATATAAAATCTGGGGGGAAAAAATAAATATATATTAGGGAATTAAGTACAGAGTCAGAGACTGAATGAATAAATGAATGAATGAGTGAATCACACTGTAGCCAGAGTCTCTCACAGATGTTCATGATTTCCATGAGAAGATCAAAAGCCCCAAGCACATTAGTCCCTGCTGTCACATTCACATGAAAGGAAAAGCTCTTTGAACAAAGGCACACACCTAGTCTCTGTAAAGGAACTGTTTTCAAGCTTCTCACGTTTGGTTTTTCTCCGCAGACACTTTTCTACAGTGACTGGATCTGTAGTTGTTGAAGTAATATTGAAAATCTCTAAAGATACATTTAGAACATTTTTTTTCATTTTCAAACCTAAATCAAGAGTATTAAACTGGGCATCTTCTGGACCATAGCTCTGCAAAAAATGTTGTATTCGTGTAAAGTTTTCTTAAAAACAAGCAATGGTCAACATTGTGAGACAATGACAACCAGAAGACCTCCACTACACTCAGAGAAGCTGTCTGTAACAGTTTTTGACAGATGCATTTTTCCTATTTTTCATGCATCATAGCTCACCGATCTTCCATATGAATAAAACATGGTTAATGGAGCCAAAAGAGAAAAGACAGTTTAATAAATGATAATTTTTCTAATTTCCATAAGAAGATTAAACTGAAGATTATATTACAAGCTATTTAACATTAAACTGCAGATTATATTACAAGCTATTTAACATCACCTCGTTCTAATCACCAGCTGGTCATTATATTTTTTTCTGAGGGAATCAATTAATACTCCAAATTCCAGAATTACTACTTGGTATCATAAAGTGCAGAACACCTCTTACAAAATCAGTGATAAACAAAAATGTAATACCGCTGTTCTGTTTTGGGTTTACTGTAGTAATAATGGTCATTTTCTAAAGTTTGTTTCTCCCTGTTTCATTTTTTTCCCTACTTTTTTGGGACTTGAACCAATCACATCCCGATGAATTTCTTGAGGTAGTGAATAGTTTCCTAAAGGATCGTAACTGAAATTAAATGTTGTTAGGTCAGAGATTTACATGCTTACCCCGAGCACATAAGCAAGCACACGTGATGCAACAAATAAATGTCACCATCTGCCCTGGGATTCAGGTTATCAGTTTCAAAATAAAGAGTGGCTGAAAAAAACAATAGGGCATGAATAAAGTAGAAAGAAAGAAAGCTAGAAAGAACAAGAAATTATTAGATAGATTAGATAGACAGACTGAAGAAATAAGGATAAGCTGATAGGAGGAAATGGCATTTCAGTTTGAGACCAAAACAAAAGATGCACATGTAAAAAATGAACACTTGAAAATCAAAAGCAGTGTGAGAATTAGATTGGCTTGGTCCACTCAGAATTACACTAGGGTAAGCCAATAATCAGTGCACACTGAAAAGCTGGATGACAATCAATTCAGCACCCAGACTAATGGGTCAGCCAATTGGTTTGGCCCAATGAAGAATATTTTAGGGATCAGCTTTAAGACTTTAAGCTTTAGATTAGAGTAAGGTGGTAAACTGGACTCAGGGTGCTTAACATAAGAGGGCTGGAGGAGGTAAGTTAACTGAGGTGTTGAAATGAAACACTGTAGCAGGTGTCATACTGGACTTGGCCATTTGTCGTACCGTTGTTTCTGCAACACCTAAGATTTTCTGACTGTTTCTCACCCTCCTCTCTCAGCTCGAGATCTTACAGCTTTTTTTTTTTCATCGGCCCTGCATCATGGTCCTTACACCCACACACAAACAGGCGAAGATATAGAGTATATAAAGTATTGTTGTACAGCACATTGCACAAAGAGAAAATAAAGGGCTGTAAACTCTGCAGACTGATACTGAAAAGAAGATTACAAAAAAACCCTTGTCAGTTCCTGCTGCAAGGTTATTATTGTTGCATCATTGTGGTGAATAAAGTACTAAAACCTTGTAATATTGTTTCATTGTTTGAGATTAATTTGAGCCAGTTTATGTCTGCAGTTACACAGTCAACCTGAAATCAAAACTGACCTTTTCTGTTTTACTAGTTAATGTCCCTGGTTATATTAGGCATAATGCATCATATTGTATTATAAAAAAAACTGCAGTGACTTCTGTATGCATCTAAAACATATGATTTTTGTCTATACTACCATGCACCCATGGGCAGGGAAATTACATTAACCAAAAATATAATTTCATATCAAACATTTCATATCATCTTTCCACCACCCCCACCTATCACTGAGGTAAATCCACTCATAGAAGCACTATTAAAATCAAAACTCTGACAACATGGCTGCAAGAAACCTAGAAGCCTAGAAGTGTCTGAAATGGTGAAATAAAAGCATTTAAATTTATGCCAGCAACATTATATAAAACTCTCGAGGTAAACATTTTGAATGATGACTACATTTTCCTCAGCACCACAAACTTACTGAATGCTGTTCAGATAATATCAGTAGTCTGCTTTCGTAAAGTAACAAAATCCCTAGAGCACAGAGAAATGATGTAATGTCTGACGCACTGCATGTTTTGTTAAGGATTCCACATTAACAAAACCATGCTGCCTTATGCAACAAGCAGATTTCTGAGAAGAGAAAAAGTTCTAGTTGTAGGGAAGAGCAGGATGACCTCTCTCTCTCTCTCTCTTTCTCTATCTCTCTCTTTCTCTCTCACTCACTCTCTCTCTCTCTCTCTCTCTCTCTTTCTCTCTTTCTCTCACACTCACTCTCTCTCTCTCTCTCTCTCTCTCTCACGCGCTTCGTAAAAACCACATTACAAACTCATGTACTCTTTCTTTGTTAACATGCAATAATACAAGCCTGGCAGTTCTCTGTGCCATCTGTAAATATATGTATTCCATCAGGAACTGAGTGCTAATGTTAAGTCTAGCCAAGTTATGTGAATGTGAGAAAGTTAACTACTTCATACCACAGGCCATTCTTTAAGCTGGATCCACCAGCAGAGGGCATGCTTTCTACTCCATGCAGATCAGAAAGGAAGAGGCCGTATTATATAAACGGTTCACCTCTTTAATGCCTACAGATGATTGAATATTTTGTAGTCATTTTTATAATACAAAACAGATCAATCACCTGGGAAATGTAAGTAAACCCTCACATCTCACACCTTCAAGAACACAAGAACTATATCAAGGTGTAAAGAACTCACTAAGGCATTCAGAGAAATTTATGGATGCAGATTAGCAAGGTTTTCTTTAAAGATCTCTAAATTAAATAAAATATATAATTTCATTGTAAGGAAAACCATTACACATATGTGGTGTAGACCAAGTGGTGGAGAAAATCACCATGCCAACTTTGAAGCATGGTGATGGAACTGTAATTCTTTTGGGGTTGCTTTGCTGTCTCAGGGACTGGGCAAATAAGAATAAATACAATGCTTGTTCAAATACAATGAAAAAGAAAACATTTTCCATGGGGTGTACTTTTTTTCACACGACTATAAAAGACTAAATGGTAATGCAAAGAGCAGTGCTTATATTGCCATATTCAAATAGAAGCACTGTGGCTTCAGTAAAATCTCATGTCTCAGTTAAAGAGTACCATTCCAACAAGATGTCTGTACAAATGTAGTCAATTAACTACTTATAAAATGGTTTTAAAATCCAGAGTTGTAAACTTAAGCCAGATGACTTGGAGTCAGTTCCAACTCACATATTGTATATTGTAATACATGCCTTATGAAATTCTGGCATCTACATGCAAATTGTGGACATTTTGTCCAGAACAGAATTGTGCATAAATTGATTTTTCATAGACATGTTTGGGTGTAATTAATTTCAACATAGTTCATTTTTTGGAGGGGGACCCATTTGAGATTTAGCCCCAGTGTGAGTACATGGTTTATTTTGTGTCATTGTGGTGGTAATTTTTTGAGTATCTAAGAAAATTACATATAAAAGAGAAACTAGTAACTAAATGTTCATTCATTTCATTGATACATTTTCCAAACCACTTTTTCTATTTCGGGTCACAGTTAAGCTGGAGTCAGTCCCAGCTTACGAGGGCCCAAGTTGGGGTACACCTAGGACATGAGGCCAACCTATCCCAGGGCAACACAGAGACAGACAACCACTCAAACTAACACCTATGGGCAATTTAGAGTATCCAGTCAACCTATTGCAAGCCTTTGGACAGTGGTAGGAGACTGGCGTACCTGGAGGAAACTCATGCGAAGATGGGGAAAGCTTGCAAAATCCACACATGAAGGCACCCGTCGCTGACCGTCACTAACTGTTAAAAGCATAAATGCAATAGACTACACATTAGATTCCCTTCCTCATAAATACACTAAATAAATAAACTGAACAAATTTAACTAGCTACTCCTCAATGTAAATATATGTATACATTTTATATTCTTTTAAATTGTTCATTGACTTAATTAAAAGCATTTCCATCTATGTGAAACACTTTAATAAGTTTAATAAAGTCTTTATTTTCTGTGAGCATCCTTGTGAAGAAATGTTTTCAACAAGCTGTCCCAAAGGGAGCCATCGTCTTGATAAGGGCTCCGATATTTAATTCGTTTACAGCACAGTCGCTAAGCTGGTTCTTTGCAGGATATTCCTGAAGCTTATAGATGGGAAAAGGGAAAAGTAAGCTCTTTTATAGAATTGTATACACAGGTAGGTGCCAGACGAGTTGAAAGTCAAAAATCAATGACTCAATATAGGGCTATTATACAAGATGGATTTTTCTGCAGAAAGAGATTAGCCATGAAGGTCATTGAAAGTAAAATTAAAAGCTCCCTGTGTACTTCAGCGTTCACTAAGCATCAGTCCAGAAAGCCTTAATGCTGAACTTGACCTCAGTAAGATCACACAACGAATCATCTTTCATCTCAGTGCAAGAGCATATTTTGTATACATTGGTAACCAGTTTAAAAAATGGAACTTTAAAAGAGAAGAAAAAAAACGTATTTACTTTTAATGTACGTTATTGTAAAACATTTTGACACAGGCCTTTCTGAAGCATTTTACTGGTCAATTTATTAAAAAAGTTTAAAAAAATAGTTATTAGATTTGTTAGTCAGTTCAAAAGGAACATTTCTCAGTGCAATATTGTATAGAATTTATTTCCTTTGGCATCTACAGTACATAATATTGTGAAAAAAATGTAAAAAATACAGAAACTTTTCTGTTTTGGTCTTGTTCTTGTCTGGGTCGGTTTTGTTTTCCTTTGCCATGTGCTCCTGTCTCATGTGTCATGTTATGTTTATGTTGTAGCCCTGCCTTTGTTTACGCCCATGTCTCTGCCCTTGTCACCTGTTCCTTGTTTCTCATATGGTCTACGTGACTGTTTCTTGTAATGTTTTCTGTGCCGTGTCCATGCCATGTGTATTTGTAATCAAGATATTAAGTTGCAAGTTAATTAAAACTATCCAGCTCTCGCTTACTTCCAAATCCCACAAACATTACAGTCTCAGTGTACAAAGGGCAAGGTTGGAAACCACTGTTAAATGTGTATGATCTTCAAGCCCTTAGATGGCACTGCCCCTATATTTGTCACTACAGTGAAGAACATAACCACCCGGACTTGGGAGGACTTCGGAAACTATTGCCACTTAACACAGTCTGTCACTGCATCAAGAAATGCACCGTGAAACTGGGTTACACAAGTAGGAAGAGCATCAACTCTAAGCAGAAATGCAGATGAGTTATCTGGGCCTAAGCTCATCTCAGATAGAAAAGGACTGTGGAACTGTGTGTTGAAGTCAGATGAGTCCACATTTCAATTTGTTTTTGAAAAAAAAGGCATTAGGTTTTCAGTACCAAAGATGATAATGACCATCCAGATTGTTATTAGCAAAAGTTCCAGAAGCCAGCATCTGTGATGGTATTGGGGTGCATCAGTGCCCACAGCATGGGTGCGTTGCATGTATGTGAAGTTACCACTGACTCGGATTTTAGAGAGACATATGTTTCCATCAATGCAACCATCAATGCTTAGTTCTGCAGGACAATGCCAGATCACATTCTGCACAGGCTACAACAGTGTGGCTTCATAAAAACAGTGTGTGTGCATGACTGCCCTCCTACCAGTCCAGATCTGTCACCTATTTAAAATGCATGCTGCATCATGAAGAGTAGAATCAGAAAATGACAACCATGGACTGTCAAGCTGCTGAAGTCTTATATCAAGAATGAACAAAATTTCCAAATGCAAAGCTGTTATGATTAGTATCTTCAGTTCCAAAATGATTACATTTATTTATAAAGAGTTTAAAAATACTTACCTCAACCCACCATGTATTATACTTCATGTTGTGTTAATTTGTGTGCTTTTTTAAGTTACAGGTAAAGAAACATGGAGATGATTAATATAACCCTAGTTATGAATAGTCCCACAGAGTCTGTGCATTACAGAGAAATAAGAACTCGGTCTGAAAGTCATGGATGTGATCAAGAGACAGTCTGAGTGAATACTAAGAAAGTTCATCAAAGTGTCTCACCATTCTCTTTCTTCATTTCAAAGTACCTTTTTTCTCTGAGGCGTCATTACTGTGAATGGCTGATGTGACAGCACTGTGGCAGTTAATAACCTGGGAATGATTGCATCATTACTCACAACTGCTAAGTATTTTTTTAAACAACACATTGTTGGTTGTATTACAGGTGACTGAACATGACTTGGTTGTCAGCACTTGTTCTGAGGAAAGTCTCAAACATGTTCTGAACATTACTAAACATGTTCTGTTCTTTACACTGTGTGATGATTTTTTTTTAAATGTGTAGGTAAAGCTGAGTTTTATCATACATAACACGTAAAGTGCAAAAATGAATATTTTAAATATTAATGCTCAAATGAATAATAGGGGATAGTATACACCACTTTCAAACGGTAGAAGACAGTATCCATTGAGACATCTGTACTGGTTTCTCTCACATATGCCCAGTGTGAACATTGCCCATTATTCAGTAAATATCTGACATGACAGACTTGTCTTATTTTTCCTTTGATACCCATGTATGATGTGCACATAGATTTATCGAACAAAAACAGTCAAAATCAATTTTGACTCTCCTCATTACTTATAATTAAAAGTGCTTTTTAAAAGAATCATGTGCATTTAAACAGCAGTCTGACTTCTAAAAGATTTGTTTTCTTTACTATTCTTGACTACATTAGATCAGGGAAGTTCCCATTGGGCCATCCCTTTTGTTAAAAAATAGCAAACCACCTACTGCAGAAGACCATATTCCACTTTTCATGTACCATGAATACTGCATAGGATACCTGTGGGGTGGAAAGCAGATACTGATGTACAGAGAACAGAAAATAGACATAAAACTGTTGTTTAGTCACAGCTTTATAAATAGCAGCCAGAGACACTTTGGTCTACAGGAACTGCATCGCTCATTCCTTGCAAAAACCTCCATTTTGAGAAATTCCTGTAGGCTGGCCTGTGAGCTCTGGTTAAACATAGATCAGCCACAACATTAAAACCACTGACAGGGGAATAGCATTGTCTCATTTTAATAATGATTCCAATCAGTGGGGTATGATATGTTATGCTCAAGTGAACAGTCATTTCATTATGTGTTGGAATCAAGAAAAATGGGGAAGCATAAGAATCTGGGCCATTTTGTAAGGGTCTTATTGTGGCTAGATGACTGTTTGACTGTGTGCAGGTTTTGTGGAGTGTTCCAGATATGCAGTAGTTAGTTCCAAACAAAAGTGCTCCAAGGAAGGACAACTGGTGAGTCAGGGTTATGGGCACCCAAGGCTCAATGATGCATGTGGGGAGTGAGAATTAGCTTGTCCACTCGGATCCCAAAGAGGAGCTACTGTACAAAATGTTGGCTATGACAGGAAGGTGTCTCACACAGTGCACCACAATCAGAGCTGTTTTAGCAGAATGCATTGGACCTACATATTAGGCAGGTGGTTTTAATGTTATGGCTGATTGGTGTATAAGAAAGCATCTTAAGGGATTCTGGTGGGTTTTATTTGTCAATCAGAGATTAAATGTAGTCTAAAAAGATTCACAAAACCCCTGTGCCTCTAACAGCCTTACACACTCTCACTGTAACGTAAGTACATGCACAGATGAACAGGGAAGTAAAGAGGAAGTACAAAGGAAGAGTCCCTTTATATGCGTCTTCCTGGTAGTTAGTCAGCAGCTAGCAGACTCGCCTCTTCCCTCTCCGGTTAAAATTCATTTATTTAATATGCTCTCATCTCCGCAACGGTCCTCCTTCGTCTTTCGCCTAGTTGGATGCACCAACCGTCTGTCACACAGACTCGGTAATCTTCCCTCACCGGTTCTAGTCGAGCCTGTTTGACAACGCTGCAGGGCGTGAAGTCCTCACTCCATTGGACAGCCTGTCTGTCCATCACTCGCGTGCACGTACAGGATTGGTCGATGTTGTCAGACTGGTGACCCTCATAGTCGTACCTGTCCCGCTGTGACAGGCTGAAGCTTCTTCCCAATGCAGTCGGTAGTCCCGCCCCCTTTGCTGGAGGAACTGGTGATGCGAAGATCTATTCAGTTAAATGAACCGACTCTTTAGAACAGCCCGTTTCAATGAAACAAACGATTCCATTTCATACCGGGGCCGGAAGACTAGTCAAGTTAACGGGTCACCGACAATGAATCTTGTGGAAATTTCCTTCCTGGGTGAATATTTTCAGAAACTCCGTTTTCAGTGTTGATGTGTAGACACGGAAGTCCTTTGTTTACATGAGGCGATTTTGTGCAATGGCGCGTGTAGGCAAAATAGTGCTGGTTGTAACCTTGCTAACGGGACTTGCATGTTTACACACAAATGTGCAGCTAATGTCCCACTACAAGGAACAGAGGCGTCAGGCTGCGCTACACAGGTCACTGAAACACAGGTGCCACTAGATAATGTGGGTCTTTTGAAAGACTATAATATTGGGGCTCCAGTATATAACATTCCTCCTGCCTCCTGTCATTGCTGAACTCTTGGAATTGTCCTAACGTCCTCCACATACAGCTCCCCTGCTGCTGCAGCCAGCGCTCCAACGACCCAGGCTGTGTCTGATTGGTCGAAGGAAACTACCTTTTCTGTCTGCTTGACCTTATTTCACCTGGTACTGTCTGTAGCTCATGGCTTCACTAAGTGTATCAGTAGAGCTGATTTTCACATGAATCCACTTCACAACCAGATCAGTCAAAATCAAGGAAAGTGAAGGAAATGAAGTTATATTCAGCTGTTCAGATACAGCCACAAGCCTGTTGCCGATGTAGTTGGTTTTGCATGAGACTCTTGTTTTTATTAGGCCAACATGGCTTTACTATTACAGTAAGAATACTGCCTATTGGTTTGTTTGTTTGGCATACTTTCAAAAGTGCATGACAGTGTTTTCAAGTAGTTCAGGTTTTATTGTCATAAACAGGTAACAATCGAACATTACCAGCAATGACATTCTTGGACTCAGAGCCTCCTCAAAGATTGCACACATAAATATTAATAAAATAATCAAAGTAGAATAAAATAGTAAGAAAGGTTACAAAAAATACAAGGAGAATTGAAAACTATTATAATACAAAAAAAGAAGCCATTATAATACAATTCATGTACACTTTATTTTTAATAGTGCTTGTGTTTTTTTTAATGTAATGTAAACAGAAGAGTTTTTTTTTAAAACGATGCTTGTGTGGACGTTTTTTTAAGAATAAAGGAGAAAAAGCCAAGTTTTGTTTAAAGAGCTGTGTACCTGGAATCTAGACATTGAGAATAAAACACTTTTGCACATTTGTTGGAAAAAAGAGAGCACATGGTTTAGGCACATACTACAGAATACTAAACTATCAGTTTACAAACTTAAAGGGTCTCATTCCCTTTGTATGGTATATATATATTTATGACAAAATGTCTAGTAAATGACTGCACATAGCACAGAAAAATGCAGGAGCCTTTAAATATGTGGTTTTTAACGTTACAGTACAGTCGTATATGTTATTTACATGTTATAAAAAATGTTTTTGTATATTGGTATAAATCGTCAGGGCAAAATAAACTGCAACACTGCTGTAAAATATCCACTCGGTTCGAATTCAGTGAATCGGTTGGACCAACTGAAAAGAATCGGCTCAGAGTGACGATTCGTTCACGACTCTTCCATCGCTAGCAGGAACTGGCGGATCTCGTGTGCGCCGAGTGCTACAAGCCGGCTAGCATGCCGCTCAGAGCCGGACCCGACTTTGAATAATTCACAGCAGAAACACACGGCGTCCGTGCACGAGCAGGGAACAGCTGCGAAGAGGGAGACGTCCAAGCAAACAGGGGAGTGTGTGAGGCGGAGCGGTGCGTGTGGCCGCGGGAAACCTTTCCTGAGCGACCGACCCCTGAACATGGCGGAGCAGCACGCCGCCTCCGACTGCAAGCACAAAGCGAGCCCGGGCGCTGGGGCCTCCGTCTCGGGCAACGGGCGAACCAACACCGCGGCTGGATGTGGCGGCGGGGGCGGAGGCCTGTCCGGCGGTCTGACGCAGCCGGCGGGCTGGCAGTCCCTCCTGTCCTTCACCATCCTGTTCCTGGCCTGGCTGGCGGGCTTCAGCTCCAGGCTTTTCGCCGTGATCCGATTCGAGAGCATCATCCACGAGTTTGACCCTTGGTGAGTGAAGGCAGGGCTAGCTGCAGCTAACACAGCTAATAACGCTGCAGCCGGTGTTGGGCGAGGAGCACTTTAGGGCTGGGTTCAGGGGGAGCACGGCTGCACATTGAGCCCTGTGTTACCCGGATGGCATGTGAGATGAATAGAGGAGCATTTCACAGTGAACTTTGAAAGGTGTGTGTGTGAGCGAGCGACCAAGAGACGAGGACACACACGCGGGCTATTCTTCTCAAATTAGATCACATCTCACTATACAGTAATATCTCACTATAATATTATCTAAATTCCAAACTGCTTAAAGGAATTCAAGTTTATTTTACATTTTGTCATTATTTGTTATTAACCCTCCCCTCTGCGATAATTTTTCATTACCGTAATGTATCTAAATCCAACACTCATATTTTATTTATTTTTTTCTAAAAACACATACTTTACACGTTGGAATATAACATTTAACTGTTTAAAATGTTTCTTCTTCTTATCTTTAATTCTATGATGGTGTGTGTATTATATTGGCTTGCATTTCTACAGCATATTTAACCTTATTGTATTTACACGCAATTTCCATTACCGTAATCCCGATGCTCATGTGTTGATTAGCCAGGGGTTAACAGTATGGATTAGCCCTGTATGTCGTTTTTAGGCTGTAGCAGCTTGTCTGTGTAGCTGTTCCTTTGTTCTTGGTCTAGTTCTTCATTTTTTATAGAGTCATTAAAACAAAACGTCTTGTTGAATGAGTAATGCCTCTTGCTTCATACCCAACCCGGAAATGGCTGAGAAGAGTTGCTCAGTGTAACATGAATGAAGTAAGACTGAATGAAAGAACTTGACATTGGTGCCTTTGCTCTGCTTCCCAATGGACTAGTGTGTTTTACTGAATGCGCATTTCATAAACCAGTAACTATCTTCCAGTTCTTATTGGGATAGATCCTAATTATTTAGTTACCGACTAACGTAAGAATGAGTAGATCTTAGCTGTTCAGCAAGTTCTGCATCATCGAGGGTGATCCTTTATGATCTTGGCTAAAGCACTTCCGTGATGTAATTTACTGTCTTTGAAAGCAATGGGAGTGTTGTAGGTCAGTATACCTCTCAGAGGTATTTTGTTTCACTCCTTCTCTGTTGGCTCGGTTCCTGTTTGGTGGGTTTCTCACTGCAGTGAGAGAGGTATGTTCAGTAGCATGTCATGCTTATCTTTCATGTGTCTGGTTATAAAAGCTTTCTTAGTCCTTAATGTTTTTGAAAGTAATATGTTTGAACATAAGAAGATATTGGTTAGAGATGCAGTTTGCAGGGTGAAGATGCCTTTTTGGAGGCAGGAATGATGTTTGTGTGCATGATGAGGAAAGCACATATGGCAAGCCTAGGAGATAAAATACCTGCCAAAACATGGATCCAACAAATGATAGAGCCCTTCCTTATCCTATCTGATCTGCGGGGTATAGGTACATTTTTCCTCAACACAATGTCATTGGATAGGCCACATGCTTTTTTTGGCCACTGTTGCTGTCTGTTCACAGTGGGCCATTGGCCATGCCCACCTAGATGCCCACGTGCAAATCGTGTCACTCTGCGTATCACTCTGCGTGTGTTTTGCTTACCAGGCAATGCAGTGCTGTTGTCACATAAAGCAGAGAGTCCTGCCTCAAACTAATCACTTTATCAATGTGCAGGTTTGTGATAATCTGCAAGGGAGGATCTTAGTACAGTTACTTAAAGCTGCCTGGAGATTAGGATCTCTTAGTTTTAGATTAATATTTGATTTCAGTTGTGTGCCATGTAGGACAATTATTAAAGCCAGGGTTCTCAAACAGCTGGAGTACAGGAAGGAAAATATCCTTGCTGTCCTACCCTGTTCACGGGTTATTTCACAACTGCAACCTTTAGTCAGCTTAAATGAATAGTAGTGTGCTTAACATCTTGGTCCAGTTTGTTTGGGCAGGTGTGAACACAGTAATTGCAGTCTTGTGTTGACAAACACAACAACATTGCGATCCATTAGAGGAGGTGATCTCAGTCTAGAAACACCCTTTACAATAGTTAATTTGTGGTTTGAACATAATCTGAGCTCAATCTGATGCAACTACCAGGTGTAGGCTGTGACTTTTTGAGCTAAGCAGATGGTGAGAAAAGACCGTTAATGTGTCACACATCTTTAATTTAATATGTTGATGGTTGGTATGTTGTCGTACATGCTCAGGTTTCTCAGTAGCCTAAAGATAGCTCGTCTTCTTTGCAAAGTGTGAATCAGTTCAGTATTTTCACATATCTTCAAAATGCATGCAGCATTGTGCTGGTTTGGTTTTGCTGGTGTAATGCCCAGATAATTACCTCAGTCGTCAGCCAGTGCCAGCTCTGCCATTGCTGTATGTTCTCTCACAGAAATCTGCACTGAATAAAAACACATGAAGGTCTCCCTGTATTTACTTTCTCACTCCCACCCCAGACAAATTTTAACCAATAAGTGGAGTGAACGCTCTCCCACGGTTTTTAAGTGAGGCATTTTGATGCTTGGATTTTTCTCTGATGTGGAAAGAAACCAGTCCAAAGAGAAAACTTTAAGTTTACAATCTCTCTAGGTTGTCCAGCTAAAAGTGAAAGTGGTAGTGCATTTCATACAGCGTTGCTCTGACTTGTATGAACAGAAAGGTTGCAACATTAGATCTGCAGCAATTGATGTGCATAATCTATACTTAAACTGTACAAAAGCATATTCTGAATGGGACACTCCGTATTGACTAAGGCTGAATTATAGCTTCGTCCCCATTTTTACTAAATTCCAGATTTGGGAGTGTATAATCCGTTCTACATGCCTCCGCAGTGACAGCTGTTGGTTGTCTCATCCTCTTTTTTGCAGAAACTTTAAATGCAGCAACAAGAGGTTTGATTTGGTGAATGGGTCCACCATACGTGTCCTGGCTAATGACTTCATGAAATCCCATAGGTTTATTAGGGGCCACTGATAATCCAATGAAATGAAACAAATTCTTATCATTTTAAGCTTTTGAGAACATGGGAAACACTCAGATTTGTTAAGCTTCATTGATGTAGAGCATGGGTGTCAAACTCCGATCTTAGTACTTCCCCTCCTCAAAAACACTCACTAAACCAGGCACTTAGCAGGTAATTTGTATTAGGTGTGTTTGAGCTTTAAAATCCCCAAACTGTGCTGGACACCCGGCCTCCAGGAATACAGGAGTTTGAGCCTGCACCTACAGGTGCACATTTCCGATGGTTTGTTGCCTTCATGAGCTCTTTCATATTCTGTAACCACTACATTCTCTTCCCTTGTTGGAGTATCTGACAGCATAGATTGTAATTTCTGTAGTTCTCTGTAGTCTGTGCACAAGTATGTTCAGGAAGTGAGTTTGTAGAAGACTGCATCAGTTAATGAGTACCAGAAATGACCATAAACATGGTCTGACCTGTGAAGGTTGGTAAAGTAAGGTTGGTTGTTGTACTCATTATACATAATTAATGTCTAGTATTTATCGTAATTTTTACTATTAGACATTGAATGTATTGTTGAATGTTGAGAAATCTGCTGTGGTTTGGTTATCGTAAACAGTATAGTATCATTGAGGAACTAAATGCTGACCAATGTTGTATTGATAGTTTTAGTGTAGTTGTTTCAGTAATTATTTTGTGTTCTAATGGAGTTTATCTGCACATGTAAGTTTGTTTTAACAAACACTAAATTATTTGGTTTCTTTGTGTTGTGTTGGCTTTCAACATCTCTACATTGTCAGACAAGTCTGTTCTTATAGGTGCGTCTACATGAGCTTTAATTTTGAACCAACTGTCTGCTTGCTCAAAGTGTGGTTAAGTATAAGCTTTGACGTTCTGGAATAAATATCAGAAAAGAACCCATTCCAAAATAAGCTGGTCATGTGTAGTCAGATCACATGTTCTTTGTGCCTTGCTGTAATTCGGAAATGCCAGAGAGTTCGTCTCTCCTCCTTTCTCTTCATCTCCCTCCAGTCTTTTTCTGAGCGAATGCTGTAGTGAAGAATCTTTAGCACTTGGGCTTAATCCATCTGGTGTAATACCTCCATCCTTGCATTCATTTGCCTTTCATGTTGCATCTCCCAGAGAGCTGCTTTGTTGTATTAGGCGTGCTGCAGATGCTGAAGGAGTGCTGGAGTTGCCCTTCAGCATGACATCCTGGTTTTATGTGTAGAAACTAAGACTGATGATTTATAGACAACTAGATTTCAAATCTTGTGTTGAAAATTTGAGACAAGAAAAGCTAATGTTTTGTGATGTTACAACCAAATGCTTTGTAAAAAAAAAAAAAAAACACAAGAAGCTTGAGTTTATGAAAGTGTATAACATTGAAAATGCAAATGACCATTCTTTAAAAAAAAAAATAACCCCAAAAAAACCCCATCAGAATGACATGAGCTGTTTCACATGAGATGAACCCTGCAAGGCAGACCATTCCACAGATGTTTTACTCAGATCCTTCTGTGCAGTTGGCATGGCTTTGTTGCTTGACTCATTACAACAGAAAGTTGGACACCTGGCCTGGATTGAGGGAATAAAGAGCATAATCATTTTGTTGGGCTACTTTGAAACGTTTTATTATCTTTAGAAAAACAAGAGTAATGAGGGGTTCTGTCCCTCATGCTCCATCAGTACTGTGTTTCTTCTCCTTGAGGTCATTGCAGAGGATTTGTCACAGCACATTTGACACTAAGAGCATGTATTACAACAGAAGTAATAATGTAACTGCTGGTAATCTGCCTGATGCCTTTTTTTCCTGCCCATTAACCAGTGGCAAACTGACTACTAGACCTAGGCCTTCAGGTTGGGACATAAATATCAAAACGTGGTTAAAAAGCTTCAAAAATTGAACTTGTAGAACAAGCTTATTTCCATTAGCTTCCATATTAAATTTTTGTATTTTGTTGATGCTAAACTAACATGCTAAACCTTTTTTGCCATTTTTGATTAAACATGGACTGAAGCTTGTATTAGACATCTTAATATACAATTCACCATATATGCTGCATTTTTAGGGTGATTTCCATCAGCAAATAGTCCAGGAATACAGCAGTCACTTTTGTGAAGGTTCTAGGACTTCCACAAGGCCTACAGTGGTATTTTCCCTCATGAAATTGGTCTCACCTATTGGAAATCAAAACATGTTAGGAAGTGACCATGGAATCAACCAGAGACCTGGACTTCAAACTAGTACCTCAAGGCTTAACCAAGAGGAGAAACTGATTTTAAGAATTTAACTTATAACTTGATAAAACCGTCTTGATTTTGGGTTTGTGATCAAATTAACATTGATATCGATGATTAGCTTTGGACATTTTTACTTGTTATGGACCTTTTACAGCCTGACCATTCAAATTTTGAAATAAAACTTATTGAATTAGCTGGCCAGTCACCAATGTTAAATCTTAAAGCTGCCCATTGAAGCTGATAACAGTAAACTGCATTTTCATTTGATTGGTTAAAATGTTTGTGGTGAGAAATGATTTCAAATTTTAACCTTTAAATTCCATAAAAGTAAAGTAAATTGTTTTGTAATTCCCAGGAATTCCCTATTAGGCCTTTGCTGAAGTGTCTTTGGGATTTTTTTTGACATTTTAGAGTTATTGATACTTATTGATTTGAAACGTCCTGATCACCATGTTAAACAATGTCTTTGATCATTAACCAGGGAAAAATAACAGTTACAGACTATGTTTAAAGGTTAGTGTCACCTCTTTAATATGAAATCAGCATCAACCTACAAATCTCACATAATACATTTTTGCCACAGCTTTATTGTTCTAAATTACTCTTGTTGCTCCAGTATCAAAGTAAGGATATGCATAATGATATTGGAATCACATTGGTATCAGCAGATATTTCCTGAGGAAAGATTTCACTATCATTTCACTATCGAACGGATGTTCTGAGAGAATAATTAATTTTTTTCCACATTGAGAGAATGTTAACAAAAGGGGTTCTGTATCATTTTTGTATGAGATTGAAAGGTTTTTGAGAACTTATCATGGCACAAAGGAGAACTGTCTAAATGCAAATCAGGCTGTGTCTGTTAAAGTATTTCCATACACTATCAATCATATATTAAAATAACCATGGCAAACCATTAAACCTGAGTGTGGTGAAGGAAGAAACACTAATTGTTTTCTGTATTATTACATGCTGGACGTTAAGGCCAGGACTTGCTGGCTATTCTTACAGGTGATGAGAAGCATACCATGAGCAAAAAGTGTGTTCATGTTCTGCTTTGCAAAAAAAAAGAAGAAACTTTTTTTATGTCTTTTTAGACTAAAAGGTGTCTGGCTGACCCTGACCGAGCTGGGCAAAGTAAATGTAAAAGTACTTTTTGTTGTCCTTGAATAATGCTGTCAATAGTTGGTATCCTTTAACTCACAAGAATGTAATTAGCATGTTTTAGATCTCCACACATTCAGCATACACTCAGTAACTTTAAATGTTGTGAACTATCTGTATCCAGCTACAATACCTATAAACTATATTAAGTGAGTGAATAAGGGAATGATTATTTGTAATTGTGAACACAGCACAGTACATAGTGAACCACAACGAAATGGGACTTCTGCATCCGTGTAGGAGCAACAGGCAGCTGACGTGGACAGCGCCCGAGGAGCAGTGCTTGGGGACGGTACCTTGCTCATGAGTACCTCAGTGGTATTTGTACCAGTCTGGTATTTGAACCTGTGACATTCAGGTCACAGGGCGCAAGTCCTTAACCATTACACCATGTGTAGTGTAGTGGTGGTGTACATTACACACATCACGTTTATAATTTTGTTACAGTAATATTTTACTGAAACAGACTTCAGTATTGACTGACTTGTCTGATGGTTCATGCTGAAAATGAAATGCTTTTTTTTAAAGTAGATGTCTATTGTTTGTGCATTGTTTTGTATAGTATAAATCAGATGCCAGACTGAGTTTGATGGTAAAGTCATCTGTACTCACAAATTTGTGATGAGAGATGTTGATGTCCGGAGATTTGATACACTGTCCTGTTTGAGATACTGAACATGTATTGTGCATTTTTGTTTCTTGCACCTCAGCAATTATTGTTTCTTAAGACGAGTCGAGATTGATTATTTGTGGTGCCAGTAGCCTGCCTCTTCCCTCATACAATTAGACAAACAACTAAAAAATCTATATAAATAGTGATTATTTTGCTTTAACTGTGCAGAACATTGATCAGTTAAGATAGTCCATGATTTTGTGGTTCTGTACAACATCCTAACTAGCTGGATGGAGGTGACCGGTGAAGTGCATAGCAATATGCTAAAAGCATAATGTCATGTTGCCTTTTCATGATGCACATTGTCAGGGTATATATACATTTTCTGACATCTAGCAAGCTGGAATGTCCAGTGGTACCAAAAAAACAGATTTCACTGCACTTGGTGTCACTGCGCTCTCCTCAATTTAGAACTGGTACTAATTAAGCTCTGGTTGTATTGCTGTGCCATATCAATTTGTCCAGAAAATACCAGCACTGTTTCTCCCTGTGATAAGAATTTGTAATATCACAATAGTTCCCTGACGTGTTCACATTCTTGCAATTTCTTACATTTACACTTTTTAATCGTTACATTCTTGTTTACGGAAGAAACATGTTTTTACCGCATTTCTGTTTGTTTTCCAGGGTTTAGGTTATGAATCCTGCAAATATTGATATTTGCATTTTCACTAGAATTTGTGAATAAATCCTGTTTTGTTTAGTATTCTCCTTAACTGGTATAGTTTAGCAAGTATTTAATGATCAGGCTGAGGTTTTACTGTTTTAATAATAATAATGATGATAATAATTATCATAATGATGATGATGATGATGATGATGTTATAATTATCATTATTTATTTTTATTTATATTGCGACTTTCACAATCTCAAGGTCACTTAACATACAAAGATAACATACAAACACACAATTATTTAATTATTTTTTTATAAAGTTATGGCAAAATGCCTTGCGATGTCATGATATAAGTTTAAGTTGGTCACTTACCATCTTCTTGTACTGAAACATGCAGTTGGCTAGTGTTCTTTAAGTGCTTACATTATCACCGTGTGCTCACAAAAAGCCTATTGAGACATACTGTGACCATCATGATGATAAATACTGTAGGTATTGCCTGGCTATAAGGTGAAGCATATCTGTTTTATTAGTCTCAGTATTTTCATGAACAAATGTGATTTAAAATTCCCCCTGAAGATCTGATTCTGAAAAGAATCTTGTAATCTCTCTGGGGAAAAAAAAGATGTTCAGAGATGTAATGAAAGCTATTGCTTTTGCTTCAGTTAAACAAGCTTGTTTACTTTTTGTACAAAATAAGCAACCCATGTCTGTTTTGTGTAATGAAATGGAATGTGTGTAATTATGAAGTGTTGGCTTTGTGTCTCTGCTCAGCATTCAAAACACATCCCACTTCCTTCTGCCAGTTATGAGTCTTCAAAGTTATTCCAAGAGCATTGCTTTGATGTGCTTTTGCCAGGGGACAAGCTCCTTGTCCTCATCTGGAAAATCTTCTAGATTGTTTCTCAAGGTTAATCGCTTCTTTTATGTAGGATTACATCTTTAGGAAAATAACAACAAGGACATGAGCTTTAATAGTTCTGATTACTACACTTTATTCTCTCTTACGAAGAAATGACTGTGTTTTATTAAAGATTTGATCTGACTTTGACCAGACTAGCGACTAATGAAAGATTTCTAGCAGCTGAGCTGGTAATCATTCTGTGTTCACTTCTCACTTATTCATACTAGAAGAATAAAATAAAGAGCCAAAATAACCATGAATGATCGGATAAAATGTCTTATTTACAACATTTCGTAAGTGTTTCAGTGCAATGAAAAAGTATTTACCGCTGATTTCTGCTTGAACATACAATTTGCCAAAAATTACATTATGTAATTACAGCTGGATTTTGGTAGCTTAGGAAGAGTGATTTTTAACTTTACCCAGTGAGTTAAATTGATATAACAGGTGCCAAGTTTCTGGTCCGAAGAGAATAGGCTAACTTTGACCTTTGTGTATTTTGATAATTCTTGCTGTCACACGAACTACCTCTAAATCACAAATTAAAATAGCGAAACGCATGAAGTGTTGATTTGGGCTGTAGATATACTAATTCCAATTGCTGTTACTTTGTGAACATGATCAGTTTATGAAGAAAAATGAGTGCGCAATCACCTGTGCTCCACCACAACAGATAATGCAAGAGCATGTGGCTGGGTTTTCACCTGCTGTAGGCAACAGTTTGGTAAGACAGGAAATTGTAATAAAGTTCTATGTAAAAAAAACATAATGTTCATTTTTAAAAATGTTTCCGATCATCTTGCATAAAACTTATTTAATATACAATTCTTTAAATGAAATTTAAAAAGTGTGAAGTGGGCAAATAATTTCCCAAATCACACAGAAACTGAAGCTCATACTGATCTGTGGAAAAAGGTGAGTAGTTACATGCCTTTTGCTGGGCTTTAGACTTTAGCCAGTTGATAGTATCTGGAAACCCTGACCAATTTAATCGCTCATGATTCAGTCTTAGTACCACTGTTGCTACTACTACAGCTATTCCTGCTGCTGCTACTACTACTGCTAATGCAGCTATTGCTGCTACTACGTCTACTGATATTACTACTGCTACTTCTGCTGCTGCTACTTCTAATACTACTACTCATACTACTACAACTACTTCTAGTACTATTACTACTAATACTGCTACTACTTCTAAAACTACTACTACTTCTAATACGTCTAACACTACTACTTCTATTACTACTACTACTACTTCTACTGCTTCTAATACTTCTACTAATACTACTACTTCTAATACTAAAAATAATTATGATAATAATGGGCTGCAGTAACAGAAGTATTTAGTTTTCACCATGTGAAGTGGGTATTGTAGGTGGTGCAGAATGGTTGCCCATTCAGTGATGGCCAGCATTACATTTTTCAGCAGTTTGTGTCACCGTAGCTTTTTTTTTTTTTTTTTTTTTTTTTTTTCCCAATGTTTTTACTTTTCTGGTTGATAACTGTATTGGCTGTGGTAAGCTATATAGTTTGTTCTGAGGTCAGGTGATGTGGAAGTCTGATCTGAATTTTTATGGTTCACTTAATCAACTATTTTATGTATAACTTTCCATATCTCAACAATAACTTTTTCTATATAATTGACTTTGCTGATGAAAGGTTTTGCAGATTAAACTGTAGCCTTTGTGACTTTAAAATCAAACTCCTGAATATAAATAGAGAAATAAATACATTTAAGAAACACATTAAACAAAAACTTACATATTGCTGGTAATCAGTATAGCATAAATTTAGGCCAGGCTTAGTTATATCATCTCACTGTCTTGCACTTGCACTGACTTTGCTGTTTGTGTCCCAGTTTTGCCTGAACACTGAATATTAGCGAATATTATGTTTTTTTTTAGCAGAGCCAGTGTTACATGATGTGCTGATGAAGAGTCAGAGGTCCAAAGCCAGTCAACTGACCTCTAATACCATATTACCAAGATAAAAGGATGTTTTTTTTTTTTTTAACCTTCATCCAGAAAGTGCTAAAAAATGAGTATTTGGCATCTGCAGCTGCATTTATTAAATACGGCACTGTGTTCTGTGTAATGCCTTGTGGGCAACTGTGTGAACCTTCAAATTGCATTATCAAGCTTTAAAGGGAAACTTGAACTTAATTTACTTTTCATGATCATGTTTAATTGTTGTTTTCATTCTTTTTCTCTGTTCAGGAAATTTTAAAACTGCATGCACAGTAATACGCAAATATACAAAGGCTACTGCAAATAAGCAAGTGAGAGAAAGCCTGAACTATACCTGGGCAGTAGATAAATGGAGACCATAGAGCGCTTCATCTTAAACAATGTGTTTTTAAGGTTTTCTTGTACATATTAAAGCAATGGTTCAGGCAGAAATCTAATTTCTGCAGTTGTCCCCTTTCTCCTAATGTTGTTAGTCAAGATGTGTTCAGTGCTGCTTCAGTTTAGTACAGGATCTGAGAAGATACTTGGCTAGCAGGCACTGGAAATTTCTACCTCGTTAATTAGCATTATGAAAACTGCATGCCTGAATGATGGGCAATTTATACTGTCCCTGCTTACCTCAGATAACCTCAGCAGTCCTTTATACTGTCAGATCATTTCACACTGAGGGTCAATGAAATTATCTAAAATTTTCTTCTTCTGTTTTGCTTTAAATCTGTGATTTTGGTTTATAGTCATTTTCAGTGTTTTCGACTTTGAGTGTCACTAACATGGTATTTTACTTGAAAAGGGTGTTTTGTTGAGCTCATCGCACTGCCAACAAGACTTTTAATGCATAATTAGACATGGGAAAATCTTCATTTTTGCCTTTTTGTAGTAGGTTGACTCTCTTCAGTCTTTCTACCACCTGTGGATCAAAGTGATTAAGAAATGTGCTGTGCTGAGAAAAGCTGCTTAGATCCTGGCACTTTATGTAGAAGAGTTGATGTTGTTTTTTTGTCTTTAAATTATATATGTAGGTAGCATTATCAGACACTCAAAACAAGCATTTATACTTTTACTCCAGTATTTAGTAAGTGAATGATAGAAATGTTTGAGTATGAATTGAGTAGTTAAGCTGACTTAGCCAAGGCCACCCATAGCTCTTGGTTTTTATTAAACCAGCCTGTGTCTCATTATGCTCCTCTTACCTCCTGCCCTGCTGTAAAGTGCTCGGATATAAGGAGAACTGCTTTAGGTTTAATAAAAACACATTATGGTGTTATGTTTTTATTTTTACTCCTTTTTTCTTTGCTTAACATCTTAGACAGTTCCCATAGCCAGAAGTTTCATCCTGCTCTTTTTTGTTCCTATGACCGTTGTACCTTGTCTCACTTTAAGCAGGGTTATTGGAAATGTTCTGTGTTTTCAGTATGTATCCCACATGGCTGATGTCTTCACTAAGCAAAACCGCAGGTCCTGTTCACTAAAGGTTCAGAAAATAGCATGTTCCTATTTTCCAAGGACACCCGCACTCGGTGGCTTCTCTAAAAGAAGCAGACTTTCGCTTCAAAGGTCCATCCTTAAATTAAGTGTGCAAGTCTACCTCCATCTAGTCTGCAAGGTGCACCAATAAACTGCTCTGGACCTTGACTATACTGTGTGGGACCTTTTTCAAAGACCCCCATGTGTATCCATGCAGTGTGAAATTGAGTTTTATGAAAATTAGAGTAGAGTTGAGAGCTTGTGGAAGCAGCAAACGTAGCATTTGGTAAAAAGGTTAATCAGCAAAGGTGCTACTTCTATCTTGCCACTCATGAAAAGGAAAGGATGGTGGTTATAAGCAGAATGTCTGTGAACTTCTAGGCAGCATTTGGGAATTCTTTCTGTCGGTCTGTCTGCGTGTCCCTGTCGGTCTGTCTGCGTGTCCCTGTCGGTCTGTCTGCGTGTCCCTGTCGGTCTGTCTGCGTGTCCCTGTCGGTCTG